>VZRZ01007410.1:1707686-1767483 GCA_013398175.1 Climacteris rufus | reverse complement strand
CGGCTCCTGTGGCAGCTCCAGCGCCGTCAGCAGGAACTGGTCCCGCAGCAGCTGCGCCGCTATCGCGTCCATCGGCACCCGCGGCTGCTCTCCTGCCCCCGCGGCAGCATCGCCCGGCGCCGCCGCTCGCAGACCCGGCAGCTCCTCGGGGCTCCCCGCCGCCGGCTCCGGCTGCTGTTGCGGGTAGGCCGGCCCGCCCGGCTCGGTACTGCTGCTGCTGCCGCCGCCGGGCCGGGCCTCCTCGGGCTCGTCCTCCTCCGAGTCGCTGAGGAAGGGGTTCACACTGCCGCCCCCGCCCGCCGCCGCCGCCGCCATCTTACAGCCCGGCGCGGCACGACCGCTGCCGGGGCGCTACCGCGGCAAAGCCTGCGCGGAGACGGCACCGCAGCCGCCCCTCCTGGCGGGGCCGGGGCTGGAGCCGCTGCCAGCCCCCTGCGATGGTGCTGACGATGGTGACGAAGCTGCTACCACTGCGGGCGCTGCCGCCACCGGCGGCCACAGCGACTCCCCGCCGCCGCCTCCTCGGCGGCCTCCCACCCGCCCTGCTGCCGCTTCCGGATCCCCTCTCTCGCGAGAGCTCCTGCGGCCAACCGCGAGCGGTGCCCCGGCACCTGGCCCCGCCCCCTCCGGCCCTCGCTCCCGCCCCTCACGCAGGGCGGGGCCTGCTGGGGAGGGAGGAGGAGCGCGAATGGGCGGGGTCACACACAAGGGGCGTGGCTTCGGGACACGCCCTAACCGGCGCGCGGTCGGGGCGTGGCCGCGGCAAGGGGCGGGGCTTTCGTGACGCTGCCGGGTCCGGGCGCGGCCGGGGCGCGCGGATGGGCGGAAGCGGAAGCGCCCCGGGTCGAGGCCGGGGAAGAGGAGTGAGTCCTGGCGCGTGCGCGCCGAGCGCTTCCCGCGGGGAGGGGGCGCTGGATCCCGCGGCCGGGTCTGTGGGGTCGGGGGTGGGCGCAGGCTGCGCCTCCTCTCTTCCGGAAGGCTTTGCCTGCTCCGCAGCCTCCCCAGTGCTGGCACGGGAGCGGTGCGGGGCTCGGCTTGGCCTCAGAGCCCGGGCCGGGGGGCTTATGCTCCCGCCCGGCGACCCCGTGCCAGGGTTGCGTTGACTCGGCAAGGGTCGGGCTTTTTGGGGAAAGCAGCGCCCTGCGAGCGTGCCGGGACAGGTGGGGATTGGACTGGACTGCCAAAGGAGGGGGTGGAGTCACTGTCCCAGGAGGTGTTTAAGGAAAGACTGGCATGGAAAATGCCAGGAAAGAAGGGACACGGCACTCGGTGCCACGGTCTAGGTGATGTGGTGGTGTTCGGTCATGGGTTGGACTCGGTGATCTCAGAGGCCTTTTCCAGCATAATTGGTGCTGTGGCTCGGCATGCCCGGTGGGCATGTGAGCCATCGCCCAGCGTCAGCTGTTTCCGATGGGCCTGGAATTAAGGGGGGCACAAGTACAGGTCGATAGTAAATTTATCGCCTTTGGAAGACGGGTCAGGCAACTCAGGAGGACTACAGGGATGTTGTGAGATATGCAGGGAGAAAATTAGAACGGCTAGACCCCATCTAGAACTTAATGTGACTACTGCTGTAAAAGACAACAAAATGGGTTTAAAAATACATAAGCAAGAAAAGAAGACCTAAGGAGAATCTTCATCCTTTATGGGATGCAAGGAGAAACAGTGCTAAACGATGAGGAAAAGGCAGAGGTAGAGAATGTCTTCTTTGCCTCATTCTTTCATAATGAAGCCCTGTGTGAATCCCCTCAGGATGCACAGTCCCTGGGCTGGAAAAAGGGAATGGGGAGTAGCATGATACTCCCATTGGGTGGGAACATTGCTCTGCTGGAGGGTAGGAAGGCTCTCCAGAGGGATCTGGGCAGGTTGGATCAATGGACTGAGGCCAGTTGTATGAGGTTTAACAAGGTCAGGTGCCAGGTCCTGCACTTGGTCACAGCAGGCCCATTCACTTCTACAAGCTGGAGGCAGAGTGGCAGGAAAGCAGCCCAGCAGAAAAGGACCAGGGTGTTCTGTGCCCAGCACCCCGCTGTGCCCAGCTGCCCAAGAGGGCCAAAGGCATCCTGGCCTGTATCAGCAATAGTGTGGCCAGCAGGAGCAGAGCAGTGATTGTCCCCCTGAACTCGGGGCTGGTGAGGTCACACCTCAAATTCTGTGTCCAGTTCTGGGCCCCTCCTGTAAGAAGGACAGTGAGGTGCTGCAGCGTGTCCAGAGAAGGGTCAATGGAGCTAGGGAAGGGTTTGGAGCACAAGTCTGATGAGGAGCAGCTGAGGGAGCCAGGGCTGTTTAGCCTGGAGAAAGGGAGGCTCAGGGGAGACCTTATAATTCTTTACAATTGCCTGAAAGGAGGCTGTAGCCAGGTGGGGGTTGGCCTCTTCTCTTGGGTAACAAGTAATAGGAGGAAAGGAAATTTCCTCCAGTTGTGCCATTGAATCTTTCCCTAATATCCATTAGGTTGGATATTAGTAAAAATTTATTCACTGAAAGGGTATTCAGGCATTGGAACAGGCTGCCTGGGGAAGTGGTGGGATCACTATCCCTGGGGAGCATTCAAAAGATGAGTGAATGTGGCACTTGGGAATGTGGTTCAGCAGTGGACTTGGCAGTGCTGAGTTAATAGTTGTACCGATGACCTTGGAGGTCTTTTCCAACCTTAACGATTCCATGAAGTTGTGCGTCAGGAAGTGTGACGTTACCACTTTTAAAAAGATGATGCAAAGTGGTTATTCCGTGTGTTACCTGACAAAAAACTTGAAGCCAGAGTGTAGCAACAAGGTAGCGATTGCTGCTGAAGGAAGATCAGCTCACTGGAAACGAAGCAGACAGAACAGGGCCAGCATTGGTTTCTGTTTTGTTTCTTTGAAAATAGCATTCCATTCCCAGAAATGGAAGCTCTGTGTAAAGCTAATTCACTAGGAATTGCTTATTGGGGCTGAACTCTTGGGAGTAGAATACTGGGAACGTTTTGCAGTGACATGGAGGTCTAAAAGCACTCATGACTACTCACTCCAAACTCCTCCACATCGTGGTGTGCTGTAAAATATTGGTGCTTTCCTTCTGTTTTGGGTTTGCATTTTTTTCGTAAATATAATCAATTTAGCATTCTGTCCCATAATAAACTTTGCATTTTATTATGACCTTATAGTTTTACGTTGTTGATACACAAAAAGAGTGTAAGCAGCAGAGCCTGAGCTGGTTGTGGCATAAAATAAAATTGGTGGTGTGTTGAAAATGCTTTAAAATCCCAGGCGTTGGCAGTAAAAATGAGAAGAAAACCACTTTACTGTTGCCGCTCCGGTGGAATCGGAACCGCTAAAGAAACCTGCTTTTTCCTTTCCTTTCTGGCGGGTTAAAGCGTGTTCGGTGTGGGCTTGTGGAGAGCTGAGTCTGGTGCTCTGCCTCTGCCTTGGGGAAGGAGGGCAAACCCTGCCGGAGTCCTGCAGCGGCCTCCCGTGGCGCTCGGGGGTGTTGTCCCGGCAGCCGCTCGCAGCCCGTGAGGCGACTCCAGCACTCGCTTCTGCCTTTGTTTTCAGAAACTCATTTCTGCCGACTTCTGTCTGCTGTGGCAGTAAGGACGCGCTTTATTCACTCTTCCACACCGAAAATAATGTGAAAGCATTACACTGTTTCAGAGCTTTGGGAGAGGTTTGCTTGGGTTGGTGAAATTAACTGGAATATTTACAGATGTCGCTCAGTTGCTCCAAAATAATTTATGAATGGCTGGGAAAAAGGTAACATCACTGAAATGCGTATTCCAGGACTGAAGAGTGTAGGTAAAAAAATGTGCTTTTAACAGTATGCTTGAAGCAGTTTCTTATATGCCAAAAGGGAAAGTTTTGAGAAACCTGAGAAGAAAACCTGATAGTGTAGTACCTCAGAGGACATGTGAGGCAGAAAAAGATGCAGGAGTTCAGGAAATAGAGCATTATATAGGTCTGCTTGAGGCAGACAGCTACAAATTAATTATTCAGTAGTCATTCTGAGAGAGACAGATTGTTCATCGAGCTGCTTTGTCTCTTACTGGAATTGGTGTCTTCTGACTTTTAAAACACTTGAGTTCTGTGTCTGAAGAACAGTGTTTCTAAATACATCTTGGAAAGCTAAGTATCCAAAATACAACGGGCTTGTAGAAAAAAATCTAAATAGTTTTTTCAGAGGAGATGGTGTAAAAACAATTATTTTCAGTCTATGCACGTTTTGTTTTGTGAACTTTTAAATTTATGGTTCTTGAGATGGAAAATAAGTAGGAAAAAATCAGACTTTGCTTTTACTGTGTTGATTTTGGTAGGAGAGTTGAATCTTGAACTCATGCTTCAAAGCTTAATGAACTTAAACATGTGACCAGTTTCAGGTTCCCTGTGCTGTTTGGTGGGGTCATGGTGTGTGAAGTGTGCTTTCGTTCTGCCCTGCTCTGGTGCAGCACCAGCTGCTCTCACAGCCACTGAACACAGTTTAAGTCAAGCTCTAAGGGGAGCTAAGTTTTGTTTCAGCTTCCACAGACAGGGTTAATTTCATTAAAGAAATGAATTCTCTTAGGTACATACTGGGTTTTTTTTTGGTGCTGAATACTTGAACGATATGAATGAATCTGTCCTAGTGAGTCCTACAATGAAGTGGGGTACCTTTTTTTCATCTGAGCCAAATTAAGGCATAGGGAACAAAATCGTGGAGGAAAATCTGAAGCAGATCTGATTTTTACTTCAAAATAATGCTGACCTGTGAGTTTTGCCAACTCTTGCTTAAGTTTTCTTCTGAAACCGAGCTGCCTGAAAGGATTGGTGTCTATATATGTTTATTGAAGACTTTTACACCCTTTCAAAACTTAAAGGAAGTCATGATTTTTATGTTTGCTTTCAGACCTTTAAAAGTGAATTTCAGTGCTTTGTAAACTCTCTAAGCTCAAAAATATTTTGATATTCTTCAGGAGCCAAATAATGCAAATGTTGGGACTTAAAATGTTGGTAGCTTGTGCTTAAAGACCTTTGCTATGTCTCTGAAGCTGTATTTGTCCATTCCAGTGTTAAGGCCATGTTTTTTAATGAGAATAGCCTATATCAGTAATTAATAGTTACTTGTGTGTTACGTTTAGATGTACCCCGAGAAACTTACTTTAGAAAATGTTTGTTAAACTCAGATTTTAAGTAAAAATAATGCAGCAGCATGAAGGGGCTCTTGGAAATATTTTCAGCCTCAGCAAAAATGCAATAATGACCCATGAAATCAGATGAGGTCCTGGATTAAACAAAACAGCCCCCCAAAATCCCTTTGAATTCAAGTTTGGCTGTGTTTTTCTACCTCCAAAACTGCTGCTTTGAAGTGTAACTGTGAACAGCAGATATTTAGAAGCCTCCCATCAAAAGAAACCCAGAGATCAAGCATACTCAGTGCCTAAGGTGTATTTTAGAAAACTTGTTCAAACTTTATTATGTGTGTATTTATGTTTTTGTGAGAATGAATGTATAAAGGTAAGTTATGGTTGAGTGAGGAGACATAAATTGTGAATCAAAGATGTGATCTTCTATGACACTGCAAACACTTGAGTACTGAATTGCTTGGGCTTTGTTCACCTTAGCCTGGAAGTTAGAGTGTGTTGTCTGGAATTTATGCTGCCCAGGGAGCTGTTGCAGAGGGTAGCAGATGGCTCTGAGATGGGCGCCTTACCCTGACCCACCGTGCTGAGGGACGGTGCAGGTAGGGAAGGGAAACAGTGCACTCAGGTGAAGTGTGAAAGCAATCACCGTAAAGTCGTTCTTGAGTTCTGAGCTCTAAACATGCTAAATTCAAGTGACAAGCTCTTTTACCTGAATTTCTTAAGGTGTCTGTAACTGAAGCTTTGTGGAGGTCAAGACAGCTAAAGCTTGACATTTAAAAAGTCTTATTGACCTTCATATCACTGCAGAAACATGGGCCAACTTGCAGCAATGCTGCTATGCTAACTCCATGCTGCTGTCTGTGCTTTTGTTGTCTGCTTCACCCTATTCCTCTTCAATTTAGTATTTGCACAATTTTGAAAAAAAATCCGTATTTTTTCCTTTTATGGTCTGCTGACTACACCTAATGTGAGATACATGTTCAAAGAATGAAGGAGTCTGAGGACATACTTTGAACATGCTGAGTTAGGACATTTGTTAGGAGGAGGTGGAGTCCTGTCCTGTTACCAACACACAGGTTTGTGTTGGGAATTCAGGGAACTAAACAACAGCAAAGTCATCTTTATTCTTCTTTCCTCTTTTTTTTTTCTTTTTTATTCCTTGAGGTTATTTTCAGTTGAATTCATTCTCTGGAATGCTTAACTATGCAGTTGTACAGATGGCCCTGCCAGCCCAAGGAGGAGATTTGGCTTGGGAATAAATGGATGGGAGCAGAAGAGGAGAGGACAGCTCTCTGCAGCTGTACTGGCTTGTTTTTTCTTGCAGTATTTGTGACTCTGAAGACCTTTTGCTCTTTTAACTGCTACTCCCATCACAACCATTTTTGTATAAAATACCTGATGAAATATATTTGCCTTGCTGGTCCCAAGTATTTTGGAAAACATGCTTTTAGTTACAAGCAAGTTTCTATAGGTGGCATGGTACAAGTGGGTAACTGATACACAGATCATAGAATTTTCTGTCACCTCAAAACAGCTGCTTGTGTCCTCCCTAAAAGCAGATACT
The DNA here is from genome assembly GCA_013398175.1 of Climacteris rufus. Taxonomy (NCBI): domain Eukaryota; kingdom Metazoa; phylum Chordata; class Aves; order Passeriformes; family Climacteridae; genus Climacteris; species Climacteris rufus. The sequence continues at coordinate 1,760,827 of VZRZ01007410.1, read as the reverse complement.
GACAGACTTCATCTTCTTGACATGAAACTATTTGGTGACTGTCTCACAATAGTAATTGTAATCTCTTTGGAATTTTGCCAGCTGAAAGATCAGGAAACTACAAGTGGCTCTCCATTTTAAGGGAGGGAAGATGTAATATGAGAACCAGAGAGTTGTAGCCCATCTGTATTCTTTAATTTTCTGGGTCTCTCTCTAGCAGTTTTTGGTTTGTTTTCTGAGCTCATTTTTTTATTTGTAGTGAATCTCTTGCTGTTCATTTGCTGAAACAGTTTGAGTGCTGGGGAGTTTTCCTTTTAAATCAGCAGTTCCCCTTATTGCAAAGAGGCAGAATGCTGATTGTTTTCAGGAATAATTTCCTGTCTCTAATTAATTATTAGAGTGAGTCAGGAGCTGAAAAGTAAAGCTGTCTTATACAAATGAAAAGTGGCTTGGCTTTGTCATAAAAACAAATGTAAGTTCACAGGGTTTCAGCAGAGGGTATTTGCAAGTTGATATATCACAAATGCTAATGAATGTTAACTACTTGGTTAGTCGAGGCTGATGTAGGAGCAGAGAGAACTTTGTTCTGAAGTGAGTGTCAGTATTTCAGGCTGCAGTAACTGGTGAGTTTTCTGTCTTGTGGGAGCTTAGGAAAATGTTTCCTATGTGAGCAACTTGCAACTATGGTGGCTGGTGGAAGAGTTAAAGAGGAGGTGATTCCTTTGCATAAAGATTTCTTCCTGGACCCCAGAATATCATTGGACAAATACTTTTGTTTGTATACTTTTATTACTACTTGAGAACTTGGATGCTTTTTCGAAAGGGGTATAACCCATTCTTTTTAGCTTTTTTCTGCCCTTTACAACTTGACTATTGCAATTCTTTTTAAAAGTTTGTTTCGTTTGGCAGTTAAAGGAATTGGGATTTTTTTCCCCCTTGTGCAGAAGCTCTGCTTCCTGCCAGTCTGTTTCCGGGGTGGCATTTCCCTGGTTCTGTGTCTGCCGTGGTGCCGAGGGCGGTGCAGGACCCTGGAGAGCGCCGGGCAGCGGGAGGGCACCGCGCTCGGCACCGCAAGGCACACAGAGTGTTACCGTGTGCTTGGAAGGTTGTGGTCCTTTTTGGCTTTTTTCTTCCTTCAAACTGAAGCTATTGGCAAATTGCCATTCAGAGGCTTATGGATAAGATTCAACAGATGCGCTTGTTGCTATTTGAGATATTTAATTTTTGTTTATTTGTAGTGGTTGATATCAATAAACAAATGTGATGTAAGAAAAAGAAAGCAAACAGCTTCTGCCAGCTTTTTAAGACCTTCCTTATTTATACTAGATTCTATGGAACATACTTCAAGCACTGTTTAGTTTTTTTATTAAAGTGTGGGTTTTTTCCTTGAGTGTATACATAATACATTTGCAAACTAGTTTTGCAAGGCAGTGCAGCTAAAAGTTGTTCTTTCTTCCATCCGCTTCCCTGTAGGTTCTACATTAATATTTGTTGTATGACTTTAAAAAGTATGATCCTTGCTCCTTTTATTGCTGAAGGGCAGAACTGCCCTGCTTGTGTTGGTATTTGTGCTTTATTGCATAGTTTTATTACAAATGGCTTTAAAAATACCTCAGGGAGCCTTCAGCCTTGGTTTGTCAGGGAGGGCTCTGATAAGACACAAAAGACTGCTGTGGGAAGCTGTCTTCCATGTGCTTGTGTTCCCTTCAGTGCCACTCGTCCCTTGGCCCTGGCACCTATGAAATTTGGTGGGATGGGTTTTGTTAGACACTGTCAGGCTGATGTTCTTCCCCAAAAGCATCCCATAAAACTTCTAATATGAAAAATCTGTCTACCAAACAGGTTAAGAAACAAACAGTAACTTTTTTTTTCAATAGTAGAGGAGTCTGAAGGCATCTGCTACTTTTGATAGCACAAAAAATAATTAAACAGTCCATATTGAGATGAAAATATGATGTTAAGCTGTGTAACAGTGGTGCTTGAAAAAGACTTGCAGGTGTAGTGTTGCTGAATGACTCAGAAATCAAGAAATATGCAAGAGGATTTGCAGATGCCTGCTGAGAAAAAGCGTAGGTCCCCCAGGTGCTTTTACCCATTGAAATAATTCACAGCAAGACCACTCAGTGTTTCTTGTTGTAGATTTTGTTTTTTCTGAGTTATTAATTTCTACCTGCCTGAATTCTGAGCAGATGTAATGCTGAATCTCTACTCTTTGTTTTGCCTCCACTTGGCTAATGAGTGGTACCGAAGGGTGGTGCTCTTGGTTTCTCTCCCATGCTTCAAAGCAGTCATTGTTTCTTAAAGAAGTGCCCTTGTTCTCTTTATCACTGCTGTCCCTTTGTCAGTGTTGTTCTCAGGTATGGTTTTTCTGCCTGGGAGACTTGTGGGTGCACTTTCCCATGTTTAAGGATAATTCTGAGCAAATTGCTCAGGCTGACACAGGGGTGACTGATGTATGTTCAAGTATTGGGACACTTAATGTTTTATTGGTGCTTTGCAGGCCATAGTCAAATTTCTCCTTGAAAAAATTTGTCAAAAGAGACTTTTCTAGGCAGGCAGAGTAATTTTGATTATCAAGTGATGTTAAAAAGAAAACTAAATATTCTTTGAACTCTTTGCCTCAGGTTTGGATGTGCTTTACTGAATCACATTTAAAATTTAAAACAGCTGTCATTTTTTATTATAATCCCTAAAATGCTCAGTGAAGATGTTGAACATAAAATAATTTTAAACAGATGGTTTGAATTAGAAGAGCCACTTCAGTACTAGAGCAAGTGGAAATACTATAGTTGCAGTTTCATTGTCTGACAGAGCATGTTATACTTCAGAAGAGAAAGAAAATGAAAATTTGGGAAAGAGGAGAAGGGACTTCATCATTTTCCCACTTCATAGTATGATTACATGATGAAGTCAAGGTGAGGATTTTGGGTTTTCTATATTAAAGTAGTGGGTGAAGATATGAGAGTTAGTCAGAACTGGCTGGTAAAACTCTTATATAAATTACAATCAACGTCTTGCACAGTTTTGTGTAAATTACAGCCTTGTGCAGTCAATAGGTGTATGGGCTGCAATGGCAGGAATGACTTGATTGCATTTCCTGACTGGTCTAACTCTTTAAAAATCTAGATTCATAAAAGAATAGGATAGGGACTGCTAACACCATCTCAGGTGTTTTATAGCTGCCATACCATGCAAAATACTGTCAGACCACACAATTTCTACTTTGCTCTTCTGCCCTAAGGAAAAGGGTCATTTTTTATGTGTGGATAAATTGTGCAGTTGTCACTTTGACAGTTAAATTACAAAATACACAACACTGTTTGGTTGAAAAGTATTAGCCAGAAGCACAGCAGACATTCTTGTGAAATTTCTCTTTTCTGTACAAGATACTTACCAAGGCCATTGATGCTTATTGAAAATGCGTTTCCAATGAGTTTTCTTCATCTTAATCAACAGACTTGACAGCATTAGTGAAGCATGGTCCACGGAAAGAAATGACTAATGTTCCTTGAGCTCCCTGTTTTGACACTTTATTGTCCTTAAGAAAATATTCCTGCCAATGGGGCATATTCTATGCAGTATTTTATGTATGTTTTATTGCATATTCAGAGAAAGAAAATTATAAAAGGAAAATGTTACATTTCTTATTAAGAACTGTATTGTTTTGCAGTACAAGTATGGTTTTCTTTGCCTTATAAATAATGCTGAGAGATTATAACTTCAGAAAGAGTGCAGCTTAGATGTAGGTTATTTTGGGGAAATGACTGCTGCATTTAATTTTGTCAGCCTTCCTGTTAAGTGCTGAGGGACCTGATCCAGCCTGGTATTGTGGATGTAGCTTCTATGGCATGAGTCAAAAAGAAGGTTCAAGAAAAAGAAAAGGTGTCATCAGCAAATTACAGATAAACTTGGAAAGAGTGTAAAGCTCATGTGAAGCAGTAACCTGCCTGCTTCTTGTCTGATGTTGGGGCTTGGGTGGCAGCTGTCTTGCTCCCCTGCCACCATCACAGTCTGGGTGTTTTAGTCCTCACACTGACACGGCTCGTGGTGAGGAATTCATAGCTCATTGCAGGATTTTTTGGTATTGTTTTCATAGGTGTGAATACAAAGGAAAGAAGGGTCTCTTCATCCCATCTCTCACCAGCTGGGAGCTGAACTTTATCCCTGAGAATTCCGGGTGAGGGGAGAGAACCACCAAAAAACCCTTCTCTTATCTGTGTGTATCACTTCATTCTGGGAAAGTAATTAATTGCAGTCAGAAGGTCCTTGCTGCTTTTCTTTCTTTAATCTCCTAGACCTTAAGAAAGGTGTCTGCTGCTTCTCCGTGCTGTCTCTCAGATCGATTGTTCCCGTGTGTCTTTTCACTCTCTTCTCTGCTCGTGTTCAGCATCCAGTAATGTGACAGGCTCTGCAGTCTCCTGGAGCCCCCGGCGTCACCAGGGCACTGCTCATTTTCTACTTGCTCCGTTCGTGCGAACAACTTGCATTTAAAAGGCACTGAGTAGCTTAATGGATCTTTAGTACCTTCTTGTTAAGGATCTGAAAAGGGTCTTTATTTAAGAATCCACGCCAGCTTTGTGTTTTTGACTCCAAATGTTTGAACAAAAAATATTGTATTGGAATAGTTTAAGTTCTGACATACTGGAGGTTGGACAGTATCATTATTGGTATTTAGTTTAGGAGATGGTGACGGAAGGGGGAAAATATAGAAACAGGAATAAATCTGAGTCTGATACATAGCTCACTAGCTGGGCTGAGTCTATAGACAAGGCGATTTCACTGTCTGAACTGTATTAGGATTCTAGGATTCTGTTGTAACAAGTGATGAGTTTGGGTGGGCAGTAAGAAATGGCATGTGGCAAATAGGTTGCAATGTGATTCTCTTATCTACAAGACTAGGATCTTCTTTCCTCTTGGTGTGATAGGCAGTGGCTTAACAGAATAAAATAGAATATTGCAGTCAGAATTTCAGCAAAGCTTGTGTTTGGCTTTGTGAAAATAAGGACTGTGGAAGGTATTGCACTAAATCACTTGCCAAGAGATTGCCTGATAAAATACCACAGAACACAAAAATATTGAGCTATCCTTGGCTTAAGTTTTCATGACAGAAAGATGTAAGATGTATTTTCAAGTGACAGTCTGTTTATCCGCGTTTTGGATGGCCAGGCACTTGAGGGCAGAGATGTTTTGCACCAGTAATAAATACTTAGATTTGGCTTCTCAGCCTCAAAAGTGTGTGTGTTTAATATACTTCTGTTTTTCATCTCTTGACAGGCTGTGCCTTTTGCTTTTTCTTACAAGCTAGTGCTTAATCCACTTTTTTCCTTTTATCCTGGTAATTTTTTCCTTGTGAGAAAGAAATTTGTACTGAAAATGTTATCCTTGTTATTTCCATGCCTTCTGAGCTTTGTGTCTTGAACAGCCAAGCACCAGGCCCTAGAGAGAACTTTGCATTCAGCTGAGCACAATTAGGAGCTTTCCAAAGCCTTTTTACCTGTGGCAAAGTATTTGTAACATTGTCACATAACTATGTTATGTCACAGTGATGGTGCACCAAGCTGTGCATTGAAGGAGCAAGGTAGGCTAAGCTAGAAGCAGGAGTGGCTTTGAGGGATGTGTCGGGGGCAGGTGCTTTGAGAGCTGCGTGTCTGGAAACCATGTGATGGTGGTGAGCAGTTGGATGTGCTGGGCTCAGATGAATAGTCTAGTGTAATGTAGTCAAATTGTGGTTGCAAAAGAAAGTATCCTTTTTTTTTTTCTCATTAATTCTGTAGATACTATTGTCTAAGCATTAAATTTGAATTGTGTTGATTGAACTCTTTTTCTGTAAGCAAGGACTGAGGCCTGGGGAGAGTTGAAGTGAAGAGAATTAGCTAGTGCAGAAAACAGATTAGGCTGCTAATACTTTAATTAGAAGAACATAGAATATGTTAAGCTATAGAATTGTAGCATTGGGAGCATGCAGCAAGTATCTGATAGAAGTAACTGCTTTGTTTAGTAGGGTGTTTAGTCTCATCAGTTTAAGGCATTAGTAGTTTGGATTCTCTTATCAAGCACAACTGCATCAAAAGAAGAAGCCCTATGGAAAATAAAACTGATTGAATAAAATGAGGTCTGGCACAGAACTTAGTGGTATTTCTGTGATTGTGATTTCATATATTTAATTTGATGCAGGAACCCTGAATACTTAAAAAATAAACAAACTGGTATTTACAGATATTCCAAGTCTCTCTTGGAATCTCACTTGTAGACATAAAGGATGTAAGTTCCTGATTAACGAGAAGTTTTTGTTTGATCACTTAAATGTGACTACTACATGTCTCTTTGAAATGTTGTATTTTGTTATCTCAATTTTTAAGTGGTTTTCTCTGCAAATCTCTAAAATTAGATTAGTAATCTAGTTTTGGATTAGAGTTGGAGTTCTTACATCTGTGTTTCAGTAAGGAAAATGGGTGGAATTGGAAGTTACGGTTAAGTTGCGTGCAGGTCTGAATTTTCTTTGGGTTAGGTAGTAATATTCTGTTAGGTAGTAATAATCTTTCAATTTTTTTTCGTGTTTTTCTTCCTCTGGTTTTCCTGGTCCTTTAAGTTTTTATTTTACAAAACATCTTCCAGAGTTTGATCAGAGTTCAGGTTATGCGGTAGTGAAGTCTTTTATCCTTATTTGATAAGAGTAATAGTCTTATCATATGGTGGCTGCCTGTGTCTCTCCAGCTACTGGAATTCTGTAAGTAACAAGATAATATAGATTATTATCATTTAGAAGCACTAACTAGATTCTTAAGCAAACTGTTTCTTTTAGAGAGGGGTGTGTATTTACGTAGGTAATCTGAACCTTCCATGCTGCTAGGAACATTTGTTTCTAAATTGGTGAATGGAGGTGTTGCTTGGTTAAGGTAGATAATTAGCTAATGTTTAAATAACTAAATTAGCAGCTTGGATAGCACTAATAGTACTTTGTTAGGACTAAGCCTCATTCAGGCTCAGACCCCACACTTACCTCAGCCAATATTCATGTTTATCTCCAGTAGGCATCATGTGAACCCCACAGTACACTTGGCAAACACGGGCATTTCCAGTGTACCTGTTACTGAGCATATTTGTATCCCTAACATGACATCAGGGGATGACAGGGCAGAAAAAGAAAAACATCTGAAAAGTGAATATAGTTATTCCTGAAACAGAATTCAGCTGTTGTGGTTTTGTCACCTGTTCTAGAAGAGAAATAGCTTTATGAGCTCAGCACAGCATCTTTGTTCTTTTAAAAGAAGTTTTCTGTTACTAGGCAGAATATAAGGAGCGCAAATTTGATAGCAAACTTGGAAAAGAAGCAGTGTTGGATGGATGTTTGCAATAGGATGGCTTTCTCTGGCTGGCAGACTTGCATTTGCCTGAACAGACTTCAACTCTCGTGCAGGCAGCCAGCAGAGGGTAGTATGTTCATGGAGACATTGCATTGTCTGAGTCTTCTGTCACTGATGTAGCTCGCAGAGCAAACGGGCTTGAGTCAGTGGTCTTTTGAAGCCATCTAACCATCTTAACAGCATCTTTTGGAGCCGCTAAGCAGCAGAGATGAGTTGCTGAGACGTAATGGCTATCTGAAAGTCTGAATTAGTCATGCAGTGACTTTTGACCAGAACTTCTGAGGGAAAAAGCTTGTTAGAAGCAGAAGCGGATTACGAATCCCGGGTGACGACTGTGATTGTTGTACTCCCCTTCTATAACAAATGCAATAAATATAGATTCTGACAAGTCTCATCTGCCTAACTTTATTTTTCTCCCTCTCTCCTAGTGTGGGACTTTGCCGACCGGCTGCTGCCATGGATATGCCGATCTTCATTCTCGCTGGGCTCCTTGTGCATTGTGTCTTCTTGGTCTCCATTTTTGACATCTACTTCAGCTCTCCCCTCGTCCATGGGATGACCCCTCAGCAGACTCCACTGCCAGCTCCAGCCAAGCGCCTCGTGCTCCTCGTGGCGGACGGTCTGCGAGCGGATTCGCTGTACGAGCTGAGCAGCAACGGCACGGCCCGCGCGCCCTTCCTGCGGTGAGTCCACGGCTCTGCTGAGCCACGGGCCTGCGCTTCTGGAGGCAGCTCTAGGTCCTGGTGGAAAGACAACAAGAAAAACTGTGGCAGTTGTGTACTGCCTTCCCTCTGCCGTTGAAGTAACAAACTTTGCAGAGTTGCACTCTGCAGAAAGGCGTGAGTTTGGCTTGTGTCCCTTGTCAGGAAAGCTGCTAAAACAGGAACGATGTAAATTGAGTCTGGCTTGTCCCCTGAACACTACAGATAGCCAGTAACTGAGAGGAGTGTGAACTTTGTTCATTCACATCAGCATGGTATCAGTTCTGGAGCCTGGCAGTCGCTAATTTAAACTGCTTCCTGGATGCTCAGTTTAAGAGTAATAGTTCGTTAACGTGCTTGTCTTCTCATTCTAAGCTATTGATGAAGCTTTTTAAGGAGTGATGAAAAGAGGTGTCCTGAATGGATCTAACAGCAGGCTACTGCTTCCTCTTTGTTCCACCCTTCTTGCATTCACGACCCTGCTGCCTTGTGCTCTCTGCTGGGTGTCTCATTGCTTAAGGGAATGATTTAGTTTAAGGTCACAAAAAATTAATTCTGACAAAAAATATTAAAAGTCATATCCTTGTGTGCTTAAAACTAATTTTCATTTACTTTCTCTTTTTCCTTATATCAAGATAATTATTTGATCATGAGACAATTAATTCCTACATTGAAAAAAAAAAAGGGATGGTATTAAATAAGACTACTTTTGAGTGATAGCGTTGGTCTGGCTTGAATATCAGAGCAAACCCATATAATTAATCATCTGAAGCTCTTAGGGCTTTTGCAGTCCACTACTGCAAAAGTAGTAGAGAAATCTGAGGAGTCCCTGCTACAGTAATTGCCAGCTTGTATGGGCTTACTCGTACCTGCTTCCACTGCTGTTACTGTTTTTATAAGGTGCTGTCTGCCACTGGAAAATGTCTGCCACTTCAAGGTGAGTTTACCATGTCATCTTTTAGCAGTGGGTTTCACATTTACTTCAGAGCAGTTTCTTTTCTTAGCAGTAAAACTGTTGGTTTTTTGCATCACCAACCAACACCATCAAGGTGTGAATGCTGTCATGGCCCCATCACTAGAAGCAGTGGAGAGTAGTGGCCAGGAAAGAGTTGTTATAAGGTATTTTTCCCCTAAGTGATTTGAGTTTTTAAGTTTCAGCCATTCAGTATTATCATGCCTATCTAGAAAAAAGTTAAACATGTATTAGCTTGTCTACTGCTGGGAAGTTGGCACATTTGCTGTCTCTGCTCTACCTTGTTTGTGGTGTTAGAGACTTTCTATTTCAAAATCTGTGGAAGTAAAGCATTGTCACCTGTGCTGAAAGTACATGGGTGAATGGAGGGGAAGAACTGCCTTGTAACAAGCAAAGATGCTGGTAAGTCACTGAGTGGAAGAAAATGCCAGTAGAGGTGTCAAGTGCCATCTGTATTTCTCTCATCTCTCATTCTCCAGAGAAGTATATATGTGTGTGAGTATGTATATGTGAGAGATGATGAAAAGAAAAAACATGTGGCATGTTGTGCCTTCTGAAACATGGAGAGCCAGGCAGCCCAGAGCATATCTTAAGATCTATTACATGCTGCCACAGTTTTGAAGCCAGAGGGCTCAGTGTTTTGTCACTGAACCTTTGAGCTACACAACTTTCATAAGATAACCTTGTAAACAGGTTGACAAGATCAGATGTTGGTTTCTGAAAATGTTTCCTTTTTATATTCTGCCAAGTTATTGATGTCTGAGCATTCCTTTTTCAATAATATTAACTCAAAGTATATGCAATTTAATGTAAAGTTTACTTTTCTGTGTGTTCATTCCTAAGTTCCAACTGTTCAGTCCCTTATCCACTTTATAGTAGTGAGCAACAGAACAGCCAGTTTACCAGTCTTACCCAGGTGGAGCACTTTGGGAACTACTGCATCGTTAATGAAGGAAGATTATCTTTAAATGAGCAAGAACCATTCTTGTAGCAATGTGCTAATAAAAGAAGCAAAGTTTTAGTAGGTTCATGGAATGAAAAATAAATGTCCATTAGGTTTGAAGCAGATTGTTGGATAATATATGTATGCCAAGTACCTACTTTATTTACAATATTCTTGAAAAATCTGGTTTTCAGCAGTGTTGTGATAGAAGTGAGGGCCAATAAGTGATTTGAAAGGATGCAATGGTGATTTAAGGGAAGTTGTTTTCTTTCTTACCTGTCATGTTTTAGCCATTTTACTATATTGTATTAATATTTATCATTGTTATTATGGGTAGCTAATGTTTATACTGTCAAGGAAATTGATTTTTTTTCAGTGATTCTTTTGAGGAAGAGGCTTTGAAATCATTCAGAGGAGCTAAATGAATTCTGAATAGGTAAATGACAATATCTGGCTATATTTTTTATGCCTGGTATGTGTTATTGTTTACTTAAGATCATGAAGTCATCCCATTTTTGACAACAGCCTCACAAAAGCAAAGATAAAGAATTACTTTTGAATTCAATAGAAATCAAATTCCAGTTAACACAATTTCCTGCCTGTTGTGGCAATGAAGTATGAGGAGAGCTGCAAGTGTTTTATTTTTGTTTTAAATCTTCCATGAATGCTAGTAAATACAATATATCCTGATCAGTCTTTAGTAAGAATAAATAAGAAACCACTCTGAGTAATACTTATATCCTTTTTTAAAATTAGTACTTTTTTCAGTGCAACTTGCATTAAAACCTAGCTGAGATGAGAGCTGGGAATAACATGGCAGAGTGCTGTGTCTCTCTCTGTGCTTTTATATTCTTCACTGTAATATTTGGGGTCTTAAGTCTGAGCATGTGAGGTCTAAGATGAGTTTTAAAAAACCTAACAAACAAACTGTGATTGCTGCAAGCTTAGAACGGTGCCTGAAATTCTAGGTTGTTTAAAGGAGTGAACTTTGAATTTATTTGCGCTAAAACATGATAAAAATCTAGCAAAGTTGGTAGCTTATATTATGAACAAGAAAAATATAATGTTCTGGTAACTTGACTGTTAAAAACTGCTTTGAATTTGTTCAGAAGATTCTACTGGTTTTTCGTAAACATCAGTATGAGGTATGTCCTAGTGTGTTTTGTTTTCTTTCTCCCCTTGCTCGGACTGTGAGCAGTGAATCTTTCTCTTCTTCCAGAAGATGGAGACAAGAAAACAGCATATGGTGATGCTCACTGCTTGCTTCCTGACAGGCTCCAGCTGTTCCCATCTTCAGCAGACAAGAATAGTTTATGAGGCTGTTTCTTATGCTTGGGCTTTGTCCTCTGTTTTCTTTGCTTTTTGACTGTTGTAACTATTTTATGTGCATAAACCCTAGATACCTGATGATTTCTGTATATGTGAAAGAGACTCTCTTTCACTTCAGTGTAATTGCCAAAGATACAAGATGTATTTAAATTTTCATCTTGTTGCTGGAATTATTTGCACCTTAGATTTACCCAGGGTTTGAATTCTCTTGGTGTTGGCTTCCAAGATTCAGCACAGATCAAGGCAGACATAGTCACAAGAGCTAAGTGTAATAGAGTGTATTTAAAGAGTAAGATAAGATTGAACTAGACTCTTTCAGGCTACATGGAAAGAACAAAGAAGAGTAACACCAGGCAGAAACAATCTGTTGGGGAAATATAAGTAAGCTAAAGAGGAAAACAGCAGAAAAACAACAGGTTAATTTAAAGAGTATTGGAACACCAGCTAAACTCATCTGTTTGAAGTGCTGATGGGCCAGAATAGTAATGTTCTCTGTGGGGTGTTGTAATATAGAACTACTTGCAGGTTAATGTTCTGGTTGTTTTACTGCACAGCAGGTGGTAGTGAAAATCTCTTTTAGTCTGGGCTTGGGTTTTTTTTCATTTCCTGCCTCACATCTACCTGTCACCCTTTTTATCTGCAATTTGTTGTACTTTCAACCATTCATGAGCATTAATTGCCTTGTATCCCATTTTCAGGAGTATTCTAGAGAATAATGGCAGCTGGGGAATCTCTCACACCCGGGTCCCAACAGAATCCAGGCCGGGGCACGTTGCACTCATAGCTGGATTTTATGAAGATGTCAGTGCAGTTGCTAAAGGTAGGCTGGTCCTAAAGCTTTGAACGTTGTCCTCCAAAATAAGTTGTTTCAATGATGTCCTGGGCTGCTAGATATTTAAATACCTGATGATAGATGATAAATACCTGCATTGTAATTTTTATGCCAAGATTTACAAGGAAAATAGTAATTCTGGATGGATTTCCCACTCTTAATATTGATAGCTATGAAATTAGCTTACATAAGTTAATATTTCGTAACGTGGTAAAATTTAGCACCCTGAGCCTAAAAGCAGAAATATCTTATGGCCTGCCCCCTTCATGTGACAGAGGTTTTTGTTTTCATTTGGGATGTAATAGGAGATGGCTAAGTCAATGTTGCTAACAAGAGGTGACCTGCAGTGTCTCTGCTGAACCACGTCTAGCTTGAGTTGGAGAATCAGGAGCAAAATAAACCAAAAGCCCCAAGCATGTGTTTTGTCCAGAGCTGTTACTGCATGCTTGGGACTTCATTATGCAGAACAACCCCTTGCATTACTGACTTGGTCTTTTGTGTGGTTCTCTGCCTTCCCCCAGGCTTCCAGGCCTGAACACTAGTGATATGTGTTGGTTTTGGACAGGGCAGGTGAAAGGAATTACTTGGTCTTGTCCACATTCCTAATGAAAATTCTTCTTTCTGACAACTGCTACAAATGCAGGATTGGCAGGAGTCCCTAGTTAAGAGCATCTCTATATTCCTTGTTGTGGAAACAAAATCTGAAAGGCTTTATTGTGAGAAGGTGCAACATGACTGCTGGAAATATGATATATAAGTGTGCAACTTACTGCCTGAAATACCAAAAGCTGAGTTCAGACAACAGATTGAGAATTTGGGAAAATTTTAGCTGTTTAGAAGGTAAACCAGCTGTGTGCTTTGCCTGTTTGAATCCCTGCATAAGGAGATTGACCTAGGTTTTCAGCTCACTCCTTAATGAACGGGGGACTAATTATAATATATGTTCAAATGAAATTATAATATATGTTGAAGTGGAATTATAATGTATGTTGAAATGGAATTAAAATCAAGATTCACAAATTGGAGTTCATTGTGAAATAATATAGGGGAAACTTTTTTTGAAATCCTACAACATTTTCATGGACTATTAATTTTAGCAGTCAATGAGATCTTCTGGCAACCCTATTTAAATCCAAGTGTGTTTGTTTAACAGGATGGAAGGAAAATCCAGTGGAATTTGACTCTGTTTTTAATGAAAGTAAATACACCTGGAGCTGGGGAAGCCCAGATATTTTGCCAATGTTTGCAAAAGGTAAGACTTAAATTTTATGAGTCTTTAACACACAGTTATCAGGTAAATAGTAAAATAGAGACACTTAGAATTTGAGTTAGAGAAGGTGGTGAATGAACTGTTTCTGGTTTGTGTATTTTTGTACACTTGATTTCTAGTTTGTGAATTTAAGGTGGGGTGGAGGAAAAGAAGCAAGCTTTTAATTAACATATCCCTATTTATTACTCATTCATTTAAACAGACCTTAGCTGACTCTGTCAGTATACTAAAAGAAACACACCTTTAGTGATAAGGATCTGGTATTTTTTGATTTGGTTAAGGTTTAAAGTTCTTGTTTGCAAGCCTGCAGGTGGGCTTTTTCTTCCTATGCCTGAAGCTCCCAGTGAGTTGGGAGATCGAACTGCAGCCTTGCTTTCTCAGCGTTGGTGCTGAGGAAGTAGCTTATTGTGGGTTGTCCTTCTTCTCCTCTGAACAATAATATGTGAAAGGAAGAACTGTGTGCAAGCAGGAACTTCCTGGTGCTATTCCTGAAGCTGAGGTCTTTTGCCTGTGGTGTGCAGTGTGTTAAAGTCTTGTCAGCTCAGTGCAATTGGTCTTCAAGCATGCAGAGATTGCTGAGCAGCACTTCAAATGTTTAAAGATTCTCCAAGTTTAATACTGTTGTTTTCTTGGAAGAATAAGTGCATATACACCCTTTCACATAATCTTAGAAGAAACAGACTGAAGTGAAAAGGGGACAAGCAAAGGGCATGTGCTGCAGTTCTGTTCTAGGCATTGGTATTGACAAATAAGAAAAATGGAATAGGCAGGGTAGGAGTGGAATGTAATACTGGTTTAGACAAAAGATACGTCATATTTCTCGTGGTGATTCTTGAACTTTTTCTGAACTCATGTCTCTTCCCCCTCACATCCTGATATTCCACCCCATGCCCCTCTTTTCTGTTCTTTGCTTAAGCCTCATAAATTTATGATGAGCTGTAAAAACATCTCCTGGTAATTTCCCATGACCTCAGATTACAGCTTGTATTTGGAAATAGTGTGATGGTGGCTGGGCAGAGGGGAAAGGTAGTTGCCCTTGCGCAGATTATTTGTGTTTTTAGGGATATGTTCTTGGGAAAATATTTGGGGAATTCAAGAATTTCCCAGAGCCCTGTCCTTCTACTGATTTTGTTTGAGTAAAAAGATAAGCAGAGGACTTGGGAGCAGCTTTGATGTTATCTGAAGAGATGTGCAAGGATAATAATCTCTATATGGCTTGTTCTGAGTGGTATCAACCATGCAGCTTCCTTTTGCAGGGGGGAGGGAAATCCCCCAAAGCTGGCAAAGTTCTAGTACATCTTGGTATCTGAGAAGTAGATGCTGTGTCAGAAAATGAATCATAGTTTCTCATGATACAAAGATGAACTTATTTTAGTTAGAAAAAGATACTTCCCTTTCTTTCAAAGAGACAAAGTTTTATAATATGGAAGGGAAAAGAATGAAGTATTTGTTCTTTACCTTTATAAAAAAGCCAAGAAGGAGATAGGGGCACACACCTTAATTTCTCTCTTTCTTTTCATGTCGCAAATTAGCGAGGCCACAGGACTCTTCTTGTGTGTATTTTATAGTGCCAAAATATTCAGAATTTTGCTAACTGTCTTACCACTGTCATTGGATGATGCATGAAGACTATATGATACCTGCTGCTTTTTGGGAAGGATAGAAAAATCCTTTGTTTCCTGTCATTGTCTGTTTTCTCTAGGTACTTTTCTTGTAATAAATATTTAAAGGAAATTGTTGTGGATTCTATAAGGAATTAATAAAAAAGCTCACAGATTTTTTTCAATATCGAAAATAGATATACATGAAATCTAAATTTGTCAAAGTCTTCATGACTGTGTGATTAGTGTTTTAGTCTGAGAAAATGTCCGAAGTAACCTTTGTATCATGAGCAAAATTAAAAGGTATTTGTTTCTAACAGTTAAACTCACTAAAGATACAGAAATTCAGTGTGCTAGTTTTAACCTTGTTTTCTATGATGTTTTTAGATTATAACCTTGAAATTATCTAAAAATAATGTGCTTTGAAAATGCCTATTTTATTTCCAGAGTGCTCCTTAAAATTTTGAGTTTGTCTTCTAGACTTGCCAGGATTTGAGGTTTGACCTGAAAAGTCCAGTCCTGTACTGTTCTGTCAACTGGGGTATATTTCAGAGTATTAAATGTCATGCTGAAAAAGGGGCTGAGACTGTTGCTTCTCTTAAGGGAAGTAGGTACTGGTCTGTTGCACCAGATTGCCATTTGTTTCATGGGTTCCCTTTCTCCTTTTTGGAAGTTTCCAGAAAGGATAGGGTAATTGTTTAACTTAAGTATGAAGAAAGGTGTCATTAAGACCCTGGGAACGACCAGGACAAACCATTGTGAGGGTTATTCTGGACAGACAGACATCTCCATCTCCTGGTTTAGTTCCTTTTTGCTAAACAGTGCAGAATTTCTCATATTGCTCACTTGACTGTGTTTGATGACATCTTTCTGATGGTCACACACTGTCCAGCTCAGTGTCTGACCGTCCTTGTGCATTCATCCTTTTCTCCCCTTTTTTATGCCTGCAAAATTTGCTAGCCAAGTCTCCTGCTGGTCTGGACTCTGACCCTTGACAGGCTTGTCAGGCACAGGACCTGCCTCACTAGCAGAACAAGAGCTTTTCTCTCTGCTGGATGTAAATCTCAGTGTGAGAGGGTGATAACTTGATCCCTGATCCTAATGTTTGAATATTGATGCTGAGCATGAGATAAAATACTAGACAAGAGAGCAAAAGAAATAGGTGGTATCTGGTTTGGGAGTTTGTCACCTCCAGTTATTTCCCTTAGTGTAATGGCCTCATCAAACCCAGCAGAGCTCTGTGCTTATTTCAAAAGGATGTTTTCATCGCTGCCTTCCTTCTACTTCTCTTATCCCATCTTTGCTTCCTCATCCCCAGACTTAAAGAAAGTGTTGGCATACTGTTGCCTGCCCCCTCAAACATCAAATAAAATATTTTCTAACATTTTTCATAGTAGAATCTCTTTTTCTAAAAAAATAAAGAAATGAAACAGTTACTTTATAAGCTGTCCAGGAGCTTCAAAATTTTCCTGGTATGACTTCATTTTGCCACTATTTCCCTGCATATCAGTGCATGGTTGGGTGGGTTGTTTGTTTTGCTTTGGTAGAAATTAGAAATAGGTAAGGAGTAGATGTGTTCCTTCACTCTCTCTGCAAGCCGTGGGCTGTCATTTGGCTTCTTTGGTGTGGCACTTCTCAAGGAAGCTCTTCTTGGGTTTGCTGTGACACTGTGGAAAAACACTGCAGCATTCCATCCTCTTAGACTATCAGTCATCCTGGCAGTGATGGACAGGACTTATTTCTTCTTTTGAACTCATTTATCCACCAGTTGGAACTCCTGAATTCTCTTTGTAATGCCTGGCAGTCTTTTCTTCCTTCCAGACTGAGAGCTGCAGCGAGTGTTCTGTGTTGTAAGTTGTAGTAACGGCTCCAGGGGCGCAGGGGAGAGCTGCACCAGAAAAATCTGTGCCAGCTTTCATCTTCCTGGCCTGAAATACCTGCATCCCTTTGTGTGGGTTTCCACATAATCTTGGTTAAGCAGCTCCCTCATACTGGGATGTGAGTTCATTCACAAGCTTGCAAGCTTACACAAGTGCATTATATAATGGTGACATCCAGCAAATCGGATACATTCCCTCTGGTCATCAACTGAGTGAAGAACATTTTTCTCTCTGGGAGTTTACTTAGTCACAGTATAAATGGCACCCCCAAGCTCTAACAGCTCTGCCATTGACTGAATTATTTAACTAAACATCACCTAGCTTCAGATCTTTTCAGGACTTCTGAAGTTTAATTTTTACCCAGTCTTCATCTTCCCCCCAACTTGCTCGTGTGACAGTGAGTAGAGAATGAAATCACCTTGTCCAGATGCTGTGTTTGCACATCAATGGTCCTCATGTTGTACTTTGTGACTAAACCTAGTCCAGTAGTTCTCCTTTTTCTAGTTTGATTGCATGTTTTAAAGATGCAGACTTTTAATATTGTTTTCCTGAAGTTGTCACTGGGCTTTCAATAGCTAGACTTGATACACAGTAAACCTCCTGATGGTTTTGTTTTATGTGATATATATTGCTTTCCTGTGTGAAAGACCTCATTGCCTTATCAGGCGTTGTCTTGTATGATTCTGTTGAACAACTAAAAGCTGAATATATTTTTCTTAAACGGCCTCCCCCCAAAACATGTGTTCAAACAAGACTCCGAATATGTATATTCCTTGGTTAGAAGTTCTTCAGTGAAATTCTTTGTTTCCAAACCAAATTCTGTTTAATTTGCTTGAACTGGGATTTGGTTTGCTCCTATCTGATTTTCTATATTTTATTTCCTCACCTGAGCATACTGGATAACATTGTTCCTCATTCCTCTGAGGTGCTGATAAGCTAATGAGGTAAGACAGTATCCAGCTTTCAAAAAACCATTAATTATGGGAAAGTTTAAAATAAGGAGAAAATTTATTTGACTTCTCTCAGGATCATTATTCTTGATAGATTTCTCCTCCTGTGCATGAAAGTATTTTTGACTATGAGAAAAGCAAAAAGCCTTTTATCTTGTATGCCATCTATATTGATTTTGCAGGTGCTACTGGAGATCATGTTTATACATTTTGTTACACAGCAGAAAGTGAAGACTTTGGAGCAGAAGATGCAGCCAAGCTTGACATATGGGTTTTTGATCATGTTAAGGTGAGCAGAGAATATTTTTATGTTACCTGTTTATAAAAAGCACAACTGCATGTTGACTTGATCATAGAACTAGAAAGCAAGAAAGTTTGAAAGACCTTTCACCTGGTGTCATAAGTAAAAATGTCTTGAATCTACTTTTATGACAAGTGTCATGGATGCTTAAAGGAAGTATTTGTCATTCAATACTAATTTAAAAATGAATGCTAATAAAAGTACCTTTTAAAAACATCCTTGGCTTTTCTTCATCTGGTTTACCTGTAATGTGAAACCCATCTTGAAGTGCTACAGACCCATTAAGATCTTGAGTGCAATTAGTTAAGGATTTTATTACAGCTGTTACAGCATGGCAGAAATGGGGAGGCTTCATTATGAGAAAGAAATGGACAATGTTATTGACTTAATTTTTGTCAGGCTTGTACCCTGACTCTTTTTTTTTCAGTGTGGCTTCTTCTGAAAGATGTAGTTGACTTCTCATCTGCAGTAGTTCGCACCCTGCTGTGGCTGCCAGAGGAGTCACAGTTAGTTTGGGGGCAGAAGGTGGAAGACAGAGGCAGCTTAGGCCCTGGAGCTGTAGAATTTGTTGATGTGGTGCTCTGCTTAGCTGTCTTGTGTCAGTGCTGGTTCATGACTATTGTTTTCTGTGACACTGTCACTATCAGTATTAATAACCAGAATAATTTCTCATTTTTCTTTAATTCCTATACTTACGTTGTTCCATGCTGCCTCACTTGTTGTGGATTAAGAAATGCTGATAGTGGCCATTGGTGTATAAATATCTGTATCACTGAAGCAATTAAATTAGTTACTTTCTGGCTCTCATAACAGTGTCAATGGAGTTTAAGACTTAAAACTTTTCCCACAAGGTCTCTGGGCTGTTTGCATTAGTATTAGCTAACCAGCATAAATCCAATCAAACAAAAAATAAACCCAAATAAATCAATAAACCAAATCAAGATCTATTTAGGAAGCGAAGGTTCTGCTTTAAACAGTGACATAGGGTGGAAAAGTTCATTATAGTCTGCTAATTTTCAATGGAAGTGATTTTCTGAGTTTGCAGGTGAAAAGATGTTATTGCTACCTGCCACCCTCTTCCTGAATGTGCACTTGTGCCAAGTTGTGTGTTGTAATGCATATGAATAATACAAATCAAATTAGGCTGTCAGTTACACTTGAATAGCTGTTGTCATGAAGTTGCACCCCGCTGTCATTTGGAGCTGCACAAGTATGTGAGGGTGGTACTGCCTTTCTTTTGCTTCACAACACCTAATGGCATTTATCCCTTCAAACTATAATGATAGGTTTAATACATATGTCATTACTGATTACTTTTTCCTTGGAGCCAGCACCATTATTTTGAAGACCTATTTTGCCCATCTAAACTTGATGCTGTGAATGGGTAGGACTTGATTGACTGGTGTACACCACACATGCCATTAATCATCTCTTCAATTACACATCAACAGCTGCTTCAGCAGTGTGAAACTTGAGGCTTACTGAAGCTGAGGTCACTCTGCTATTATAACTCCAACAACTTTCAGCTATGCTAGTGAGATTATGTGTAAGTAGGGATAGCAATATGCTGGAATCTAGATTGTGCTTTGCCTACTGTTTTTTTCCCCTCTTTTGTGTTTTGTCTCAAGTATTTAGCAACATGTGGTTTAACTCATGTTGGCAAAGGTGGTCCCTGGATTTCTGCCTCTTGAGGAAGTAAAAGGCACCAATGTGTACTCCCTCTCTACTCTGTAGTTCATAGGTCCCAAGCATCGTCAAGGGCCACTCGTGCCTTCCTCTGCCCCCAAAAAAGATGGGGATAAAATGAAGAATGGCTAACTCATGTTTGGGCTGCTAGTGCTGGCACTCTGAAATTGCTTGTTCTCTTTAAAAACGGTAACTACTGGTAGCTTTGTCAGGAGATGGGAAACTGACTGCTTTTTATTTGTATCTTTGCTTAAATAATGAGTGGAAGAAAAATGTATGATACCTCATAGTTCTTGCAATGTCTACTCATCATAGAAGGTGATCCTAACCCTTTCTTGGGACAGAAAATACAGCACAGACTAGGCTGTGTGGGTTTTTTATCTTCAGCTATGTGAAAACACTGTAATTTTAATTTGTAGTAGTAACTTGGGAGTGGCTTGGAGTTCCAGATGGGCATGGAACTGATTGTATGTTTTTATTGGTGTTTTGTTTTGGTTGGGTTTTTTTGGTTTTTTTTTTTTTTTTGTGTGTGTGCGTGTGTGTTTTTATTGTGTTTCTTTTTTTGAAGCCTTCAAAATAATTAAGGGACAGAGTTTAATCTAGTGTGATGTGACTCAGTGATTCTCAGTTAAATAACCTTTACCTAAATCATAGTTAGAATCTGTGCTAAGAAAGAGCAAAGTACTGGGAGTCTAGATTAACTAATGGAAAAAAATGTTTTCTTGATGCATTTCTGTTTTTTTAAAGTATTTAGCAGAAAATAGTTTTAGAAGATTGAACTCTCTTTTCAGGGTAAGAAGTTTAAAATTCCAGGAACTCAGTCTTGGAGAGGAGTCCCAGGAATGGCCTAACCACAATTTGTTATAACCAAAGGATATGTTCAAGATACTTAGTTAATGTTGTCTCACTTAAATGGACATGTAGATAGAGATGGCAAAAAATCATGGGTTTTTTCCTTTATTATTTTTCATTTTGTACACAGTACTTCCTTCTTCCTTTGTCCCCTTTCTGCTGAGAAAAGGCCACCCAAGCCTTCAGACTGTCCCTTCTGTGCAGGATGTGGCCAGGCTTCAGAACTGAATTATGTTAAACTTTGAAGCTCTGCAGAGTGTGCTGTGACCCGATGTTGATTTGTGCCAGTGGATTTCAATACAGATAGCTGTGCTCTAATGAGCAGTACAATGGTTGGATGATTTCTTTTAAATGTGTTGGTGTCTTGTGTATCATCATGCTCAACTGGTCTAAACCTGGCATGTATGTTTATCCTGTCTTTGTACATTTATTTTACATCTGAAAGCTGGCATAACTGTGTAAACTCTCAGCACCAAGCAGCATGCACAGCTTTAAGCAGCCAATTAAATTAAGCTGTCCTAGATTATGTATTAAGGAGCTTTGTGAAAGGAAAAAGTTTGGTCTCTCTCTTTGTACATGCAGTCAGCAACAGTTTATCAGCTCTATTAAAGGGTTGTGCTTCCATGGAATACTGTTTTTGAGGGAACAAAAGGTCCCCAGCAATTTAGTTGCTTAACGTTTTCAAGTTCATGTTCTGTTCGGACATGTGTAAATCATTTGTTAGACCTTCTAAGTGGTCTTTATTTCTTCTTTGTTTCCTCCCATCTGAGGAGGGAGATGATTAAATTAAGATTTCACGTAGTTATAACCAAAAGTCTGTTGTAAAAGTTTAATTAGTATTACATTGTAATTAAGTTCACAACTTGCTGTAGATGTTTTAATGGGGAACTTATTGCTGATCTCATTAAGTTGCATGTGAGTTGTAACCAGGGCTTTATTTTTGTTGTTAGTTGCCAGAAAAGCAAACAAAAGTTGCCAGAATAATTTAGAAAGAAGGTTGGAGGGAAGCTGTAGTGGTCTTCAAGTCCTGTTCTCTGCATGAAGGAGGTTCAGTTAGAGCAACCTGCTCAGGCCTTGGCCAGTCAAGAAAGAGCCTTTTAAGCAGCTGTTCCAATATCTGGCTACAGTTATGGTTTAAAAAAGAATTTTAGAAAGTTTCTTTGTGCAATTTCCCACATTTTAAATTGTGAGTTTCCCTTTGTCTCATCTCTGAGGCCCTCTGATCAGTCTGGCTCAATCAGAAGGTGGAGATTCCTTTCACCCTCACAATAGATGGTTATACAGCAATGGGATCTCAGCTGCTTTTTCCTGAGACGAAAGAAGACGAGTTTTCTCAGCCTCTTAGTTGTTTACTGCTGTCCCTGAAACTTCTTGGTGAGATACAGCTTAAATATACAATGGAGGTGATATTACTGAATAGAGGAAATAAAAGGGAAGGGACGAAAAAAGTGAAACAGGAAGATGTAGTTAAAATAGCATGATGGGTTGGAAACTAGCACTGAGTGAAGGTAGGATTCAACTTTTGTGAGTACTGAGTACCAAAAAGAAGAGGCCTTTAACAGGCTGTAAGGAGATGTAAGGATAGTTCTGGACAAACAGTTCAGCAACCTCCAGAGCAAAGTGGTTTGCCCTTTGTGTGTTTGGTATCCTGGTTGCCAACTCGCCACCTTTATCAGCCTTCACTCCTCATGGTGAGGTTCCTATTTATTTGGCTTTTTTTTCAGTAAACCATTCTTTTTAAAAGTTTGCTGTTTGCTCTGGGAAAAGACGTCACATCTTAGGTTGCACTCATCTTCCATTAGTCTTCTTGCTTGTAATTAGCCAGATTTTGGGCAAACTCTTCTGGCTGCTGCTGCTGTAGTTTATGAGGTGACTGGAACTGGGGAAGCGGGATGCTTTTGGTATGTCTTGGGGGACTCATTTGGTGGGAGGGAGGAAGCTCAGGCATTGCCTTCTTCTGAATGGTTTCTTTTGCTTAATCATTCTCTGGTAGAAAAACATGCTTCTTCTGATATTGATCTACATTTTAGGATTTAATTTTGGGAGTTTCCTGTTTGTCTGTTTTGATATGCTATTTCCTTTTATTTAATTAAAATTAAGAAAACAGGCTTTGATTGTATCCTGTGAATTACTGGTGTGCTCTGGAAAGCTTCTTCAGTCTGTGGCCAAATATGTGCAGGTGGACAGATCTCTGTGGGAAATGCAAATCTCCTTAAAAATAATTATATTGCTATTTAATGTAATCGGGTTTTGTTCTTGTATCTTTATTTAAAATATCTCTGGACTTTGGTCATGATTTTGTTTGGACAAGAGCTGAAGCAGAGAGCATGCACATATTATTCCGTGTGGCTTTTGTGGATTCAGGGAGTTAGAAAGGGGGAATTGCACACTGCTGTGGTTTCCTGACATGGCTTACTGTGATACTCTCACTGCCACTTTGGTCTTCCTCTGGGTACAGTGGCTTTTGTTTACACAAGTTGTGAGCTTTAGGTTTTAAGAGCCCCACCACTGTCACTGCTGTGTGGTGGACTGCTCTGTCCTGTGGTGGCAGAGATGGTTCACTGGCTGTACCAGCATTTTCCCTGGACGCTTCCCTGAAGTTCAAAGACGATCTCACTTATTTTGGTGTACTGAAAGGTTCTCTAGATGCTCTTTGAACTAAAACCCTATCCAACTTTGTTTCCTTGGGCAGTGCTGTTACTAAGGAGCTGATGCTGGAATAGCTGTCTGCCTGCATTTTGAGTTGCTGTAATGTGGCTGGTCTAATACAGAATAGCCCTGTCAAGACTCATTCAATCTGAGGGAAAATCCTCCCCTGGCTTTTGCCTCAGGGATGCTTAAGTAGGACATGTGCAAGGCAGATGTATGTTCTGTAGTTCATGTATTTGCAAAGCATATCAGGTTTTGTTCTGTTTTAATTTAGTTTCTGCAAGCAAGCTGTAGTTGGTATGTCAGTCCTGCAGAACCTGCTTTCAAAGCAAGAGTGTTTGAGAGCTTTGCTTCCAGTTTAAATTCAGTAAATCAATAGAAATGTAGAGCCATAAGTGGTACTCAGGAATGGTTCATCATTTTGTTTATACAGGAGGCAGAGAAGGGATGATCTGCAGTGATCTGATATTTCTGCCTACACAAACTCAAAAAAACCCCCCAAAACAAACCAATGAACAAAACCCCAAACAACAAAAGGACACCTCAACTTAAATGTTGTCTTAGATAAGCTGAAAATTTGGACTGACTATACTGATAGTAGTTATCCTCCAAGCAGTAAATTGGGAAAAAAATTTTTTCCTCTTTTTG
This sequence comes from Climacteris rufus, assembly GCA_013398175.1. Lineage (NCBI taxonomy): Eukaryota > Metazoa > Chordata > Aves > Passeriformes > Climacteridae > Climacteris > Climacteris rufus. The sequence continues at coordinate 1,736,869 of VZRZ01007410.1, read as the reverse complement.
AACTCTAGTAACTAGTATTTTGACATGGAAACAGCAGTGGTTTTGTTTTAATAAGCTACTTATCTTCTTCCATTTTACTCAGAATAATATATTAATGGCTTATTCCATACAGAGCTTCTTTAATTCTTCCAGAAGTAATCAAACATTGTTCTCTGCACTGAATGAAGAGAAAGTGGTTCTGTTCCTGCATTTGCTAGGCATAGACACCAATGGACATGCTCACCGGCCCAACTCAAGGTAATTGAGCTAGTAAGCACATCTTTCTTATTAGTTTGAAATGCATACAGTAACTTTTTTAACAGTGCAATTTATCAAGTCAGAAATGAGACTTGTAGTGTTGGGGGTCATATATGTCACCATGATCACTTATGGTCTGAGTTTTTGAGGATATTTTGGTTTTTAAGGTTCCATCTGTAGAAATGACAGATTTTTGATATATACAGTATGCCTGGTTATACTCCTCTACTCAAGTCTGATTTTTACTAGATTGTCTCTAGACAATCCTCTACTCTAGTTTGATTTTTACTAGATAGTTATAGCCACCACATAATCTAGGGGATAGGTAGGAAATGGCAGTTTTAAACATAAAATGGATTCAGTTTTCAGATTTCCCATTGCTGAAATGATATCCTTGTGTTTATTGACAACAGTAAGCTTAACAATAATGGCTGCAAATTCCAGTATTACATTTTGGCTTTCTGCTTGAACAAAGAGAAGCATTTAGATTAACCATTCTCATCACCAATTCATCTTGAAGTGTGTTATTTGAGAACTTTTTCATTTCTTCAGTCCTGCTTTGCAGGATTTTGTCTTTCTCTTGATCCCTGCATACTTTTACAATTTGTACTCTGATTTCCTGCATTGTTCCAAAGTTCATACTTGCTGTATGTCTCACATTCATTTGTCACAATTTTTTGGAAGACGTTTTAAAACTGACTTTAGTAACAGATAGGAAATTAGTTTCTGAAAATTCATCATGGTCACTTTTTCTAAAAATATACAAATTTTTTGTTTAGCCTCTATTCCACAAAACTAGGATCTGTCCTGATCCATGAATCATCTCAAAACAGTGACTGAATGGTGAGATCTTTCTTTGCTATTTAGTTACCAGCTTACAGAAATTTTTGCAATTTACCATGTAAGGTGTTTGAGTTTTCCAGAATTCCTTACTTTTGGCATTCTCCTTAACTTGCCTGATAGCTGTGAGTAATAAAATTACAGTCTTATGTCAAGGACAGGTCAGATTTGAAATATAAATCCATTTGAAACTGTGGTTTCAGAAACCTTCAAACTCTGCTGCCACAATTTAATATCTGAGTAAGACTCAGAGGACGAGAGACTTTACATCTAGGAAGCCTTTTGTCAGCTTGAGGTTCAGTAGAAGTTAAAGCTGTCTGTAGTTGAAGGACTGGGCACTATGACCATGGATAACTTGCTTTATACCAAGTGTGAGAGCCACCTTGAATCTAACATTTTTTTCCTATTTTTCAAGGGAATACAAGGAGAATATTAAACAAGTTGATGAGGGTGTGAAAGAAATTGTTTCAGTGATTGACAGTTTCTATGGAAATGATGGAAAGACTGCATTTATTTTGACTTCTGACCATGGAATGACAGATTGGGGTGAGTCTTTTAAAATGTTGAGTCTGCTAACATTATAGACATCCAGAGTATGATTAGAGCTCTGTCCCATGAGAAGCTTTGGAGCCTCTGCTTTGATTTGATATCCTAAGTGTTGCTTGTGTATGAAAACCCATGCAGTTGCTGTGACAGCTGTGTTCCGTATCTGGACAGAAGAAAGACAGTAAGGTAAAGCTTAACTCCCTCAGTGGCTGCTAGGAGGGATAGAAAGATCTCTACAGAAAACTACCTCAGGCAGGTGGAGATGGTGTTATTTGGCTGCCAGCAGCAAAGTTGGTCTTGTTCCAGCCCATGTGGGAGATAGTTTTCGCTTTTGTGCTCTGAAGCACCTGGAAAAGGTGGGAAGTCTGTCCAGCAGTTGGTGACAAATTTCAGAAGGAGAGGTTGTGGGGGGTTGTGCAGAATCTTTTTGCTTATTTTGGCCTTTTAAGCACAGTGGAAAGGATGGGACTGCTGTGTGATCATTCTGGAAGAGACTGGTTCTGGAGACAGAGGTGGAGGAGCTGAGAGTACAGAGAGGAGAGTGAGGCAGGGACCAACCATGCTGATACCACAGAGGGCACTTGTGAAGGGCATGGCCACAGTGGCCAAATACCTTGTGGCAATTTGATGTAACTAGATTAAGGGCAGATGAGAAAAGTTTACAGTGGTAAATTCATTTAGACATTTTTTCCCTACTTTTTTCTTTTTTTCAAGAATCTGAAGAACACTTCTGTCTGTGTGTGCAGCCAGTGAAAGTGATGTCTCTCTTCCAATGCTGTGTGTTTGTAACTACTGACTGTGATACTTTTGAACCAAGGCTTCTTCAGGCATGGTTGTGGCAAAAGAGGGTCAGCACCTTACTCTGTGTGTGAAATCCTAAACTTTTTCAATTGAAGGGATGCGGACTTCTTCTGTCATTAGAGATGGCAAAAACACTTGTGTATTTAATCAAAATCAGCCTGATTACCATCTGCTTATTTGCAGAATAGTTCATTTTGAATATTATTTACTGTTGGACTACCACTTGGAATAAAATTTTAATTCTGCTATATTTTGTTTGTCTGTTTCAAGAAATCATTTAATAATATTTTTATAAGGAAGGTGTGTGTGTGTGTGTATATGTATCTTTATACATATGTGATCACAGAGACCTCAGGAGGTCCAACCACCTACTCAAAGCAGGATTAACTTTGGGATCAGATGCAGATGCTAGGGCTTTATTCAGCACGGCCTTTAAAACCTCAGAGGGATGGAGCCTATGCAACCCCTTTGGGCAGCCTGCTCTGCTGCGTGCCTGCCCTCGGGGAGGGGGAAAGGTTTTCTTTATCTGCACTCTGAACTTCCTTTGTTTCAAATTATGCCTGTTCTATCTCATCCTCCCACCATGCACCACAGTGATACCATGGCTCCATCCTCTCTCAAACCCCCTCACAGTGGGGTACAGGCAGGATGCTCTGGTACGTTATCCCCAAAAGTTTTTATTCTCCAGGCTGAACAAGTCCCAGTCCCTCAGCCTCTCCTCAAAGGGCAAGTGCTCCTCTGCTTCTCACTGAGACCATTCCAGATGATGGGTGTTTTTCTGGTACCCAAGGAGGCCAAAACTGGATCCAATGTCTAGAAGTCATCTCACAGGTGCTGAATAGAGGATGATAAACCCTTCCCTGTACCATGCTCCTGTTAACACAGCCTGGGGTGCTGTTGGCCTTCCTTGCTGCCAGAGTGAGCTGCAGGGGTGTTCTCATTATGTACTGGATCCTCTGAAGGCAGAATAAAAGGTGACAGGAGTAGGAGTCAGGCTTTGAGAACCACTGGTCTGTCATAACTTTCTTTCATCTCTTTCTGTCTTGAAGGAAAAGCTTGATCTTATTCCAGAAGTGTTAATAACTTTAAAGCTGACTTTAGTGAGATCCAAGAGCAAAGCCAGAGGTGCTGCTCAGGCCCAGCATGAGGTGTCTGAGGGATAGTTCAGTAGCTTTAATTTGAGCTAATAGTACCAGCACCTGCTTCAGCCTTTCAGTGGTCATTTGCAGAACGGGATGTGCACCAGTTTTAAAACAAATTAAATGTGAGAAGGACAGGGGGACCTATTAGAGAAAAGAACATGTACTGAATTAGACATGATCAAAGAAATTGTGGTTGCTGGCAAAAACCAGTGAAGTCACTTGCTTTCTCAGTCTGACTCCATGCTTTTGCTTTAAGTTGATGTCAGATGGAACTGCTGACCACCAACATAGGGGGTTCCATACCCACTTGTTCCTGTTACCATCCTGGCACAAGTACTACTGTGTGGTATGCTGGACCAGAGAACAGAAAACTAAACAACAGCACACTTTTTTCTCCTTTCCCCTGAAAAGGTCTGTTTGGAGGGTGCTAAGGGGTGGAACCTGGAACTGACCCAGTTGAAAAGAATTATTTTGCTTCCTCTCCTGTTATTGAAACCTGGTTCTTTATAACAGGGAGGGAGTGGATACATCTGCCTCTTTCAATTGTATCTGTCTTAAAGTATTCATGGAGGCAGAGGTTCAGTAAAATGGTGATGGAGCTGGTGGCCTGGGTAAAATTGTAAACTCACCAAAATATCACTTTCCTGCAGTAGAAAGAAATAACTGATCCCTGGAAGATGAAGTGCTCCCTCCGTAAGTGCTTTTCCCAAGTTCTGCAAAGAAGAGCAGTTGTTGCTGCTTTTTGAGCCTGGAGAGTGTTCACCAAGGAACACCAGAAATCTAATTCCCAGACCTTTGTGTTCTTAAGCTTAGGGCTGTTTAAAGAAAGCAAAGTTGACTCTCTAGCTCTGCCACAGTGATTGTTTTAAGGACAGAATCGGGTATGAAATTTAGAATAGCCTTGAGGCTGTACAACAGTGTGCTTTCTCTGTCCTTTGTGTTTATTAAAATGTATATTTATAAACAGGGGGAAGAGCATGTGTCTATGCAAATACAAGGAATATATATAACCTCGTAGACCATGCAGTGACCCACACAGGGTTTGTATAACAGTGTCATTCCCTTTGAGGCTAGGTTATCTCACTGCTGTGGTACTTCACCCACTGGGTTCAATGACCAGCATTTCTTTCAAGCTTGTGTGGCTCCTGCTTTAGTACAACTACTGCTGAGATGTCACAGTTTTCAAGCTTCCTCCTTTTGGTGGCTGATACGTTAATCTGGAGGGAATCAATTTCCCCTGGGAAGGAAGTAATATTTTATCAATTTTTAAGGAGTGTGCTACTAGACTTTAAAACCTTTAAAATGAGCTTGTGTCACTGTGGAAAGGATTACAGTTGCAAGGCATATTGCTTCCTGGTTTTGAAATGGAAGTCTAGTGCTTACTTGGGAACCAGAGATCAGTTCTATATGATTTTTTTTTCAAATGTGACTAATTTTACTGAAATCAACCATTCCTGGTTTCACTGAGATGTTCAGGATAGGCATATGCATGTGTTTTGAGCAGGTAACTCCTCTATACTTGAGGCTTTCAAATACTATGGCCTTAGTTTCTGTATGTTAACAATTTGGGCATTTTAATATACAAACTTTATCTTTGTAGTCATGGCTTAACTGATACTGATTTCCCAACTTGCAACTTAAATTTCGCCTTTATTGTCAGTGGCATAAAAGTAAGCTATGAAGCTGGAGTAGGTTGTCTGTAACAGGCTTATAGTATGTCTGTAACAAGAACCTAGTACATATGTGCCTATTTTCACTTTATGGAGGTTTTGTTTGTTTTTACAGCACATCTCAAAGTTTATACTTTTTTTTGTTTTGTGTGTCTTAGGAACCCATGGAGCTGGTCATCCCTCAGAAACTTTAACACCACTGATTGTTTGGGGTGCTGGGGTAAATTACCCACAGAAAGTTACATCCCAGTACTTCAAAGACAATTTTTTGAAAGGTAGGTAAGATATAAAACTTAAGTGAAAGATCTTGCTGGAAATGGAGATGTTTTTAACCATTACACCTGTTGAGCTTCACTAACTTCTGTTCCATTACAGGAAGCATGGTTTGCTTTGTGTGGTGTGTAAAGGAAAGATGACATGGTGTGCCTAATGAAGATATTGCAAAATTGTGTAGCTAACATCAGTCAGTTTGCTTTTCTAATCACAGAATTGAAGACTTTCTCTCTTTGGTGACAGGAGGCTGTTCATGCTCCTAAAACTTATTTCCAGAGGAGACTTAATTTTTAGGAAGACTCCTAGAGGTTAAAAGCTATTTGTACTGAAACATGATAAGTTGACAAGTTCAAAGACTCTTTTCTAGCTTCACAGTACAACCCTGGGGACTTTCCAGGGGCTGTCTTGTCTCATTTGCATCCTTGTTACTGTCGTGGAAATGTAAACAGCTTTTCTCAATGAAAAACTGAGACTCTTCGCTGTTATTTTTCCCCTTTGTAATTTATTTAAGAGTAAACTTTAAAAAAAAATACTGAGTTTTTATTATTTCACATACATAATGTAATAAATACTGACTTACTGAAATATCAGTGGGGTTAGAGAACTGTGTGTGATTAAATTGTTCAAGCTGTTCCTCTTTCATGTGCCCCATCCTTATAGCCTGTTCTGTTCCTTAAGATGCCTTGAGTCTCAGGTTGTTACTCTTGATCAATGAGGTAATGACTTTCTATTTTATTGGATTGTTTGTCAAGCTACATTAGAGAAAACAAGCAAAAATTACTTCAGCCCTGAGGTTTTAACTCCTCCCTGCTCTTCAGGAGGTATTTGATAACAGATTAAGCAAATGGGACTTTTCAGATAGAGACTGTGCTAACATTTCACTCTCTGTGATTAACTGCTGCTATAAAAGTATGACATCTGTGATAAAATTGAAAATGTTTTGTGGAAAAGAAATAGAAAACAGAACAAAATCTTTGTGTCTGTGATGGCTGATCTTGTAAGGACACTTGATGTGTATCTGTAATAGCTAAATTTGACATCTCTCAGTTTCTTTGATTCTCAGCAGCTTTAGTACAAGCCTCAGCATTTGACTTCAAGTCATGATGAAAATGGTGTGAGAGCATTTCAAAAGAGATGAGTGTTGAGCTGACTCCCAGGTGCACGATAGGGAAAGGTATTTGGCCCTCATCTGTTAGGTAGTGTGTATTTTCTTAAAGGAGGACATTTGTCTGCACCCTGGCATGCCTGTTTCATATTTTCCTTCTGGTGGTTAAAAAAAACCCCAACCAAACAACCACACAAAAAGCCAAGCATACCAAAGCAAACATCAGAAACTCCTCCCTTCATTTTGGACTTGTTCTGCAGCTTTTCAGCTATCAAGTGTGTTGTTGCTTTGTTTAGAAACTATCTTTACAGATTCTTAATTACCCAGCATCATCCCTATTGGACATTTGAGTCTCTCTGAGTATCTTGGGAGTTTGAGCTTCTATTTGAGTAATAAGTATCTTCTTAAAAAGTGACTGTTCTCTCTATGGTAGTGTATTATACCTTCCAGTAGGTTATGTAGCTTAGAAGTAAAGAGAAAATTGTTGAAATGGAACTTGGCACTTCCACAGGTCAATACAGTTCAGCTACTCCATTAAGTTACAATCCCAGATATTTATGCAAAGCTAACATATAAAAGAAAAGATGCTTAAAAGAGGTCTTTCAAAATGTTCTTTGAATCTGTGTTTGCTGCTCCATACAAGTGCAGCTGTGACTGTGTGCAGGGGAGGAGACTGTTTTCAGGAGCGCTGTGTCACTGCTGTATGCAGGTGTCAGGCTTACATTTCTGTTTGTGTGCACCAATGTTCAAGTTCTTTCATCTATTGACAATCCTTTCTAATTTCTCTGAGTTGTGTTTATGGAAGTATTGACAGAATATTACTGACAAACTTCTTAATGCTGACAAACTTCTTATGCTCTGTTCAGTGCAAGCAAGCTGTAGGCAGCTCAGTGAATTGTCTCTCTTCTTATCATTGCCATCGAGGTTTCATACCCCCAAAGGCAGTGCCAACAGGCAGGACTTAGCCTGTCCAGTTTGTCACAGGAAGATTAATGTCCTCCTTGGATAGCCAGAAGGGCACAGAGTCTGCTCTGGGATGACAGCCTTCTCCTTCACCTGTGCTCTGCCTTCCCTCAGGCCTGCTCATGCAATCCTCTTGGAAAGATTTGTTATGGCAGCCCTGTATCCTGTGGGCAACAATGTAGTATTACCCATTTGGCCACTGGTTTGACCCTTCTTCAGAAAGAAAGAGAATACAGAACTGCTCACTGGCCCTGGGACACAAGTCCAGAGGAGCTTGTGAGTAAAGGCACAACCTCCTGCAGCATCAGGACATGGGGTGGTTGATGACATTTGTACACAGGCCATTTATATAAAGCAGGAGCTCAGCCTGCTTTGCTGCAGCTGAGGGACCTCAATGTACCCGCCGCTGATTTTGCTTCTCTGAGATTTTATGTGAGATTTTCTTTGGTTCATGTAGCCTCATCCTCAGCCTCTTTTTGAACTGGTACTTCCCTGCTGTTTACCTGGACTGTTTGCATCTGACAGGTCAGTGGGTTGCAGTAAAAGCTGGGCAGATTAAAGGAAAAAAACCAAAACTCTATCAAGGGGGTGGAAAACTGCTGAGCACTGTACAGGAAACCTGGACAGTGAGCTGGAATCATACACCAGTGTGGGCAGCACATACAGCCAAGGCACTTCACTGCTGGGAGTACAGCCTGGACTGGCTTCTCTGCAGGTCTGTCCCAGTCCTCAGGAGTTCCTGGGCTCAGTGTCCTATGGCCCCTAGTCCAAAGCAGATGTCTTCAACTCTGCCTTTAGGGAATATCTGAGTAGGGGAAGTGGAGATTAAAAGACTTCTGACAAAGGTAGATGTTTTCTCTAGCAGAGCTACAGTTTCTTCCTACCTTGGGCATATTTTGTGTGTGCATAGACAGTTTTTCAATATTTTTTTTGGAAAATCATATTTAAAAGTAAAAGAAGAAATTAATTTATATAATAAAAATATGGGTGAGTGTCTTTTTTCTAGAAATATAAACCCATTTCCTTTTCTGGGAAGCGAAAGAAAACAAAATTGTTCATTTTGGTGTGAGTTTAACAGAATTCATGATTAATGCTGCTGATACTTCCCCTGTGTTGCCATGGGAACCTGCTGTAGCTCTCTTGCTACTGTTAAAGTACATGTCTGCCCTTCAGGGTGCTTTTGGGACCAAATAACAGTGGACCTGTACTCAGACCCCCCAAAGCTAGCAGTGGTATGAACTAATTGCTGAAAATAAGTTGGGTATTTGCAATACTGCAAATGTATGAAAGAAAAAACTGAAACAAACCGTACTAAACTCTATTTTTAAATAACTCTTCAAGCCTAAAGAAAGCAGGCAATTTTCTCTTTATTTCCTTAGTGGCCAGTGTAGAGCAGGAAAATCTAATTTTGAACCAGCTTTTTTGTATGATGCACCAAAGCTTTAGGGTCTAGTATGTTTGTACCACACTGTACCAGTATATTTGGGACCTTGGGTTAGCCTTTTTTACGCACTGTTGAAGAGATTTAACAGCCTTCTACTCAACCTGAGTTTGATTCTTTTAGTTGGCACAGGAGATAATACATCACTGTGCTGAAAAAAATAAAAACCTTGGCCTGCCTTCAGCTGATTGAGGTCACAATTGCAGGCAGCAATTTATCCTGCTGGATAAAAGAAAATGTGAACTGAAATTAATGCATTTTGTTGTTTCTGCCTGTTGAGTTCCATCTGTAACCCTTCTTGAGCTAGCATCCTAATGTCAAATTATAATTTTCTTTAGTGACAACACTTTACAGAAAATGGCAACAAGATATTAAATGTCAATTGAGTTACCCTTTCAAATCTGTGTAGATGAGCTGTTCACATGCTCTGTTATTTTTTGCAGAATGGAAACTGGAGAACTTGAAGAGGCTTGATGTCAATCAGGTATCAAACGTACCTAATTTAATAGTTGATAAATTTTCACCTTAAATGATGAGTTTTGTGTGACTTAAACAAATTTACTTAATTTGAATGAATGATTACACCATTTCCCTAGGAAAAGGAACCACAATAACATAATGAGGGTAGGTTTAAATTGCTTGTTGACACACATGGCAGCTGCACACCACTTCTCCTGAAGATGCGCTGTTGCACCATTTATTAAAGTGATGTATGCCTTTGTAAAAAGAGTGTAGTACAATATACCAGGTCCTCCAAGTTGCTGTCATTGCATAAAAACCATTTCTTTCTATATTGTTAAACTGTGTTTTTTTTCAATAGGATCTGTCCTTATGGCCTAGCTACTTTGCAATTTAGACTATTAGTACTGTAAAGAAAGTAAAAAAGGTGGACAACTTATCCTTTGATCCTAAATCAGTAAAACCCTTTAAAATCATGGTGCTTCTTACTTTCTATTGTCCTACAAAACCCAATATATGAATAACAGACTCCAATCCTGCCCAAACAAGGGAAATAAACTGGTGCTAGAAGATTCAAGCTGGGAATGTTCTGGATCAGCTGCTTTCAGCAAAGCCCTGGTACAAACCTAGAGATCAGTTTTCCTCTCAAGGGTGGTAGGAGTTGTGGCAATGTTGTTTTGAGACTGTAGAACTAGAGTCTCGAGTATTGCTTTGTCCTGGATAATGGAGTTCCCTAAGACAGAGCTTTTGTCCTGTAGTACATGTGGGACTATGGGTGAAAACAGCAAATGAGACTTGTGATTGCCATTACACTCCAAGTACATTGCTCTCTACAAATAATGGTTTGAAGTCTGCACAGTGTATCTGAGGCTGGAGCAGTGCCTGTGGTTTCAGTGTAGTTTCTTCAGATTTATGCTGGAGAAACAAAGAATTTTGGTGCATAGTTTTATATTAAAGGAGAATGTAAACCTGCTAAGAAGCAGTGTTTATCATCATGGGTAGGAAGTAATGGTAACTTATTTTATGAGATGCCTTGGTGTAGATTGAAGGGCCTTTCTGAGGGTGACTGAACATTAAAAAAGGTGCAGAAACCCCCTCTGAAGGGAAGGTGAGTAATCAGCACTGTGGAAGTGTGGGATAAGGAATGTTGTGAAGAGTAGTATATCTGATATACTGCTTAAAACTGTAAATATGAAGTTAGTTCTTTTGGTCATATAAATAGTCATAAAAAGTGGTATGCTTCTCTGAGTGCAGTAAAGGAGGTGCTGAATTCCTGCAAATAAATACTGGGGGGGCTTATATTTGTTTTATAAAGTAAATGTATTTTTGAAGCTTTATGTGTGTAGTAGTGGAGCCTCACATTTTGAATCTAATCATGCCATGACTACTGGAAACTAAAAATCCAAAAAGCTGTAAAGGAGAGTTATGTGTTAAAACTTTGCAGTATTATATAACTTTCTTTTGCAAATGTGGATATATTAAAATTAAATTTATTTATTTGCTCTAGAGGCTGAAATTATGTTAAAATGGGAATGCTTCTGTTTGCACAGGCTGATATAGCACCACTGATGGCTTCCCTTATTGGTGTGCCTTTCCCCCTGAACTCTGTGGTAAGAAGTACAAATGTTTTTCCATGTTATAAAAAAATCTGTTCACCATAGAGAAAGAGATGTTGGGGACAACTTGAGGTGTGTGAAGGGAAAGATTATAGGTTTGTAAAAGTGCTATAGGATATGGAGATCGCTTGTAGTTTTAGTTTTATGTATGTCTCTTCGGTTTAGAGTACCAACTCAAATCTGTTTATGCCTTCTATAGAGCTTTCAATTGGAAAGGCAGCTGGTCCTTTTGCAATCTGCAACTTTATACTCTTGAGCTACATAAAAGCTTTTTTTTACTTTGTTTTTAGGGATGGTAAAAATGCAATATGGTTTGAATAACACATGATTTTGATCATGAAAGCTAAGCCTGTAAACAAGCCAGTTCCTGCAATGTAATGTTCAATTATTTCTTGATTAAACTAGTGTACTTTCTTCAGATGTTATCTTGTGCCTCTAATTTAATGAACAGTGAGATGGCTTTTTCTTTTAATTTCTCTCGTATTTTTACGCAGTCCAAAAGCTGCCTCATAAATATCTAATTGACAATTAGCATTTCATTAGTATGCTTTCACACTGCTAGTTTCACATTTAAAACACCTATTTACAGCACATTTTTTGAAATATTTCTTCTGGAGACTCTGCCCCAGAGTCTGTCCCCCTGTCCTGCACTCATTGCACTCATTGTGAGGAAAACTGCCCAACACAGGGTGTCCCAGGAACTGCTCCCTTTCCTGTCACAGGCACTGAATTGAGTCAGGCCCAGGTAAGGCTTTGGGTGAAAGGCTTTTAGATATTTCAAAAATGGCTTCTGATTAGAGGTTGAGGTTGTATTATAACTTTTGTTATTTCTGTTTTTTGCATTCCTGTAGAAGCTGATATATTACAAACAGTTCCTGTGATGTTGCACATCTGTGTGAGAAGAGCATCTTCGAAGGAGTTACTTGAGTTATTTCAGCAGTAATTTTAAACAGTAATATTACTGCTTATTTGGCCAGCAATTCAGTTAAGAGAAAATCCTGTTATTTCATTTAATTTTTTTTACTTATTGTGTATATTTTTCTTCCTCAGGGAACTCTGCCTCTGGAGTATCTGAACAATAGTGCTCATTTCAAAGCAGAGAGCATGTTTACCAACGCTGTTCAGATTCTTGAGCAATTTAAGGTACTAAACATAGGGTAAAAAAGCCCAGCTGATTTGAATAATAGTTGTGGCTATGTGTAAAATAATTATAGGACATATCCTATACATAGTGTGCTGAATTGAAAGGATTAAAATTGAATGCACATTCATTTGATTGAATACCTCTGAGACTATAATAAAAAAGTTTGGTTGGTTTTTTTCGTAAGGAGAATGAATAACTTCTTTCTTGATTCTTAACAAAAATGCTGATGTTTATTGATGTCAGTGTAAACCTACCTGCAGTTTGTAAGTAGAATCTGAATGCTGGTACCAGAGTAGGGAAACAATACCTTTGCAGTGGGGGCTGGGAGATGAGGCTTTAAATCAGGATCAGTACACAAACAGATGAAAAAGGTAATAGGCTCCTGTCCATTAAAGAAATTAAATTAGTGGCCTAATTAACTTTTAGCTAATGCTGTTATATCTGTTGTTTGCTTTGCAAGTGTTCCTCTCTGGCTTCTCTGTCTTGATTCAATTAATACTGGATATTACATTATGAGAATACAAGTGGTCCAAACAAAAAAGTATCTGTTTCACTGTACAGCAGAGTAAGAAAGTGTCCAAAATCCCAGTTTTGGTGAAGCTTAGAAATGCTCTGAGGGAAAACAATCTTCTCCACAGAAGCTGAGACACGCGAGAATTGTTGCCCTATCTGGAAATCCGTGTGATGATAGTGGAACAATGCATTAGCATGAGGTGACCTGCAAGAGGTTAGCACCTTCAGCACCTTCTGTCCCTTGAATGCCAGGTTCACAGAGGTCTGGATACTAGGGGGGCAGTGTCAGCAACAGAGTCACTTTCAAAAATAAGGTGGAAAGCTGGCATGTAGCAGGGAAAGTTACTGGTGGGCTGAATGTCAAGTTTGAAGCATGCTGATTCCAATTCTTAGTTGGCAGACCACTGCAAAAAATTTAAAAATTAAGGATGTGACTCAGGTCTTTTTCAGTTAAATTGGTATCTTGAGATTATTTTTAAAAAGAAGTAGTTTTCTCTAAGTTTCCTTTTATTCTGTCATTTTGTAGTGTGAGATTATCTTTTTGTTGTTCTTGGCTTCTTTCTAGAGTTGTTTTGGAATGATCCTGTGTGAATTTCTTTTGTGCTTCTCTTCTGAAGCACAAGTAGCGCACTGGCTTAGACATGCCAGGTGGGTTTTCCTTTTCCTGTGGTGGACTCACCTGACCACAGTTAGTATTCCCCCTGGAGAAGATGTAGCCTTGAATGGATAGGATGAGATGTGTGGGTTGCTACTTCAAGCCGTGAGGTTTTGAGAGTAGTGGGCTTAGGAAGCTCCTGTCTGCACTTTATGCCAACAGTCAGACGTGAGTCAAGCAGCTGTAGGAGGTCTTAAAGATGTTTTGGAGGATCTTGGACAAAGTGGCTCTGATGGCATAAAACCTCCTATTTTTATTAATGTGCAGGTTAATTGATTTGACAACATTGCTTTGGCACTGTTTGCTGCAGTGTACAGGTTCCTGTCTGGCATAACCAGTTTCATTGAGGGAGGTTGTCACTGAAGTCTGGTGGCACTTCTGGCCCTATCTTCTTCCCTTTATCCTACAAACTGTAGAAGTCCTTCTGAGACAATCAGTGGCTGGAGCATGGTTTATTTTATTTACTCTAGAGCAGCTCTGAGTTTCCAGGAACTCTGAGGAGTTGTGCATACTGAACAATAACACCCAGTTTCCTGGACAATATATTGACTGTGTGATTTCATTCCTTTTCCAGTCTTAGAAATCTTCTGTGATTTCTTTGTAGTTTAATTCCTGATACAATTTTTAGTCTTGTTGCAACTTGCATCTAATTATTTAATGCTCTTTTATGCAGGTTAAGATGAGTCAGAAAAAGGAAACTACATTGTCATTTCTGTTCACACCATTCAAGTAAGTGTCTGTGAAAACTGTGTATACTTTATGTGATTGTTTGTCTTATCACTCACTTCGCTATTTCAGTGAGATGCAACAACATAGTCTCTTCAGTCTGTTTTTAACTGATAGTGTTTATCTGACTATGAAACTTTACACTAGAACTCTATGCAATTAACTGCTACTTCTCACCAGAATTTTAAGGTAGATTTTTTAAATGTGTTCTTTACATTTAGTGTTCCATTAAAGGTTGTTTGTCTAAGCTTCTTGACTGTATAGCTGTATAGACTGCACAGTAATTTTCACTGACTTTTTTTTGCTATGGTTTCTTTTAGCATTCTTCGGGAGATACAGGTCTCTATAGGGTCAGGAAGTGCAATCTGTTCTTTTATATATATATGCAAAAGTTGAACTAAGAATTGGTTCTTCTGTGATTTAAATTCTAATGGAAAATAAATAAAATGCATCGCATCCAGAAAAGAACCTCAAAATCTTTAGAATTTGTGTTGCCTAGTCTTAGTGTTTCCCAGGCTATGAGGGAGTCTTAGTAGTGAAATGTGTATCTGTGGACTGTGTGTTCTAGTGTATGGAACAGTTACTGCCCCCCTCACCCTTCTGTCTTATCCAATTAAGGCTGCTTTTTCCATTTCCTTTCTTCTCTGAAGGTTTTTAAAAGCTTTGGGGTGGATGCACGTGACAGTCTTCGGTTCAGCTCTCAGTCCAAAAAACACCATGTCACCAAGAGCAGCTGTTTTCCTTTGGGAAATGGAGCTGATGTTAATTAAGATCTTTAAATCAAAGCAACAGTAAAAAGAACTTGAGTCCTTTCCTGTGAAGTATGTTTATTGTTAAAGATGATTGCTGTCTGTCTAAACAGGTTTTTACTGGGTTATTTTATACCTCTAGCTCCTTCAAAAGGAAAGGTTTGAGACAGTCTGTGAGATACAATTCAAGTTAATTTTGGGCACATAATGAATCTTTCAGAACAGATTCTGAATGACAGTGGCATTATCAAAGAATTTACTGATCTGTATGAAATAAAATAACCATATGGAAAGGGTGGTCAGTCCTTTTTGATACTGTGGGAATGACTATTAGTTTGATTTCACAGCTCTTTAAATTTTACCTTTCCTTGAGAAATAAGGCTGATTCTATAAAATAGGATGTACTTTTTTCTTAATGCTCTATTTATCTTTAAAGGAGCTAAGTGTTACTGGTTGCTTTATGGACTGGTCTCTTTCCTGTTTTATGATATGTTGGATTTTTTCAAGTGGAAATGCCACAGATATTTATGACTTTGAAAATGCGACTGAAACTTGTTATAAACATATTGTTACTTT
Organism: Climacteris rufus; assembly: GCA_013398175.1. Classification (NCBI taxonomy): domain Eukaryota; kingdom Metazoa; phylum Chordata; class Aves; order Passeriformes; family Climacteridae; genus Climacteris; species Climacteris rufus. Next base: position 1,721,413 of record VZRZ01007410.1, on the reverse strand, counting down.
GGTATGGTCCACTGCAAAAATAAGTTTCTTTTCTTTAGATACTCCTAAATCTGTTCTGAATCAAAATGTGAATTAATAGTTCTTCCAGGAAAGGTTTTTGAGACCAAAATAATTCCTTGAATGTGTGAATGTCATGGATGGAGTGATGCACCTCACTCATAAGAGAGAAGTACTAACACATTCATTGCTATAAAACAGCAATTTAACAATGTTTGATAGTAAATGCAACAGTGGTTAACAAGATTCAGTGGCCAGGTACATTTGATTATTTACTGCGTAGAGGATGGATCAGACAAAACTGTTGTGGAGACCCTCCTGTTGAGTTGTGAGGTTCAGAAGAGACCCCCTTACATTCTAACCTCCTTCTGGGAGAGAGTTCAGGGGTGGGGTCCAGACTTGGTCAGTGGTTTGTGTCTAAAGGATTATGTGTGAACAAACAAACCTTTGTGTTAGTTAGCTGAGATTTCCAAGTTTGGCATGATGTTAATGGCTTGCCAAGAGTCTGTTGTGGCAAGAAATCTGTCAGCCTCAAGGAGTAGCCTTGACAGGCATTTTGTGTTCAAGTGGGGATCCTGCTGTTCGGGAGAACTCAACTGGTCCTGGGCTGCCCACTAGCCCTGCTGGCCCTCAGCTGTCAAGCACGATTTATAGCCCTTAGCAGCTATTGTGTTGTTATCTGCTTCCCCAGAGTCCAATTAAAGCCATTTGCAGCCATCAGAATCACCACTGGTGCTATTGCTTAAGCAGAAGGTGGAGGGGGAGAGGCAAGGAGCTCAGCACCACAGTGAATTACCTCACAGGAGGTGTCTGTGCTTGCGTGTTCTGTGGGTAAAGGCTTCCTTTGTTGCTTCGAGATGATACTGTTCATCTTCTCTCTAGGAAAGCAGGAAGATACTCATACCACAGATGGTCACACATTAATGTAAATACTCACCCACAGTGTGCTGGGGTGAGGGGAGTTTGGCCAGATTCTGATCAGTCTTCACAGCTCTCCCTGATTTTCAAAACTTCGCCCATAGGGGGAGCTACCAATGGATCTTGTCCAACCTGTGACTATGAAGTGGTTGAACACAAACTTATTTTTAAGCAGATGAGTAGCTTCCCAGTGCTCCAGCTTGCAGGAACTGAAGGAAGACCTGAGGCAGTCTTAGGCATGACCTGTCTATCCATCCCCTCCTTCACATGCAGCTGACCGTGTGTGTGTGCAGTGAACACAAGCCTGAGCTTCAGCTGCAGGTCATGATCTCATGCATTAGTATAAGTCAAACCACATCTGTTCTTCAGACAAATTTTGTTTGAATCATGTAGCCACTTCTGCTGTCTTTGCTGAGACACTTTTTTGGTCATAGATAAAATGGTGCAGAAAGGTATGGTTTCCTTTTAAGGTGAAGTTAAAAGTGGAGAGGTGAGCATACCTAGCTCCTGTGTCTGGAGCAAGGGAACTCTTGGTATGTTGTGCTACATTTCATAGTAATTGGTAGTAGTATGGAGGTTGTGTTTCTGCACAGCAGTGTGCTATTTGGACTTGTCAGCCCAGGCTTAATGTCAGGTTTGACTCCTGATCTGTATTAACCTGTGGTTGGCCTTACCTGTTGCTGCAGCTGAGCACAGTTCTGTGCCTGTTTGTTACACACTACTGTCCTTGCATTCAGGCACAAATAGCTTTTTCCACCTCTGTTCATTTTCACTTATTGTACAAAGGAGTTATACCCTTTTTTAATCCTACTGGTGCCTGAAATATGTAACTTGAAGCTCAGAAAGTGTGTGTTCCGGCACATAATGCTTTTTTCCTTCCTAGTTTATTGGAGGTTACTGAAGTTTAATTCATGTCTGAGGTGCTCCAGGACCATGAAGTTATGCAGAAAATGTAAATATTTTGTTTGGGACTATTACAGATCTTGTGTTATTTCAGCAACTTGATGACCTGAAAGTGAACAAAGTCTTTCTAAACACTGAGTTTCTTAAGTTATTTGAATTAATGATGTAGTTGACTGAAGTCTGTATAGCAGAAATGCTGATATGAGTTCCAGAAGAAATCTGAGTCTAGAATTTCAGATTGAGACATTCTGGTTTTAGAGAAGTTGGTGCAATTACTAATGAATATGCAGTTTTTGGAGAGGGGGCGGGGGAAGGAGGATATATTTACGATGTGTTTTGTAGAAGCTGCAACTTAACAAAAACATGAACTTAATTTTTCAGTCAGAAATAGCATTAAAAAGTTTATTTTAATATTCTGAGGAGAAAATCCTCAGAATCCTCAGGTGTTTTATTACCAAGTGAGTAGAAAACTGTTTCTGACCTTCAGCTGCAATAACTCAAAACTAGTGTTTGAGTTGTATGTTGAATATGTTGCACCAAAAGCATTAAGCAAGTTCATACACACACGCATATGGATAAAATAAGCCTATTTTTACAGTGTTGGCAACAAAAGAGGAATATTGAATAAGGCTTCTGATTTCCACAGGGAGTCTTATCCCTAGCAGAAGTGTGGCTGGCAGTGTGGACAGGAAATGAAGGAGGGCTGTAGATACGTGCCCTTTCCTACTTGGATCTAAATTGTATCTCCCTCTGAAATCCATCTGTCAGGTATATAATGATGAGAAGGAGGATGGAGCTGACCATTGTGTTATGTGATAGAAACTTCAATAGTGTCTACTTGACCAGGCTTGAGGCAGGTTAGCATTTGTATAGCTCTATGTATTAATAAGGATGTGTCTGGCTGCCAGTAATGCCATTTTTGTTTTATCAAAGTGCCTTCATCAAGGGTAAATCTGAGTAAAAGTGTATCTTGAGGCTACTTGTGAAACTGTTGAGAATACACTTTAGAAACTCAGGGGCAAGTGTCTGATTCTGCAGGCAAGGTGCACAGCCTGCTCTCAGGGGAATGTGTTAAAGAGCAGTATTCATTGCTGATATTGCATACGTACCTGCAGTTCCAGTTGGATAGATGGAGGAAGTTACTGTCTGAAATTAGTTTCCTTCCCACTTCCTTTCTCTCCCTACCTTTTTTTCCCCAAGTATGGAAGACATATTTTTAAAAATCATTTGCTTAGCAAAATCAGAGGCTTGTCTTAGGATTCTGGTAAGAGAAGCACAATGCTCTGACCTTTATGTGTAAGAAAAACAGATGCCAAGATACCAGATGCTTTGAAGGAAGTGAGAGGACAAATCTAAAGACTGCTGACAGAGGAAAACTGATGTCCAGGATAGTGAACTATCTTAGCTTTCTGACCATTTGATGTACCTTAAGGCAACTGCCAAGCTGGCACAGCTCAAAGAGGAGTGCGCCAAGGGGCCAGATGCCACTGTTGCAAAATCATTCCCAAAGTTGGCTTTTCTGGGCTGTGGATGTAATCCTACAAGAAGTGTGAGAAGGACAGTGTAGTGAGGTGAGTAAAGGGGGCATCGGTGTTGCCCTAAAATCCTCTTAACCAATTAAGACAATTTGATTATTCCAACAGGTAGAAGAGATTTAAGATATTAAATTACACAAAAGCATGGGAGCCCTTTCGCATATTCCTGGTGTATACGGTGCTTTCAGGGCTGGCTGTGCTCCCAGCTGTTCAGGTTCTGGTGCCTCACAGTAACATAACAGGAGCAGTAGTTTAAGAACCACCATATACAAAAAAAATCCAAGAGATGAGCAGCTAAATTATAATCAGTGCTTCCTTACCACTAGCTGTGCTTTTTTATTGAATGTCTTGAAGTTGTTTATATCAATAAAGGTTGGGGTTTTTTTCACAGGAAATAGCTCAAGTATCTAAAGTCAATTGCTATCTTCTCATGTATGAAAAATCCCACACCACTTTATTCTGCATTTTTAAAGTAACCTAATTATCTGAATACTACATTTAATCATCCAAAATAATGATTTTTTGTGTCTATAGTCAAGTTATAGCTTGCATATTTATGTAGACAGTCACTGCATTTTTAATGTGCAGTGTACAGCTATTAAACAAAAATGTACCTCTCTCTCACCATATGAAAATATAACTCTTCTTTCCTCTACCCTTTAGTATAAATTGAGATATAATTCCCTTAAACATTTGTATGGGTTTGGTGCAACAAAGTATCAATCACGCAGGGACTGAGTCTTTTCACATAATTGCACATTATGTATTTTGTCAAGTGATAGAAAAGGAAATAGTGTGTAGAGTGTCTTTGAAGATTACAGAAACTTCAAAAAACTGCCTTGTGCACAAATACCTCTCTTTTCTTCCTTCCTCTGATACTGGAGATACAGCATTTCATTGTTCCCTCCGTCTGATGGCCTTTCAAAGCTTAAATAATAGATATTCCCACAAAATTGACATTTGGATCAAAGTGAAGCAAGTGACTTCTTTTCCACCATTGAATAGGGCAGGGTTTCTTAAGATGTCAGTACATCCTTTGAAACATGCTATTCTTGTTTTGTTTAAATAAATTACGTTTATGAAATAACTGATGCGTGTGATGATGCATTGCAAGAGCAAACATTAAGGATTGAGTGTCAAGTGGAAGGGCTGAAAATATTGCAGTAGGGAAGGACAGTCTAATAGTGATTATTCTCCCTGTCCATTTGTTGGAATACTTTGTGTCTTCAGAGCACCTTTTATTTAGCAGAAGCTCTGATTCATCTGCAAAGAGATTTCAGCCCCTTTATGCTGTGGTCAAGAATGAGGGACAGCAGCTTCTATCAATTCCAAGTGAACCCTGGAAAGGCAGCCAGCCTTTCCCTTTCTCTGCTTTGTGCCCATTGTATTAGTAGGTGTGAATCTAGGCAGAAGCCTGCTGCTGGTACAGGCAGGCCAGTCTGGGCACCTTTAGCCTGCTGGTGTTGGGAGGCAGACTGGCAGCCCTCTTCCCTTCACCCTTGGCTTTAAGAACCTGTGTATATACATCAAAAGTAGAACTGCAGTGCCGTAAAGCCAAAGTGGTCAAATGAAAATAAAGGCTTTGTGTTATTTTTTAAAAACCCCCACTGATTAAATAGTATATACATTATCTCTTCAGGCAGAAATCAATGCCTGTTCTTTGGCATAAATGTCAGCTGCTCTTTCACTGAATGGGCCATGTCTGAAGCACTGTTAAATGCTGCTCAGGGAGGATGCAATCCTCTTAGAAGGCAGACATCCTGCTGGTCTTGAGTTTCAGCAGTGTACTTGGGAGCTTTCAGTTTGTACATGAAAAGGTTCCTGGCAGCAGCTTCTGGGCAGGAGGACCGGATGTAACTGGATTTACTATCAAGTAGGAAGTAGGTAAGGTCTTTAGAAGGAGCTAAAAGGCTGGCGTATAAGATAAAATATCACAAGATTAATGTATATTTCTCTATTTCCTTGTCTTATAAATCCTTTTGGCCTTTTCATATAACTTGTGAGGCTTCCTGCAATGAGGATGAGGGAGGATGTACAGCACGTGGTAGGATGGGATGAGCAGAGAATGCTCTGGGGCATGAGGTAAGGGAGAAAGTGCAGGGTTCTTCCTGGATCTCAGTAGGAAAGGCCCAATAACAAGTAGTTTAATAAAAGAGCTGTTTTAATAATATAGAATAAATAGAAGAATACAGATGGCAAGTAAATCATGAACCCCTTCAGATGCTGGGTACCCTGTATTTGTGCAGCATTGGATCAGTTTTCTGACAAGGCTGCACAGCTGCTGGCTGGGGAGAAGTTCCCTTGTTTTGGTAATTCAAGCTGCTGTGTTGCCCTGAGTTTTGCAGTTCTTCGATGTTTTCATTCTCCTGTAGCAGTTTCCCACACACTTTCTGTAAACATGGCCATGTTTTTCTAACTGTGTTCTATTGTTTGCATTCCTTTCTCCTGGGCGGAGATATTTGATGGATAATTCTTTTGACCAGTGTGATGGAGGGGGTGGCAAGTTCTCCCTCCAATCCCTGTGGTTTCTAGGAGGATAGAAAATAAAGTGTGAGGTCTGGGAGGCGTGGTCCTGCCCAGTTTTTTGGCCCACAGTTTGGCTCTGTCTCTCCAACGCGTGTCTGCGTCTTTCTTTTGTGTCCAAAGTGTAACAGTGCTGTATGATTTTCTATCAAGAAATCAACTCTGGTAATAATTTGTACTGTCAGACAGAATGGAGGTTCACATGAAAACTTCTTTCAGCACTTACAGATAAGCATGAGGGCAAGCAGGCAGTGTCATCACTGTCATGGAGTGGGAACTGCCTGAAGGCTCCTGTGTTCCTACCAGCTGACTGGGTTTGTCCTGTGGCCAAGGTATTTGGGCACCACAGGCCTGGCCCTACTTAAGGTAAACTACCCTGTGGATCTTTGACTCCTTGATGGACAATGGTCTCCTGGTCAGGATCAGTATGGGTATCAGTATCATCACACCTCCCAGATGTGTTTTGGTGGCCATGGGGCCCTGCTAGTAGGTACTTGCCTAGCACAGCACAAGCTGCATGCTCTGGGTGCAGCTGGTTGAAAAATGGTCACTGGGGTTTAGGATGGGCTTGTAGGAGAGTGGAGCAGAAGAGGACCTGCGGTATAACACTACATAGCCCCAACACTGCAGATACCTAGATCTAGCTCATTGTCCTAAATCATACATAAGTCACTGACATAAATCATCATGCACCTTGCTGAGGTGAGGGCTGACTGACAGCATTGGCAGGGTGTTGTTATTTAGAGTCAGCACATGTCCCTGTAGTACTAAAATAGAAGAGAGTTTGAAAATGGTGCATTTCTTTTCCTTCAAGAATCTTCCACCTTCTCTAAGAAGCAGATTCTCTTTCCAAGGCTATGGCATCATGCCCTGCTGTGGCTTTTTGGAAAAACCCACTGTCCCTGGAAGATTTATGCACCCAGCTTTTCAGTTCTGCTTTGAGGGGGCCAGAGGGATAGTTTTGTAGTGTGACCTCCTCCCTCCTGGCCTTTGGCTGTCTGAAGCTCTTGCCATAGTAGTTTACATGCAAAATATGCTGTGTGCAACCTAGTTACCTTAATTGCTTCTCTGTTCAGTGAATTGGCAGCTGGCAGTTCAGTTGTCAGCTCCTTTTTCACTCATCTTTGTTATCTAAAGGATTTACATAAATATCCTAAGGCACTTTGCTGTTGAATATGCTACATCAGGGATTCTGATTTGTGAATATTAAAGGCTATTTTAATTCGTGGGACTTGACAGTCCCGAATTAGACCATTAGCAGTCAGACCATTTCCTGTGGATTCACTGCTATCCCACTGTCCTCCTCTGCACGTTTATAAATCTGCTGAATACGTGTCTGCGGATGTACCAATAGGTTTTTGCAATAGTTTTTGCTACCTTTGGCCTGTGGAAGTATGTGTTCTCCTTTCATTTCATTATGCTTTAAAGAAAAAAAACCCTCAGAATTTAAAACCAGGAGCCTCTTATTGACTTTCTTAATCCTTTTCTTTCTTTTGGAGTGCCAGTGGTGCTTTTTAATGCTTCTTAAAAGAAAAAAAGCGTTGGAAAGATAACAGAATACAACCCTACAACAAGACTACCTGACTAAAAAATTAACACAGTAGTCAGAAAATACAGAAATACAAAAACCCACTTGAAATTTAGACTCTCCAAAACTGAAACTCCTGGCAGTGGAACAGCAGGAGCAAAGAGATTAGATTAAGTTGGGAGAGGGAATATTGTGGGTCCGGGGCTTTAAGAATCTGTAATAAACCCTTTAGTGTAGGTTTATGTAGAGCACATTTTCTTTAAAAAACATTACTTTAGCACACTAAAAATGTGTCTGCAACTTTTAAAATCTGTAATCAATGTGCATCTTTCTAATTATGAAAATCTAGTTTTTTAGGACTTGCCTGTTTTAGCAGCTTACTGGGAAATATTTTAGCAAACAAGTAAAATTAAGGCCATCTAAACAGATTAAGGATCACTGAGTTAGCCACCACATTGTTTAATCATTGGAATTTCACTCTCATTAAAATGTGTGCAAAGGACTGTCTCTGTATCGTGTATGTGCTTTCAGTCTGTCTGTGACAGGTAAAACTGTAAAACAGTTCTTTCTTTTGAACTGAAATGGAACACATTTTGAAAATGGGAAAAATTGGCTTCTGGACATTAAAATTCATGTAAATAGATCATTTGGTGAGGTTCATAAAATTGTAACACTTTTTTTTTTCCTGATCATTGCCCCTAATAACATCAGGTACTCTGTACACTCAGAAAGTGAATATCATGGTTCCAGAGTTTAATTCTTTTAAATATTTATTTGGTCCATTTTTCCACATTTTGTTGAATGAACTCAAAACTGTGCATCACTTGCCATTCGTTGTCTTTCTGATTGTTTCTGCTGTTGATGAAGTGGGAAGGTTTTCTCTTATGCATTTCATTCTGCTCCTAAAAGGCTGTACATGGTACATTGAAAAGAAACAGTAGAATGACCAAGTTAGGCTCATTTGTGATTGCACTGTCATCAGTATTAAGTCTCTGCAATCATGGGTTGCTGATTTAGTCGAGTTTGATGTGGAGCAGAAATAAGCGGGCAATCATGTTTCTGCTACATTAATAGTGTGGAGTGCAATGTCTGTGTCTCTTCCTGATGCCTCCTGAGGTGCCATCTCTGCTGTACGCTGGGAGTGTTTGAAGGCAGCTCTCCTGGGAGACTGACTTCATTTTAGAAGCCGGTTGCTACGCTGGCTCAGTTACTTTTGAATAGCAGCCCTGTGAGAACATCAGGCCAGTCTTAACTCAGCACTTTCAGGATGACGTTTTGCCAGTGGTGATGTGGATTAAACCAGTAGTAGTGGATCCTGTAAATATTGTTTCAGCTGCTTGCAGAGCTACTGGAAGGGAAGCCATCTTTTCTCTGTAGTATGTCCCTCTCACAGAGGGCTGTGTGACAGCAGTTTGAACATACTCAGCTGATTTTGCTGCTGGCAGTTTTCTCCCATGGCAAGAGCAGATCAGCACGGGTGCCTGCCCCCAGCAGTGTCTGAGTGGCAGAGGCCTTGGACACTCTGCAGGATGGATGGTACCAATAGACATGGGCAACGTTATCCTGTGTAATTTATTTCAGGCTGCAGGTTATTAAGATCACCAGGGATCTTCTTTCTGGAGAGGTTGAAAAGAACCTGTAATTACTCAGCCTGTTGGCAGAAGAGGTTGCTGGAATGTTTAGACAGTGACAGTCTGGTGGCACTTTTACTGCTAACAATTGTGGAGTTAGAAATTTCATAGCAAAACAAGTGAGAGGCTCTGCTCTATGTCCTGTTCAGAAGAAAGTAATCCATACAAAATCCTAGCAAGCTTTACTCAGATGGCCTTGCTCCATTATGGGGCTGTTACAAGGGTCAAGGCATGTTTGTCCATATCTGTTGCCCTGAGTTTTGCAGTTCTTGATGTTTTCATTCTTCTGTAACTGTTTCTCACACATTCTCTGTAAACATAACCATGTTTTTGTAACCGTAGTTTATTATTTATATTCCTTTCTTCTGGGCGGAGAGATTTGATGGACATTTCCTTTGACCAGTGTGATTGAGGGGTGGAGAGTTGTCCCTCCAATCCACTGTGGTTTCTAAGAAACATATAAAATAAAGTCGGGCCGGTTCGGCCCCAGTTTTCTTGACTCTCTCTCCAGCAGGTGTTTACATCTTTCTTTCATGTCAGCTTGCGACACATATCCTCTAGCTTTTTTACTTTTGCATCAACAGGAGGAGCTGGTGGTTTCCTCCCCATCTCCCAAACAGTCAAAATGTTGAGCAGCTACTTCTGATTTGCTGCTGAATATGGATCATAGAAGTGTGATGACTGTGTCTTCTGCAAATCTTGCCATTCTCAGAGAGTTTTAGGATGTACAGCATTTTCTTTAGTTCTGATTGGGAGAGTGAAAAGACAGTGATAGAAGGGGTGTAGATGTGCATGAGCTGACCAAGTTGTGTGTGTGTAGTGAAGCATCATTTTTCATCTGACAATGAACTAGACAAAGATCTCAGTCTTTCTCTTTGTACATTTTGTCTACAGGTCTGTGATGTTTCCTTGACTTTCATTAAATCTGCAGCATTTTAAGCGTTAAACTACTACAGAAACTAAGGGGTTACATTTTATGGTAAAATTCTGGAAAATTTACTGTGCAATAGAGGTATTAAAAATCTTTATCCAGATAACCATGCATAATAAAATTAGCAAACTAGCAGTGGTGGATATAGATGTATTTACAGGGCATCGCCTTGTGTTTGAGATTTTTTTATTTCACGGTTTGACTGAAGCATTCTACCGTGCCGTTGGGGATGATAATTTCTGTAGTGTGATGTTAAACAAGTCTCATTGGCCAAAGAGAGATCCCTTTGACATTGCTGTGGTGAATGTACTTCATCATAGTCTTGTTGTGAACTTGCTGTCAAATAGCTTAGCTTATATGAAGCATGAATGATGTGCTGCAAAGATTAATTTTGTCAGGTATACCTATGACAAGGGTAACTAACATCTCAGAAGGGAGAGTTTACAAGCACTTGCATGATTAGCCCAATCATCTTGTTTCATAATTAATTATGTTTATTCATGGATGAAGCTGCAATTTCTGTCTGGAACTAGAAAGTTAATCTCTGGTAGCCATAATGAAAAATAAAATTGCTCTTCCAGAACTACCATCGTTTTCTGTGAAGAATGTATTATTAAGATTTTAGAATCCTCATATTATGGTGAATACATGTGTGTTTATAATATACATGACCATGGAGTTCATAGGGGTTTTTTTAAGTTAAAAAGTACTCTGAGTACTACACTTAGCAGTGCATGTGTTTTGCAATACTTTCAAGAAAAGAATAGGAGGACAGGGTTAAGTCTACTGACTGAATTCTCTTTGTGTGTGTCTGTTAATAGGATAAGTATTTTTGTGTTATTGGAAAAGACTTGGGATTTTAGTAGTCAAGACTGTTCATTTTGAATTTGGTAGAATAGGGTTTTGATGGTGTGTTGCTGTGAAGAGCATATTCACATACACCTTAGATTTTTTCCTAGAGTTCAGGGTCTTTTTAATAATGATCAGTAAATTCACTTCATTAATTTTAATTGAATGGACATATGCATTAAGTGACCTTGAGAATACATTGACATACTACTACTGCCTCTGGAATGTTGCATACTAAACCACTGGAAAATAACTTATCAGTTTATTATTTTCTAACACTGTCTTCTACTGGAAACCTTTTAAATAGTTTGTTAAAATTAAGTGGTGCTAGGAACAGTTCAGGCTTTAACTTCTCAGATTTAAATTTTCCTTGTGGTTTTGTTTTTTGTTAAGTCTTGTAGTAAGGTAAAATGTGTGGTATGGTGCTAGCTATTGAAAATTAACAATGCACCTGCTAATGGTACTCCATTTGATAAAATAATTGCTTTGTGTTTGACTTAATTGAAACTTTACTGTTTAGAAACCCCATTTATTCTGTTACACCATCCATGTACAGACATTCTAGGTGCTGTCCTCTAAGAAGGAGTAGGTGAAGACTATTGTTCATTAATAATATAATGATTCATTGAGAGTAAAAAGATAATAAGTGGGTTATAGCTAAATGACTAAAGATATGAAGTAAAATATAATTTTAACTTAGAAGAAATTTGCATGGAATATGACAAGGATAGAATTCACAGAAAACAATATGTGTAAAACAACAAAAATGAGACAGGGAACATAGGAACATCTTGGATGTGTTTAAGTCCTAAATAAAGCTCCTGAATATTTATTCCAAATTTTTTTTATCCTTACCTAAAAACTGTCTTTTTTCTTCCCTCCTGTAAACGATGAAAACTCACACCTTAATTTGGTTGTTTGCTCCCTTTCCCCTACCAAACAATTTAGCAAAATTTGAGGGCCACAGATTTCCTTGAGGCAATGTTTGGGTTTGGCTTGCCTCCTTTAAAAATTGATTTTGATTGTAGCCCTCAGCCTGTGGAGCTATAAGGTTGGCTTCCATAGGGACATGTCATGAAGGTGCAGGAATAACCAACATTCACTTTGCTGTTTTTCAAGTCTGGTTTCTAAAATCCTCTGTTCTCCCCTCAAAATTTAGGTGATCAAACTCTTACCATCACCTTGTCATCATTTTTTCCTCCCTTCTTCCTTTTTCACAGGACCTATTCCTTCCTAGTTTATAGATACCATCCTTCAATTCTTTTCTAGATTGAAAAGAAACAAACATTATTTTAATACAGTTACTTGCTCAAAAGTAAGATTGGTTACTGCTCCTACTATCAAGTGTTTTGGAAGATAGCTGTACAATACTGCTGTGCTCTGAACTTAACAAAACAGTATCAAATTATACCAGGATGTTCTAAAAATTCAGGTTGTTCAGGCACAGAATACCTGTAATATATTTCATGGCTCAAAAGATGGTATGTATGTATTGTTGGTGATGTTATCAACTGCTGTATCAGCCTATCAACTGGGTTGTAGGCAAAAGAAGTTCACATCTGTTTGGGAGCTGCAGGAATAAGCATTTCTGTGCAGCAGCTGCATAAAATCAAGACCTGTCCCTGTGGTTCAGCTGAATGATCACACGGGCAACTGCTGCTGATTTAAATAGTGGAAGTGACCTGATTTGGCACTGCCTGAAACTTGAGGTTGGTGGTGGTGTGTGAGGCATGTGAAGGAGCACGTGTGAGTGGGGGAGGCAGGGGTGCAACTGGGCCATGGTGTGTCAGGGATGCCGACCCCTTCCTTTGGTGAAGTTTGGTTGCCTGGCTTGCTTGTCTTTGTTGCTAATTTCTGTAAGGGAAGAATTGTAGCAGTTGTTTAGGTTGATGATCAAATTCATTGAAATCAAAGAGATTTTTGTCCCTGACCTCAGTGTAGCCGGGTAACTTTGTTATCCCCTGCTCTGGGGACTCAGCTAATAGCTCCTTGTCTATCAGGAGACAAAGTCATGCTTTCCAAAGAGAAGATTGTTAGGCATCATCTGCTGTTAGTGTGGAACCTGAGCAAATCATCCAGTGCTGTCTGTCTTACAAACTGCTTGCAACCATCTTCAAATCAGTTAAATTGCTTAATTCTGGTATGTGCCATGCTTCTTGTCCAGGGCCATGGTCAATAATAATGCACAAGGGAGATAATTTTCAGCAGTGTTAGATGGGATCAGCCAAATAAAAGAAATGTCTCAATGCAGAGATCTTAGGATGTGCTAAGCAGAAGCTGTGTTGACACGTGTGTGAAGATGAATGCAGAGGAATGGATTAGTCTAAATTACCCAATTGCCTCTAATGAAATTCAGAGTATTTTGGCTATGTTTCATTGCAGAGGAATTTTTCTTATTGCCAAGGTAATTTTTTCTGCTCATGAAAAGAAGAAATGTTAACATCTCTTTATACTTTTGTACAGACCACTTTCTGATTCTGAACAGATCAACTTTTTAAAGAAAATAAGACTATGTATTCAGCAGCAGAAGTATGATGAAGCGGTAAGTCTGTTTTTGCTGTATGTAAATATTTTATTTTGTTTAAATTGAAATTAACTGAGAAATAATTTTTTTTTCCTTCCTTATCATGCAGATCTCATTAACACAAAAAAAAACCTGCTGTAAGTCTCCAAAATGTTGCATTTTTATAAGAGTTCTCATGAATAATACTAACTTGTTGTATTTTTTCTCATACGTCTTAAACTGTTACCATTCCGTAGTATAATGACACACAATGTATGTTTTTATTTTCCACTGTAGGAAAGAGGTTGTAAATTGAGAGATAAACTGAGGAATGTAGCTTATGGTCACACTTCTTAGACTGCTAGATGCATGAAAAACAGTGTGATATCTTGCTCCATCATAGATCCTG
>VZRZ01007410.1:1638284-1707672 GCA_013398175.1 Climacteris rufus | reverse complement strand
TTTTTTTTTTTTTTGCTTTTACCTGAGCCAACTGTTCTTGGGTTTCCTTTCACATTTCATTGTGTCAGACTGGGAGCCATACACGGAATCATGCTTCCCAGTTTCAGTATTACTTTCCTAAGCATTTGCTACCTCTCGCTGTGTGACAGGGTACTTGATGGATGCAGTTCACCAGTGCTTGTATTCTGATGTTCATAGAAATAATTTGTGGAGCTAAATGATACCAAGAGGTCTTTCGTATTAACAGATTTAGTTTGGTTATTGACTTCTGTGTTAAAAAATACATGAACAAATATGTAAGATTACATTTAACCTGCCTGATGCATGAAAGAATTGCATTGTGTGTTAGGGTTCCATTCTTTTTTCCTAATATGATTCTTAGGGTAATAAATTACCATTTTATGCACAGGACAGCTAAATCTATTTTATCCTTATGACTTTTTAGTTCCTTTGTTGAAAATTGGAAATAGTTCAGCTTAAATAAATGGATCGATATTGCTGTGGGAGAAGGTTTTCTATTTGGTTTCCCAATACTACTCCTTGGCTGTCACATTTACTTATAGGAGACATTGTATGCATGTCAGGAGTAGCACCTGTGATTTTGCGTTGTTGGTGATGTGTGAATTTTAGTCCTTTTTCGTTTGAGAGCTCCAGGTGTTCAAGTTCACTCTTGATCACTTACACATCAGACTTGTGCCTGTGCCCTGGTTATCCTCAGCATCCTGTATGGCAATGCAGGAAGGTTGGTCCATTCCCAGAAGCTGGGGTGTGGATGATTCTTTTTGCCTCAACCCTGCTGTTCTTTGCATTGCAAGTATGCACTCACCATTGTATCCTCCAGAATGCTGTCATTTTGGACGGGTTTGCCCACTGGCAGACTTGTGATCTCTTCAGTAGTTGCTGTACCTTTTTCTGTTACTGTTAAGTCCCGGTTGCATACTTGCACATATAAAGAAACTTCATTGTATATGTTCAGCTTCTTATTATTCTCTTCCAAATCACACAGATGAGCTCCCCATCTTTGGGTAAATCACAGGGCTCAGCACACCCAAATGACCCTCAGTGTGGGAAACCCCACTGTCTTTATCATGGTGTCTCCATAGTGGAGATATTGAGTAAGGGAACCTGTGATTAGACTGGGTACAACCCTTCTTGTGTCCCAATGATTTATGTCCTGAGAGCCACAAGGTGCTTTGTGAATGAAACTGGGACTCCAGTTTAGTCTCTGAATTTACCACTGGTGCTTATGTTATCAGGTATTACTGAAATGGAGCACATCAAACCCCAGGAAGGGGGAATTTCAGGCTATGGAGTTATGACCGTGTTTCAGCTGCATCAATAATCCTTCTCCTGTATAAATGTGCCTTCAGAAGCACATGACTGGTTTTTGAGGGGGTAACTTATACTGCAATATATACAGCCAAGTGCTTATGCAAAAACCAAGTGGCATTCTTGGTAGTCAGCGTTGTTGAAGGTGTGCTATCTGTGTAGTTTTCACCATCTAACCATTGTCATGGCCAAGGAGGATGACAAAGGAGCCAAGTCATGGTTACTTTATGTCCAACAGGAGTCCCAAGCAGTGCCTGTCCAGCAGTTGGTGCTGGCCAAAACACTGTACCTTAGCATGGAGAGGATACATGTGCCAAGAGCGGTGGAGCTGCTTCAGCTCCAGTTGCTTTAGTCAGGTTGATTTATGGAATGAGGAGCTCACACTGTACTAAACTGTTGCTTAAATGTTTTGTTTGCCTCCAGGTATCCCTGTGCAAAACCCTGATTAACCTTGCTTTGGAAGGCTTATCTTACTATCATACATATGATAGGTTATTCCTGGGTCTCAGTGTTGCAATGGGCTTTGTGGGCTGGACGAGTTATGTGATTTTGGTGATTATCAAGGCCCATACCAATTTGACCAAGACTGTCCCAACTAATGAAAAGGTACGTCAGAAACATTCAACTACTTTTTTTTCTATCAGTTCTCAGTGTTACATCTATGCTCAGCATCTCTGTGCAAGATAAGTTGCACACCTTACACTTCTTTTGACTTAATGTGGAAACTGGCAAGCTGTTGTATTTTCCAGCCGTTGTAATCCTGTGTAGTGTTGCTGTTGAGTCTATTGATTAGGATCAGTATTCCTAAGATGCTTGTCTGTCTATGCAATACTGTGTTTGCTCAGTTTCTTTCCTCCTGCAGCTGTCCATTTTACTAGATGGTATTGCAAGTGCAAGCAAGCATACTGATTTAAAACCACTAAAGGGTCTGTCTTTAACCAGGTTTAATTTTCAGCATTAATTGTAGTTAAGTCAACGCTCTGTTGAAATAATAATCGTTTGGAAGAATACAGACTTGAGGCTTCCAGTTTCATTGATGTTCTTCACTGTAAGGCCAAAAAGAAATCAGCATGTAAATTATTTTATTCCTGCCCTCTTTTTCAATTTTACATCTCTTCGCAGAAACTGCAGTCCAGTCATGGCATTTTTAAAATGTATTACCTGTTTTGATAGAAGGTGAGCTGTGGTTTCACAGATCACTGTGCTCTCTTGCTCTTTGTGATTTGCAAGGGTGCAGCAGAAGACATCAAAGATGAAGGAAGCTCTTTTTGGCAAGATTATTATAGTTTGATTTTTCACAAAGCATAAAATCATAGGAAATTAACTTAGTTTCAGTAATTCATCATGAAAAGAGAGACCTCAAAAAGGTGAATGGGCAAGAAGTAAGCATTTTACTAGAGAAGGATTAAAGCCTTCAGGGAGGAGGGAAAATTCTCCTGAACTTCAAGAATTTGTTTCAGAATAAAAAGAATTGTTTCATTTTGTAATGTAGATGAGAACAAGCACTCACTTAGCATCTTTACTGCCTTCAATATATCACTCTGAGAAAACTCCTATCATGAGGTTTTGGCTGAATTGAGGTAGTCTTGACATTTAATGAAAATGCCCTAACGAAATTAAAATGGAAAATATTCATAAGTGCTGTACTGCATGATTTAGGTTTTCTTTCATCAAATAACTGAGAGGAAATAATCCAAGATGCATGTTATGTTAGATATGGACAAAATAATTACAATAAATAGACTGAGTATCAGGCATATTAATAACTACATTAATGAAAAATTTTGCATTTTTAGTTGACATAGATTTTCATTTGGTGTATTGATTTCTTTTGTTGGAGGCAAATTTTGTGCTAGTGACACTGACAGAAAAAAAGATTGAATTTCTTATTTCTTTGTCTGTAGAATTTCTTTCCTCAGTTTTCGTAAGAGGCCCTTTTCTGTAGAAACCTTTCTTAGTGTTCCTAAATGCCTAGAGAATCACAATGTGAGGCTAATGCTTCATATATAGAAGTTACTGGATTTATAGCTCATGTTGGAACGACTTAAAGAAATTTGCTGAGACACTAATCTACCATTGAAAAATAGTCTCCTGCAAAGCACAACCTTACAGAATCAAGGAGCCTCTGAATAATGAAACTGCATATCCTGTGTATATCAGCTTTAAAAGTTTTTGGCTTCTTATGCTGCGTATGAAAAAAAACTTTTTTTCTTTGTTATAGTATGTTGTTTTGCCTAGCAAGAAGCATAACCTTTTATCTATTTTAAATTTTCACAGAAATGTGAATCTGCTTTCCATTTTCAATGCATGACCGACTATATTGGACTCTACAATATTTATGTTGCTATATGGAATGAAATGTTGATTGTATGTGTTCACCCATTCATTGATAAATTATATTGTGTGTATATCATATATATACATACTCATTCTGTCTATATGTCAGCAAACGTAAAATTTAAAACTAAAAAAGCAAAATTGCCCTAAGTCAGCTTTCTATATGACATATCTTTTCTTAGTTTAATGGCAGATCTTAGCAAAAATTCTATTTTAAAAATAATTTACAACTTGCATTTGCTGTCAGTTTCTATCAAGGCGGTTGTACATCAGTTGCAGGGAGGGGGAGCCAGAAGAGGTGTTAATCCATCTAGGTGACCTGCTAACTGACTGTCTTTTCTTCTCAGCATATTCAACTTGATTGGATACCTATCTACCCAACTCGTCCAAAAAGCTAACATCTGTGCAGAAGAAAACAGTGTCTTTGTCATTAACTACACAGTATCCTAAAGTCATTACCTGCTCAGTCACTAAAGCTGCCTTTGTTATGTCAGGTTGCAAAACGTACAGATAAAATTGTTTGTTTAAAACTCGAACAAGATCTTCCCTTACCAGTAATTCTTCTGATACCTGAATGTCCCTGAATAAGGAGGAGTAGTTCAATGATCAGATGCAGAGTGACTGTTTAATGCTTTTCTTTGCACAAACAAGAGGTGACTGCTGTCTGATGATTAAGGACTGACCAACTTGATCTCACATAACCCATTTAAAAATTTTCCTTTCTCTCTCTGATGTTTCTTCTCACAGTGCTCTTAGTCTGAGAATGTTTCTTTGAGTACATAACGTTCTAATCCCATAGGTATTTCTTTTTTCTAAGAAAAGCCAAAGGCAGTAGCTGTATGTTAGGATTAAATATAATAACAGTTGTAGCTATGCTACCTTTTATTGCTGTGCAACACTAATCCTCTTGTATTTTGAAATTGTGAGTTCTTTGAGTAAGGCAGCTTCTCCTGTGGAGGGCTGGTCACAAGCCTCCTTTCGTAGCTGTTCTTAGATCCTGAATAGTTGTGGCTTTTTCTGGTGGAAGTTAAAGCTTAATAATTTAATTTAATTAGTTCTCTTACAGATGTCTCAAGCAGGAGGAGGAAATGTGCTGATGGAATTTTCATTAAATGCTTTGACTGTAAGGCTATGAACTTGAACTCAATAGGTTACATTCTAAGTCTGTTTTTGAAATCTAAGTGTGAGAGTTCTTTTTTCCCAAAACCCTTAGCATCTCTGACTTCAAATGGATTTCAAAGATCCATTGAACATAACACTGCATATATTGGGCCTCCAGATTGTACAAGTATGCATTTCCTGTGCAGATTTTACTGCAGGACCTAATGAAAATACATTTTTCAACTTAGATCTTCTGTTGGGTTTTTTTTTTAACCTGGCTAACAACTTTGTCTAGAGTTGTGTAGAGACACATGGCAGCTTATGTGGCTGTGTTAAAATAGCATTTGTTTTACAGTGTAACTAACAAATGGAAAATTGTGTGTAGTTTAAAACATTTTATTGCTGTTTCAGGAATGTTTGTCCAAACATTTGTTTTTCAGAAATCTACTGTTCTCTTCTGGAGTTTTGCCTCTGCTGGAATGATAATAGCTTTCTTCCTGTTGATTCAAACATGCCCTTGGACATACTATATATACTGTCTCTTGCCAGTGCCAGTATGGTATGCAGTTGTGAGAGAGTAAGTAGAGAATGCAGTTTATTACTACTGTTTTATAAGACCAGGTCTGGGCTTCTTTTTTGTAGAGAATTACATTTTTCCCATGAATTTGGGAGAAAAAAGTTAGCTACAATTCTATTAAATTTCCTGAAATGTTTTCTGACACATTCCAAAGGACTCTGGTTTATATTTCAGTTGACATAGAGAGTAGTTTCCAAACTGACTGATAGAGCTTCCAGTTCTAGAAGATATCTTTTCTATTAGCAAAAATAAATTCAAGTATTTCCAAGACCAGATGTTTTAAGTACTCTTGTAACTGTTGCAAAAGAATGCTAAAATCTTGGGAAAATACCTGTGGCAGCTGATTTATTTTGTAAAATGATCTGCACAGTGTCAAATGTGCTGAACACCAGCTACTTTTGGAGAACACATGCAGAGAAATGTGCTCCTGTATTGAAATAGATTTGTCTTGTTTGGGTCCCCTTTTACTCCAAGCCCAAAAATACTTGTTATCTTCTGATTCGTTTTGCTTTCCTAATCTACTGGCAATTTGTAGATACCAACTCAGTATTATTCAGAGAAAATGAGACCAACTGCAGTTAGATAATGAGCTGTCCCATAAAACACAGGGAAAGCTAACAGGGAAGGTTTTTCTCTCTCTAAAGTTTCTGAATGTTTCATCTGTTATGACAGACATTAAGCACAACATAACCAAAAATATTCATATACTCAGAGTCAATTTGGATAGTGAATAATCTGAAGCTTGTCCAAACACAGGCAAAGATGTGCCAGATATGGGAGGAAAAAAGCTGAGTTTTACTGTAGATTTTCTATCAAGTAAAACTGGGCAGAAGGAGCATGTGGCCATCACCCACTCTGTGAGTCTGGGCAGGGGCAGCAATACCTGTGACTTTTTTTGTGCTCTGACCCCATCATTGTCCTGTAAAGGTAGAATCCTATGTTATCTCTGTTTTCTTAAAAATAAATATTATCCTGTTCCATCATTTTGAACAGAATTCCTGTTATTCACGATCTTGCCACAAATGTTTTGAAGCTTCATATCGGTCAGTCTGTAGGATTCCTCTTGGTTTGTATACTGGGAATTGAAATACTAGTAAGTATTTTATCCATATATATCAACAAGGTATCTCATTGCTAGTATTCTGTCTCTTTGAGGAATTAATGTGTTTAGTTTTCAGTCCTCTCTTGGATTTTTTTTTAATTAGGTCTTCAGCTTTTTCTACCGCTCTGCACTTACTGTTGGTCTTCTTGTCTTTGCTGGCTGGCCAGTGATCACACAGCTCTGGACTCAAGCTAAGGTATTGTACTGCTTTGCTTAAGCTGAGTGTTTTGAGTGATGAACAGCTGGATTGCATCTTAGGATGTTGGGACTGGTCTCTTTGGACTGCTTCTTCAGATTCTTATTCAATTATGCTTTTTTTCTGATCTCTGTCATAAGCAGCACATAGCAAAGCAAGGGAATTTAATATGATCTGGATCTGTTATGCAACATAAGTAATAAGATTGCTCAAGAATTTTGGGGTAATTTTGAGTTAGCTGTCAGTTTTCTCTTGTTAATGACTAAAAAATGCCTGATAATCATATGAAATGCACATCATTTATCAAACTGTCATAGGGACAATAGAGTTGACAAGTACGATTGGTGAAAGTTTCACTGTTGAATATGATAATTTATTTTTAAAATATTGAAGATAACTGAAAGCGTTGTCAATTCATTATTGTCTGCAATCAGCTGGCACATGTTGTTCCTCAGAGGCAGCTTTCTGTACTGTTTTTCCCAGGGAAAGAACTTTACTTTTGTACCTGTGGGGATGAAGTGGCATGATATTTAACTTAAGAGATATTTCTTCAATGAATTTATTCAAACATCTCTTATTTCAGGGGATACCTAAAACCTAGGGATCTGGGATAAGGAAAAGGAGTCAAATTGCTAAGTCTTGCTCTCTAAGAACTACCAAGATGGAGGCTTGTAATTGTTTATAATTTTTTTGTTCTAGTTGAGTAATCAAGTAACTTGTCTTAAAGCTGGGTGTGCACAGAAGATGTTTTGTAGCACTGAAATTTGCTTTCAGGAATGTGAATTTGACCTGAGCTTGAAAACTTTAAATGGTAGAGCTCTTAATCTTTTTATTTAAGTAAAACACCTGGGATAGGGTTTGGGCTTTATATTATCCTAGCAAAGACTTTAGAGAATCACTTAGATGATTAAGGTGGTTAAATCAAATGGCACATAGATTCAAAGCTTGGAAAATGTTACCATATTCTTAGAGTAGTCTCTGTCAATGCTGATTAGTTAACTGCTGCAACCTTCTGATGACATTAAAGTTCTACTTTCCTTCTATAAGGTCACTTGTCATATTTCTGGTGCCTGCAATGTGTGTGAAGGCCACACTTTGAGAAAGTGCTCGATAAGTGTAAACTTAGCTTTAATTATCATTGTCTTTGATGGGATTTTGACAGCTATGTAAATGGGATTCTTTTCTGCATTAAATTGAAGTGCTGTAATACCAATAACCCTGTGCTCTTTTTTTTAGCTGATTTTACTCTTGAGTGATGTGGGGTCTTGGCTCATGGGAGATGTTAGTTGCTGTTAGTAATTCCCTGAAGTATTTCTAATGATTAGACAATTGTCTGTCGACATGACCTCCTTCTTCTTTTAGGCAACAGCATTGATCTGGACTCTCCTGTGCGTGCTCCTGGCAATATTTCCATTAATGCCTATTGTAGGAAGAGAAGCAAACATTCCTCTGGTGTAAGAATCTCATCTTGTTCTTTAAACATTTTATTTCCCTCCTTGTTATTCAAAATTTAGGCTGCCTTTAGGTATGTGTGAAGAATTGCATTATTGAAAGCTGGCTGAGACAGGAGTTGAAATTCAGAATTTAAATAACATGATTTGAGAGACCTCAGTTATTCACTAATGCAAATGAAAATAGACTTTTAATTCTTTTGCCGCATCCATTTGGTCTTCGTGTTACTCTGTAATTTCTTGTCAAGGGAAACATTTCTCACAATACAAAAATTTGCACATTTTACATTAAAATAAAGGTCATCATTAAAGGAGAAGCTTCAGTGGGGTACAAACATGGTAAACAGCACTATCATACGTGAATAAGAATTTAGTCAAAAGCAATACACTTTTGACCGCATCTTTGAGAATCTGTCCATCTAATTTTGAATAATCTGTCTTTGAATAGCACTCTGTACCTAATGAGATATTCAGGGAAATAGAACAAAAAGGGTAGGCAGAGCTCTCTTCTTCCTCAGTTTCTGTGTCATCCTCAGTCCTTGGTCTCTTCTTTCCCCACTTCTGTTTCTCTGTCCTGAGTTTCCATTTCTGGTGTTGCTTGTCAGATTTTCTACGGTTGTTGATTTGCATTTTTTCTCTAGTGCATCTGTGTTATCTGTCCCTCTCCTCTTGTGAGCTGCTCTTTGGTCATACAAGCATTCTCTCATGTCTGGATGCAATCCAGGTGGTTGGCCTGAAGGGTTAGGCTTATGGTCTCATTGTAGTTACTGCGGAGAGTGTGAATTTATGCTAGACTGCAATGGCTCCTGCTGTCTGGTGGAAGATACTGTGCCCCAGCAGAGCCAAGGTGCCTGATCCTCAATGGAATATGGGATTTGAACAGTAATATGTGATTGCAGGTGGAATTATGAGCCCAGATATTTCCAAGATTATTGACATTCTCCCTCAGTATTTTCCACTGTGTTTTAAATCTGTCTGTTGAAAACCCTTCTTAGTTTTTATCCTTGGCCACATTAGAAATGTTCAGAACAGATTTGCTTTGGCTGTATTACAGTCTTTCAGCTGTATATACACATGTATGTATTTCTGCTGGTTCAAACTGAGGTTTTTCTATTCTTTAGAACATTTGTGCACAGCTTAGAAACCAAAATGGAATTAAATTGCCTTCAGATCTTTCTCCCTGACACTTCTTTATATTCACCTTATCCAAGCTGTACATATTTCTCTTTATTCTTCATTTAGACATTGTACCTCTAAAAAACTATGTTTGTCTGAAACCTTTCAAGGGAGTTTTGAAGCTGAAAGGCTTGAAGCAGCAATTAAAAATATATGCATATGTGGCATTTCAGGATGTTGAAGAGAAGTTGATGCTGGGGGAGCAGATAAAAGAAGGAGAAATCAGAATGCCAGTGGGAAATAAGCACTATATGTGAAGTCAGGGCTTCTCACTACATTAATAAACTTGCATGGTAGGAACAGGGAGCTCCTGACTCGGCTCTGATATAAAAAGGAAACACAGGGGTGAAAGCAGGGTTAGATGATCCAGCTGGAACCTAGAGACACTCTCTGAATATGCAGGATAGGTTAGGAAAGTCAAAGCGCTCCTGGGGTTGAATCTGGTGTGGGATGTCAGGTGCAACAAGATGGCAGCAAAACAAAGACTTTTGATGTTGTTTCCTGGTATTTTATTGTTCTCTTGTTTGTTTTTGCAGAATAGCAGCTGGTTTGCTGACCCTCTTGATCTCTTGCTTCTCGTTGGCATATCTGGGTAAAAGCAAAAATAAGTGCAGAGATAATGAAGATCTGAAAGTATATTTTTATCAGGTCAGTTGTTACTTTTCAGTAATTCTGAATGTTAGAGTGTTTTTATGTGCAAATTTTTACTTACTTTCTAAGAACTTGTTTCTAGCCAGGCCACGATTTTCAAGAAGGAAATGGTAATTCCTGAGAGTTTTCCCCTTGGCTATTTCAAGAGGACCATATGCACATATTTAAACACCATCATGCTATGTTCCCAAAAGCCCATCCTGTGCATATTTATATTGATTCATATATAGATGTACATATAGATTTTGATGCTCTCCTTGGAGAGTTTGTCCTGCCTTTGGTCTGTATACATAACTTCCAGTGACCTTTGCAGTAGTTGCCTGTGCACACTAAGGACAAGCTTGCTGGTTCAGAGGACTGAACCAGTCCCAGTTTCTGGCTGTAGAGTAACAATTTGAGACTGATACTGAGCTGGTTTTCTGTTGGTTAAATCTTCTTTCAGGTGAATGATAGCTTGGTGAAATAGGTAGGGTTTTTTCATAGTAGGTGCTAATTAAGTTCTAGAGAGCTTTAAGATTCTAATATTACCTTGCATATCGGCTGTCCTTGTTTTTTTTTTTTTTCCTCAACTTATTACAAGATAATGGTTTTATTTCAGGACCAGCTTTATTGGTTATGATTTACTTTGTACTGGAGTTTCTTACTGAGCTAAGCAA
Organism: Climacteris rufus; assembly: GCA_013398175.1. NCBI lineage: Eukaryota > Metazoa > Chordata > Aves > Passeriformes > Climacteridae > Climacteris > Climacteris rufus. Next base: position 1,697,096 of record VZRZ01007410.1, on the reverse strand, counting down.
TGCGTTCATTATATCAGTGATTTAGGTATGGAGCTCAAATTGATTGATAGGAGAAGGGAAGAAACTTATAATGGCTTTACCTGAGCATGAATGCAAATGAAATGTGGTGGTGATGTCCCTTAACTTTTCCAGCTTACATGTGGAAAAGGGGTGTCAGGTCCTTTCCTAAGCATTTAGAACATTGATTTCCAGTATGCACTGGGCAATGGATTTCTTGCTGGGATGCCTGAAAACAACTTGCACTGGATGGGGGTGTGAGGAAGCAGCTCAGTAGGCAGTTGGCCAACCTCAGATCACCACACAACTACTGGAGCATCTTGAGCTGTGTAACTTTGTGGAGAGGCTCAAAAATTATGATGATGAAGAAATACATCCGTAGTAAAGTAATACCAGACTATCCTTGAGCAAATCTAGAGAATCAGGAAATTCACTCACAGAGGCCTGACATACTTAATTAGATGAAAATGTTCTGCCTGCTTATTCAGGAAGTTAGATCTTCATTTTTCTCCCAACTTTTAAGAAGATCATAAAGTTCCTCAAATTGCCCCTTAATCAGAAGATATTTTACAGTAGTGACATCTAATTACTAGTCTCTATTAGGTTTTTGTTTCAATATCTTAATTGGGAATGGAAAATATGGGATCCACCATTCACACTCTGGGTAAGGAAAGGATTGGGAGGTGAGGTTATTCAGATGCAGAGAAAGAAAAGGACATTACAGAGGCATTATATGTGTTTCTAAATAAATATCTTGTTTTGAGTTTAAGTTACATTTAGTTGCTTTGAAACAAATAGGAATACAAAATGAAAATGCTTGTCAGAATATTAGTATTTCTAGGCAACAGAATTCCCTAATTCTCCTTTTACATCTTCCTTTGAGTGGGAACAGGAAGGGGGTAATCTTCAGAAATGCTCATTTGGAGTATTTTGAAATCCTGTGTTTTGATTTACAACTCCCAGACAGTTTTAAGGGTGAGATGAACCCCTTAGTCAGAGGAAAATACCTATTTTGCGGTGACAAGCAGTGATCAGGCCACTGACATTCATATAGATAAGCACACTCAGTCAGGTTCCTGCATTGCATCTGACAAGGGATTTCTTTAAAGTAGGTTTTGCAGCTTCCTCATATGTGGTGTTTGGAGGCAGTCATCAAAGGTTATGCTTTCCTCTGATAACACTGTTCCTTTCTAGACAGGAAACTAAGATTGGTTTTGGTGTTTCTTTATTTTGAGGAATAAAAAGATAGATTAATTTGTTACGGGTCTTCCTTCTCTGTGTGCCACTTTTCTCCAGGTGTTGACTGAAGCGGGACATGTGGTGTCCCTTACTCCTATGGTTTATCTTGGGGATTTCCTCAGCCACTCTGCTAACATCTTTTATAGGTTGAACTCTGACTAAAAACCTTTACACAGTGAAAAAGGAATAGCTGGTGTTTCTAGGGTTTGTTTTTATTTTTTAGTAAAAGGCCTATTGATCTGGCCAAATTTTTGGTACTTTGATCAGGATCCCCTGTCTCCTTTTTTTTGGTAGTGCCTGTGTGCAAGAATCCTCTTTTAAGTCTTTGTTTCACCACAGTTTTTTTCATCTTATTGATTATCTGATTTCTTGTATGAAAAATATATACAAGAAATAAGATATTCCCTAAAGGCTCAAGTAGTTCTTCTTTGCCTGAATTGTTCTTCACTATTTATTTTGTAATTGCATCTGAATAAAGACACTTCCCTTTTCAATTCTCTTCCTATTTCATTTACAGAAAGGGATTCATTACAGCCTGTGTTCTTTTGTTGTGCTTATGTTGAATTTTTTCTTTTGTATGGATCTGAGAGGCCATTTACAGGCTGCTCATTTATTCACTGTTTTTCATACTTACACGCTGTAGATTTTCAACATGGGTATTAAGCTAAACGTAACTAAATAGTCCTAAACAACCAAACAGCACCATCAAAAAGATTTTTTTGGTGAAAGTGTGTAAATAAAGACATTTTTAAAAGTAGAAAATGTAAGCTTTAGTAACTTCATAAGGTTACATTTAAATTTCTGTTACAAAAACTTCAGTTATATTTAGACCTAATTTTGTAGTTTTGATACATGTCACTGTTTGCTTGAGGCAGAAGGTACTAATTACACCCTCACAGTTTTTGAAAATTACCAAGAGTTATTCAGGTTTTCCCTTGGGATCTTTAAAATGAGAATAACCTTTTTTTTAACTGAATTTTGTTTGCTATGTCAAGGAGAGAATTGGCTTTTGGTTAATGCTACTTTTCTCTTCTAGTGAGGTGGATGTTGGTCTCTTCTCCCAAGTAACAAGTGATGGAACAGGAGGAAATGGCCTCAAGTTGCACCAGGAGAAGTTTAGATTGGATATTAGGATTAAAGTTGTTCACAGAAAGGGTTGTCAGGCCTTGGAACAGGCTGCCCAGGGCAGTGGAGGAGCCACTGTCTCTGGAGGTTTTTAAAAGACATGTAGATGTGGCACTGAAGGACATGGTTTAGTGGTGAACTTGGCAGTGCTGGGTTAGTGGCTGGGCTCACTGATGTTTTACACTCAAACCAACCTAAACAATTCTTTGATTCTATGATCTCTGAGAGGTCATTAAGGCTTCAGTAATCTTGAAAACAGGAGTAATTCATGCTCCATCAGCATCAGCTAGACTGCTGCAGTGCTTACTGTATAATTTTAATTTTTGTTAAAGAGACCACCGGTTTCTCTTTGCCATCAGTTTCATACATGATGTCCAGTTTTTGCTGCAGGACTGAAAACACTGCTGTTTTCATTGGTTGATAATGTTGGACCAAGTTATTGTTCCTTGGAGGATTGAACTTCATGTGGGTTCAAAGTGGTCAGTTTATTAGCTTACACCTCTAAATTAGAATTATAGAATCATTCTGGTTGGAAAAGACATGTAAGATTGAGTCCAGCCATTATCCTGACACTGCCAAGACCACCACTAAACCGTGTCCCTAAGTGCAGCGTCGACACGTCTTTGAATTAGGAGGAGAAGTAAACAGTAGGGATCCATGTCATACTGGTGGAACCAGGGGACAGGAAGGGTGTTTGCAACCAGCCTTGTGCACAGCTGATGATGCTGCTTCTCCTATCATTCTCCCTCTGGGTCATTATGATGTTTCATGCTTAGGAGAGCTCACAGCCAGAGCTGCTGGCAGTGTTGGGACTGCAGGTGTCACCATTGGTTTCTTCTTTCTAGCTGTGACCTGTGGGTATATATGTCAGGAGACATGCTCCTGAGATGCTCATGAATTATCTCTGAACTTCAGAGAAGGTTGTGAAGCATGAAGGGAGACAGACTCTTAGCTGGAGACCTCTGTTTACATCTCCAAGTTTCTTCTGCTCAGTTCCACCTGGAGATGTTGGTGAAAGATGAGAGCAGTTTGAACATTACTTAAACTGTGAACACAGGATTCTCAAAAGTACATGCTGAGCCCTTCCCTGGAGTGGAATGGATCTATCAGTAGTATATTGTGTTTGCTAGTGTCCCTAGGTCATCACAAGTCTTCCAAGACACAAGATATATTATGGGAGATGACACCAAGTCAGTGCAAAGTGACTTCACCAGTGTCTAGGGGATACCATAGGGATTACCAGAACTCATGAAACTAAAAAGAACTTGATAAAATATATCAAAAGGGAGAGATCTGGTCTGAATACAGGAAAAGCATGCAAAATAAATATCAGAGGTCTAAAGGGTCCAATTCCCTGAGCTTTTGGAAGCCTAATGTTTTGACCTCTGTTATTGATGTCACAAAGAAATACAAGGTACATGTTCTTGTGGCTTGGATTTAAATAGAAGCAGCAGATACTGAGCACCTGTGAAACTGGCCAAAAAAGGAATGCTGACTGCTAAATGTATGCCCTGGGCTGATCCCACTAGGTATCACTGTGTTTAGCAGGGAAATAGGAGCTATTCATATGGTAAAAAGTGATGGATGTGAACAGCGTAGTTGCTGTGCACTAAAAAAGCCACAACAGAAATTACATCTTGTACTGCACTTTTAAAGCACATGTTTGCAAAGTACCGTGCATGCTTGATTTGCCTTTTAGTGAAACTGCAGAGTTGTGAATAAATAGCAGTAATTGAAAACTTGGCTCAAGCGTTTTCTTGGATAATTGTCACCTTTCAAAAATAACTGACTCACAGGGTAATTTTCCTAAGGTTTTTTGCACATACTGAACGGTGTCTTCTGAATTAGTCAAGGCAGAAAAACCTTTCCAGCTTCTTTGTCTCTCCAATGCAGAGGGCTGTGCTTGAGGTGGTTCAGACAATTTAATTGGGTGGGTGGGAGGAGAGGAAAAAGCTTCTTTCCGTCTCTTAAAAGCCACCTCCAATCTGTTCTGCTGCTGCTTCTCTTCTTACAGCAGCTGTGCTGCCAGTGCAGAGCTCTTGCCTTACCTGCCCATCTGCTTCGCTCTGTACCTGATCCTGCAGCAAGGCCAAAGGCTCTGCTTGTTCTTTATGGTTGCAGTTTGAGGATAAGTGTGCCTTTGAAAACTGGGGGTGTGTATTTTCTGTGGTTTGCCATGAGTGCTTAAGTAGTTACCCTTGACAAAGAGCATATCATGTTGAATCAGTGATCCAGGACACTTGTGTATACTGTTTTAAAATAGCACTAATAAATAATAATAAGAATACTAATAAAAAATTAACTAGAAGGAAGTTTTAAAATGCCAGTAATTGTAAATTATAAAAAGTTATAAATTCTTGACACTACCTATTTGACTTCCTGTTCTTATGGGGATTCAGACAAGCTGTTTATGCAACTCTAAAGCATATTTACCTATTTAGTATGGAATGGCAGAGATCCATACATTAATTTTCTGTTTCATTGTCTGATTTCTTCTTTTTAGATGTTGAGTATTGTAGTTTCGACGTATGTTGTGAGCAGTACCCATGACAGTCTTAAGAACAAACAGGGGTTGCCTGTATTGAATCAAATTATTAGCTGGATGACTCTAGGTAAGAAAATTTTCCCTCTCAAACTTTTATGCTGACAATTTGTGGAGTCTGGGGTTGGGTGGGGGATGATGTCACTTTTTCATTAGCATCTTACTTTCCTTTATTTGACTCCTGATAGTTCTTCTGTATGTTTGCTTTCCTAAGTGAGTTTTTTTGAGGAATGTGTTAATCTTCTAAAATATTATTCCTTTGTAGGTTTGTAATAAAATGTAAATACCTTTGATTTACAAGTAGCTTCATCTTTCATTTTGAGTGTTCTGAATATTTTGAAGACCCTTTTTAGGGATATACATTCCCTTTTTCACTTGGAGCGGGATAAGGGTGGGTGATCTGAGATGTTCTGCAAGCAATCCAGTTAAGCATAGGGAAATGAGGACAGATTGTTGCTGTAATTCAATGAAAACTTGGAGCTGCAGATGATAGTGGAGATGCTGGATGTGGAAGTGGTTTTGAGAGCTGCCATGAAAAATAACTGTGAAATAAAGAAGATAGTGTATGTTTGATATGTTAGAACCTAATTATTAAAGAAAATAATTATTTACAACTCTATGAATTTTTCACCACTCAAATAAAAAACTTAGTACAGTTAAACAGAGCAAATGGAATTGTCACTGTGATTCTGGAGTATTGTGAAGCAATACCTTTCATATTTCAGCTATTAAATAGTTTCTATAGGGCTCCATTAGAAAATGTCAAGCATTGTTTATCCCTGAGTGATCTGAAATGTGGGATTTGTTTGCAAGCTAAATGTATCCCATGCAAAGATTGATAGCAGCTCTTTGCTACAAGTCAAGATGAGGAATTTAAACATAGCTTAATGAAAGAATGTGGCCCATGTTATCCACCTGCTGGTTGTCTTGTACGTTCCTGTACCGGTGACATTGGTTTCACTTAGGCAGATCTTGTCAGTGTTAGTGATCCTGCCTCTGTTGAGGACATGGATTCAAGGATAAGTTCAGGGATTGTGTGTGTGTGTGAGCAATGCTTGCTTAGTAATGTAGTTTTCTTTGGAGCATTTTCCTTTCCATCATGCTCCCCTAACTCTTTGTAGCCTGCTAAGTTAAATGGGGATCTCTGTGTGGATGAATTTCTTGCAGTTGTAAAGTCAGTGAAATCGATGAAGTCCTACTTGGCTTACTGGAGCAGGAGTTGAGTGTAAAGGTTATATTTCTCTCCTGTGTAAGGATGAAAGAGAAACATTTTTCATCTAAGAGATGATTCCAGCAGTCAGAGATGTTTAGAGTTATGAGGAAAAAGTATATTAGAAATTCTGTTTGCTGTGGGTGATGATAAAAATAAAGCTAACAGTGAAGTAAACTGTAGGTACTCAAAGGGTCTACTTGCTGCCACAGTAGTGTTGAATATTTTAGCAAAGTCTTTCAGACTGGAAGTAATAATTCTAAGTGAATATAATATACAAGGTAGGAGCTTTGTGTACTTGCTGGAATTGCTCTCTATAATTAAACACAGAAGTAAGCAGGTAAAACAGTAAGGCATCCAGCATGCCCTCAATACTGCTCTTGGAGAGAAATGCCTTGTCATTACCGTAACTACAGCTAGCACCTGCCTTGTTGTCAGTATGTACCACAAATGTGACACCATAAGAATTAAGGTACCAAAGTCTACTGTAGCTTTTGCAAGGTTGATGGTCTTACAAGTTGTCAAACTCCTCTCCATCGTTTTCCTTAGTTATGGAAAATGGCACTGTTACTTACTGAACTCTCATTTTCCATGTCTCTGTGTATTGTAGGACCAGTAACACACAGTTATCAGTATTTGTTCATAATAATACTGGTATTATTATCATGTCAGTATGTTAACAAGAGTTCTGAAGTTTTCTAGGAGATTTTTGCCCCCTTCCCAGCTGTTCATCCTGATTAATATGAAGTCTGATTTGTTTAAATTTTGACTTTGATCTAAAATGTATCTTTTTCTTTTAAAGAAAGAATGGTGTTTGGGGAACCAGGCAAATGAATTAGTGGTGGGTGGGTTCCTGCAGGCCTATGTCACACTGGTTTTAGTTGTCACACTGTATGGTCCATGCAGTGTACTTAACTACAAACATAGTGGTAAAACCAGGAGGTATAAAGGTAATCCAACTGCTTCCCCTGTTCTTCAGAACCATGTTTATATTTGCAGGTCTTTCTAAATTAATGTATATTGTGTCTTAAAATTCTCATCTGTAGAAATCTATCATAGCAACTTGACAGATTTTGAGGAATTTGGTGTAACAACTGTGTGCAGGGATCATATACAGAGGTTTGTATAGGTCAGCAAGAAATTTGTGAGTCTCTATGGTTAATATCTGATGTGTCACACCAGAGATGAAAAGGAAATACTAATTATCACCTACCAGCCACTCATCTGTTCTCATCTATGATTGCACTCAGAGTGATACACATCTGATATGCTGAGTGTCATTCACAGAGGCCAGTTGCCATACTGAATTTGTTTACAGTTGTTCCAACTGTCAGTGAGGTCCCTGGAGTTCCTCCTTGAATTGTGCCTTCTGGAGCCCCCTTGAAGTCTCTTGTTCTGTAATTGTAGCAGTGGCCAAGGCTGAAAGGCAGGACTTAGAAACCTCCTAATCTCTCTTTCATTGATATGTTTACTATAAATACTAATGTATACTATGATGATAATCACAAGTGAGTACTCTCAATATATTATAGTTTTATTTATGTTCCTTAGGGTGATTATTAATTATGGCTTACTGTTGATACAGTCTTTGAATGACTGTAATATGAGTTTACCATAGTTCAGTGAAGAATCATACAAATGTTATTTGCCACCATACCTTTTTATAAACATAGAATTTTCATATTAAAAAAAAAAAATCATGTTTAAAGATTCAATCACAGCAGTGCTTTTCCTTCTCCCTTTCCCTGCTTCAAGCATTGGCCATCTTTCCTGTTTTCCTTTGTCTTTACTCACTTTTGCAGTAGCCCAATTCTTCATTTAATTACAAAAGGTAGAAGGCCAAGTTGGATGGGGCTCTGAGCAACCTGGTCTAGTGGAAGGTGTCCCTGCCTGTGATAGGATGTTCTTTAAGGTCCCTTCCAGCCCAAATCTTTCTATGATTCTAACTCAGTGGAGCAGTGGCTTTGTCACTGCAGTCTTTGAGCTGCCAGAGGTCCCCAGGGCTATGCTAAGTGGCTCTCAGAGTAGGATTAAACCGTCAGGTTTGTCTGGGTTTTAGGGTAGTGCTTCTGCATCATCTTAAGGGCCTATTAACATCAGTTCATGAGAGATTATAAAGGCTGTGAGGAATTAACAGGGCAGGGCAGGGAATTAACATGATAGAGAACTAAAATTACTTGTGATAAATGTGAAACATTCCAAACATTGGATTTTCTTTAGCAAAAGTAGCTTCTGAAAATAGAGGGTCATGTATGACCTGTATTGAATTTCTGCATAGAAAATGTCAATATTTGAAGAAAGTTACCTTGTTACTGGGATGAAATGTTTGCACATCTGTGACTGACAGATCTCTTCTTATTATTGCAGTTTCTTCCCCGGTGTTGCTGCTACTGAGCCCCACGTTTCTCTTTCAGAGACTTTTCAGCATATTGCTGTCCCTGATGTCCACCTACCTGCTCCTCAGCACAGGGTACTTCATTCTTACTCTCTTTGGGTTGGCTTTACATATGGAAAACCAGGGCTGTATGTGAAACCGCTTCATCTTATGCACTTTTCTGTTAAAGGTGTAATGTGCTTCCAGCATTTATCTCCTTGTTTAGTTTACTAAATAAAATTTCAGGAGAACTTCCACATTCCTTTTTGTATTATTAACACCAGTTTGTTGACATTCCTTTCAACTAGACAAAGCAGTGGCTGGAAGGGTGTGTTCAAACAATGTTGCACCAAAACACAAAAGTCTGGTTTAGTTTATGCCCTTTTTTGTTTGGACCTGTGCTTTTCAGCTCACAAATGAAAGGAAATATCTTCTGTCCCAGCTGCTCAGCACTGGTGTCTAGGCATGGCTTAAATGGTGTGCACCAGGAAACAGGTAATCCTAAAATGAGGGCAAAAAATTTTATTCTGAGAGGTTTTCGTGGAAGTAATTTTTTTTTTCGAGGGATGTTGGTTTCCATAAAGACTAGACCTTGCTTCTTTTTGGATAAAAGTCAACTCCTCTGATGTTTAAATGAAGAAAACACTGTCAGCCAACCCTTTATTTTTTTCAGATTCGGTAGCTCTTAAGAGCATAATTAATGGGGAGTATAGGAACTGTTCTTTCCGCCTCCCCTCCCACTTATCCTCTGGATTTAATTACACTGGAAAATTAAGTGGAATAAAATATCTTGCAGCAGACATTTTGCAATAGCTGCCTCCTGTGGATACTCTCATTTTAGTTGAAGCATCTTTTTTTTTTTTTTTTTAATCTATTGCCTTCCCTTTCTCCCACTTCCCCATTAAGTTTTTGATCCTAATGTTGTTCCTGACTCCACACACATTCTTGCACTCAACCTTTTCAACCTTTGCTGGCTACTGGATAAAGCACAAATGTTGTTTTCTCTGAGGCTGGCAATCTCCCTCTTTGTATTTTGGCTCTGAACCATACCATGTAAATGCTGACAGCTCTGCTGTCTTCCTACAATGTCCAAATAGACCAAAAATTCCTGTAATAATTCTTAAAAACGGAAACGAAGCCCAAGGCATTTGGTGCCAAAAGTGTCCAGTGTTTCTCTCCTTGGTGCACTCTTATACCAAGTGCTGATAACCCAGCACATTGCCCAGGTAATTGAGGACCTCTCTAGGGGTAGTTAAGTGGAAATACTGAAGCCAGCTGAAGAGCATAGTTGCATACAACCAGTTGTTACCAACTCAGTTGAAGGCTTTTAATCTGCAGGCAAGTCTAGACCATTATGAGGGTTGTAGTACTTCTGTTACTGACAACCCAACTGTTTTAACCTCATGTTTAACTGCCTGTCATTCTGATAATTAAAGCAGAAATGTTTATTCAAAATTTTTTTGTTCCACTTTGAAACTGCTTTGTAGCCTAATGGAAACAATACCAAGATTAACTGCAATGATTTTCTTATTTTTAGACAAACAAGTGTGTGTCTAAGGAAGAAAAAAATAAAAAGGAAAGCATTTACAATCTTGTGAGTGTTAGTATCAGAGTCAGTGTCAGTATTATAATTTTATACTGAAAGAAAAAAAACCTGGGAGGTACTGTGAAGTTCAGCTGGAAAAACTAAATATCCTTCAGTTACAATCTCATGTTATCTGGGGATCTTCATCTCTCACATAAGTACACTCATACTTTGGAATTTGAGTCCTGTAGGAGTCAGAAGTACTCCTGAGTTTGGGGGTGTAGCTAGAACAGTTTAGTGGCCATGGTTAGAGTGACTTGACACTGCTGTTGTGAAGGATTGGAATACAGTGAAGAGAAGGACAGTGAAATGTAATGGTCTTTTTATTATGCACATGTCTCTCTCCTTGGAGCCAAACTGAGATCACCAGAGTGAGTTTGTGTGATTAGATCCTAAAGAGACACAATCTCTACTTGTTGGTTAAATTGGACTGTAACCACCTCAGTTCTAAGTAGCTCGCATTAAAAAAAAATCCATTTTGCAGAAAATGAATGTCCAATATGTTGTTTTTCCTGTTTCTTTTAACTTTATTCTGGTTTTGTTAAAATTAGAAAGGCACTTATCCAACATTGTGGCAGCCATCAAACAAAAAATGGGTATATAACATGACAAAGCTGAAGCAACCTCTGTTTCTCCTACTTTTACCCTTTAATTACTGTATGGCTTTAAAATTCAACCAACCAACAGTGGGTACTCAGAAATGGGGAGAGAAGGGGAAGAATGCCACTAGGTCTTGGTATATCCTTTGTGTGAAGAAAAAACAAAAGAAGCATGTTGGCATTTGATGTTAATTAGTTGTCAGTGACTGCACTTACTATGATTATTATGTTATTTTTCAGATATGAAGCTCTCTTTCCACTGGTGCTGTTTGGTTTGATGTTTGTGTGGATAAATATGGAACAAGAAGCACTGCAGCACTATGGTCTTTCACTCAAACCAAAGGTAACAGCTCTTGATAGATAATATATCATTAATTAACAGCTCTATCTTTTTTCTTTTTTTGAGGATGTAATAAATATTGAGTGGTTTTCAGAGAGCAACACTTTGCATTTCTTTTATATTTAGGAATCCAGTATAATCTGTTTTATGAACTAGGAATGTGACCTTGTAAGAAAGATTTGTAATTCCTGTTATTGAAGATATTGCACATCAGAGCCATTTCTAGGAATGAAGGAAGACAGTTTGACTTACTAAGACATGTTCTGTAGGCTAAAATGCTTTCTGTCAAGTGTAATGATAATTCAGCATAAGGTACAGTAACTCTATTTAGAGTAAATGCAATGTCACTTTATCTTTAGGCTGATTGCAGACTCACAAGAGGCTGAAAAGAAACAATTTGACTTCTGAAAAGATCTGTGGGAAATATTAGAAATCTTAATTCAACTTTGTCCTACTCTTTGTTCGAGGGTGGAGATTTGTTTCTGTTTAGACTGAGGAGGAACCAGAGATTAACTTGAAACTAGCACCTTCTCAGATTTGCCTGGAGAGGGAGTTTTGTCATCAACACAACTTCTTCCACCTTAAAATTATTATATTGTCAACCATTTGCAAGGGCCAGACTGCTCACACTGCAACTTAGCTTTAAGGTTAGGTCAAGGGTTGAACAACCTGCAGCTATGACACTGGTTTTGGTTAGATCCCAAGTTCTGGTTGCAGTGTTTGGGTCCTTGAAGCTAGGTGGGTCTGCACCAACAGCTTCTCCCCCATGAGCCCTCCTTGGTGCAGGTCACAGAGAACCTAGGTACAGATGCATGGGAGCAGCCAGAGTCACTTGAAGAGAATTGTTGGCATACATCTTTCCTTCCTTTTGCAGCTCATAATAATTAGGGAGAAGTGCTGGGGGTTGAAACCTAAGTCAAGGCAGTTATCAGAGTGAACCTGACACATACTGTGGGTTTGTGGTGCTTCTCCAAGGAAGAGAGTTTTGAAACTTAAGAGAGAGCTGGCTTTATCAGTTCAAGGCTGAATAACAGAAATAAAAACAGGAATAACTTTTTATCTATGCTACACTTAGTTATGATGATTTGTGAGCCTCTTAAGTGATAGAGATGGAATCTGAATGTAAAAATGACAGCCTGATGCCACGATTGTGACTGAAGGTGTCTGGCATCTATTGGATGTACTTTGTCTTCCACTCTAGAACCCACTCTATCTTTTGCATCTTGTAACAAGGCATCTGTGACACTTGCCTGTCTGATGTTAGTCTTGTGTTTCCTGTGTTGAAAAATAAAATTTTATTAAAGTAGTATTAAACAGTGATGAACACTTTGTTAATCAAATACAAATGAAAAGAACATAGGTAAGATGTAACTAAGTTTTATGTTGTGACTCCGTGTATGTCAGTATTCACTTGAAACTTTTGGCTTCAAGTGAAAGGAACAATAATGCTTACCACAGCTTCCCATTTTAGGTTAGAAAAAATCATCTCTAGAATGCCTATTAATATATGCTGCAAAGTAAATCTTGTATTAGAGAATACAGCTCAGGTCTCTGATGATGTGAGATTATTTCAAGTTGTTATCAGTGTTGAATGTATATTACTTGATTTTTTTCTTTTCCCCAGTAAAAAAGGAGTTCATTGACCTCTTAAAGTCCATGAAGATAATTTCTCTTCAAGTCAAGTGATGTTGTGCTGAGAACTGAGTAAAGGAGATGGAGAATATTTTACTATTTTCACTCACAAAATAAGTCAAATGAGGATAATTGCAGTCTTTTATTTCTGTGGATCTTTATCCACATGCTCATGTGAGCAGTGGAAGTGTGTGTGTGTAGGAGGAATATTTCTGATGAAAAAAGATGATTATAAGTCTAAGGCATAGAAGTTCATTTTTAGTGTAGATAACAGCGGAAGCTCCACTGTTAATTTGATCATCTTACTTGTACAGTCTTTCTGGCAGATTCATTAATTCATTAAAGTGTAATGAAAACATAAGAAAGTTTGCAGTCCTTATTATAATACTCTAATAACAGATGATAGGGAAGTAGGTTTCTTTCTCATTCATTTCAGTAAAAATATGGTGGCTTTATCAAAGTCCATTAGTTGATATTTGGTATTGGTTTTTCTGCTGTCTTTCCAGCTTGCTGTTTTCAACTTCACCTGTGCTATGGATATAACTCAGTTTCGACAGCTCCACCTGGATGATGTCCGGAGGGCCTTCTTCTTTGTATCCTTTTGCTGGTTGCTGCATCCCAGGGAAAAGATGGGTTTGTTTCAGAAGGATCTGCAATAAAAATTTGTAGCCTGGTAGTCACTGGAAACAGAAGCTGGTAAAGATGATTTGACTCATGTTGCTCAAAAAGCAATGGTCATATACATGATGCTTTTTTATCAAGCAGTTAAAAATGCCCTCTTTTGGAATCTGGCTCTTTGCCCACTTATTACCATTAAAGTTGAGCTTAACTTTCTTTTAAGGTTCTTTTTTCAATTTGGTTTTGGTTTATTACATTTTTGGCTGGAGGGAACTCATTCACCTTCGCAAATCAGTTGAAAAAGGGGATATCAAAGTTATTCTCATTTTCAGAGTATGGCAGCATGTTAGGAAGCAAATGTTAGGAAGCAGGCAGATGAGACAAGAAGGAAAGTTCTTGCAGGCTCTTTGTGAACACTTTCCCAGAATCTGGCCTAGAATTATTTATATCATAAATGGTTTCTGCTGTTAGGAATTATATGGGCTTAAAAGGGAAGAGCTGTTTGTTCACAAACATAGCAGTTAGTTTGCATTACTGTAACTGATACTGCAGCTGATTTTTTTTCTAAATACTGTGCAGACTCGATAACATTGTCATATTTCTCTTTCATCATGGGACTGCAAGTAAGTGAGAGCTGTTTGGCAGCAAGAATAATGGGTGGGCAAGTGGGAGGGAAATTATGAGCTGGTCTAGAAGACAGGGGGGTTTAGTTCAGGTGAGTTATTGTAGCTGGGGAGGAAATTGTCTCAATAGTGGTTCTACAAAAAAAGGCTTTATAGTTTGTCAAATAACCAAATCTGAGAGGGTGGATGACAGTCACAGAGTTGACACTTTTGGAATGTGGAACTGTGCTATTGGACATTGGGAACTTGCAGCAGAGGAAGTGCAGCAGATGCCACTTTAAGAAAGCAGTTTAGTGCTAAGAAGGAAGGCAAAACTATTTGCTAGGTGTTGGATGGTTGTTTGCTTTAGAGTATACCTAAAAAACTGAGACACCTTGTAATAAATTTATCAATTTCATTTACTGTTTTAAAAAATATATGCTTAGTTAATAAAGCTATTGCTGTCTGTCAGATGCTAAAAATAAGCCCAAAAAAAAAAAAATCAAGCAATCCAATTTTATTTTTTAAAGCTCCAGCACGGTACTCCCTTAACACTTGAATATAGCTGTTCTGGTTTTGGATGGAATAAAGTTAATTTTCCTCACAGTAGCTAGTGTGAGGCTATGTTTTGGATTTGTGTTGAGAACAGTGTTGATAATACAGTGATTACACAGAGTCAAGGCCTTTTCTGCTCCTCACACTGCCCCACCAGTGAGCACTACTTTAATCTAAAACACTTGAACATGTGTTTTGCTCAGCTCCTAAAAAAATTAACAATTTGCAGATCTCCTTTGCAGAGACCAGATATGATACACACTGCTCAAAAATGTGACTTTTTAAATTTAGATGCTGTTTAATATTTAGAAATAGTGGTATTAGTGGAGAAACCTTTTCTGCTAGAGCAGTCATACTTCAACTGTGATCCTGTGAATTGTGTGTCTTACAGTTGCCTCAAGGCTCCTGTATAGGACCCAGTAGTTGGCATATGCTGAGAAACCACAGAGCCTGGTCTTCAAGGAAAAAATTCAGATTACTTATGCTTAGCATTTTGATTAGACCTATGTGTTACTGGTATTTGTTTTATTGCAGACCTGTTCTTCTTATAAATCTGGGCTGACAGAACTGTGCTAGGCTGTTAGACTGCTGTGTTACTAAACTTGAAATTATGTGATACTCTTGGGAAGCATAATTTCTTCAGTTATGCTGACCTAACCCTTCCAAAATATTGCATGCAGAATCCCAATGATTCTACTGAACAGTTGGTAACAAATTGTTTATGGAGAGTCTTAAATGATCCAGTACAGGAGCTGTAACAGGAGCAAAAGGACCAAAGGGAGCCCTGGCAACAACAGCCATCCTCACCAACTAACTCTCTGCCTTATGCAAAAAAACAGTTAAAAAACATTCCTCAGCTGAAGCCATGTGAGCTGTAGTGGGCTCCAATGAGCTCAGGAGGAAGAAAAATACCTTCCATGGGTAGCTCACATAGCAGCAAGTGTTGTAGCTAGATGAAGAAGGTAGGGTTTATGAAAAAACTTCCAGCTATACAGATAGTGCTGGAATTGTCCTCAAGTAAGGAAGAAAATGGGAGTCCTGTGTTGCCATGGGTAGACTCACCATCACCTTTGGACAAGTCTATAGGATGGACAGCCTAGGAACCTTTAGGCTTTTTTAGGAGCCAACTACCTCTTCCATGGTCAGTTCCTCTATGAAGCCATCTCTTTTGGTGTGCAGAACACGTGCATATGTCATTACTTTCTGCAAAAGCATGTGTTTGAATGCATAGCTGGTTTTGAGGTCCAGGGATGTTCCTATTTTGCTAGGCAGGGACCCAAAATGACAGCCTGCAGCTTTCTTACAGGGGCCTCAAGACAGGCTCTGAAACCTTACCCAGGCAGTCTCTGTCTTTTAAAATTGATACAGACCTGTGTGAAATCTAGGGTAGAGCTAGACAATACTTTGGATTTCTTAATGCACTGTAAAGCTCTCATAGTGGATCAGCTTCTAGTAGTTTCATGATAGATTTTGGAAGTAAATTGGAATGAAGGAGGTGAAATGCTGGTTTTATTTTATTGCAGACATTTCTGTGATGTATTTTCCTTAAGTATATCTAGGTTTTCTTCATAGTGACAGCCTTTTTTGGCACTGGAAACATAGCTTCTATTAACAGGTACGTTTTATTCATTTATTTAAGACACAGAGTACAAAAAATTCTTCATGCAGTTGATATACTAAATGTAAATTTAGTTACCAAAATCAGGGCAGCAGAATGAAAGCAACAGTCAGTGGAATGATGATAACAATTTTTTTAGTTTCTGCTCTCTGTAACATGTTCCCTAAGAGCCTGAGCTTGTTGGTTGTGAGGTTGTCTCAGTTCTGTTAGAAGCTATCGACAGGATGAACAAAGAGAGCTTGGTTGCTCACCAACAGCATGACACCTTGAAAAACACAAGCAGAGAAAAATTGTAGAGAAAGAAAAGTGAGGTTGGCAGTCCCTGCTAATTTAATATTTCATCAAGAGAAGAGAAACTTGGAAGCCTTGTTTAAAAATGTATATACAACCCAGTGTGTTACAGGGTAATTAAATGCTGGTTTTTTTTAATGGAAAACACCATTTCAAAGATAAGTAATGTCTTTTTCATGTTTCTCTAGTTTTGATCCTGCTTCTGTCTATTGTTTCTTGACTGTGTTCAGTCCCTTCATGATGGGAGGCTTGCTTTTACTGAAGGTTAGTAATCTTACCTTAGTGAAGTTCTCTCAAAGAACTGTGCAATAAATAACGTATCATGTACATGGTTGTTACTTTGCAATTCACAAAACCATATATATGTATTTGAGCTTCATTAGCCATCTTAACCATGTGTGAAGCTTTCAGCCTTTGTAGTGTTTCTAGAGACAGATCATTCTGTTTCCCAAAAGAGAAGCTAAAGTGCATGGAAGTAATAATTTAACAGCATTAGGCCAGTTTATTGTATTACAATTGAAATTTCAAGTGTTGAAAATACTTGCATAATTTTTAAAATTATAAGCTTTTCCTATAGTATACTACCTACACAAACATTGAGGGGACACACACACACACATACATATATATATATATTAGTTCTATCAGTATTATATTAGGTACAGGCTTTGAATGTTCTACTGTTTAGATTGTCATTTTACAATGGATATTATTTTTTATATTTTTAAATAGTCTGTCAAAGGTTGGATTGCACTTCTTGTTTGCAGGCAAGGTGTGGCAGCTCTTTTCTAGTATTTGAGCAAAGGATCTGCCAGAGGGGTGAAGGAAGACACTGAATTTATGGGTATTGCTAAAATAAACAATATGTCCTGCCTCTGCTTTTCTGCTGCTTCTGTCCCAGAGAAAGCAGAGTTAAGTTACAGGTACACTGCATGTTATCCTGCAGAACACAAATCAGTAATGCAAATGTTCTGGATGTGAGAAGTCAGGTTTTGGCAATGCATTTACACTGATAACTTAAGGATTGTAAATCAAGTTTGGAAAGAGCAAAAGGCAACGTTCATGTTTTCTAACTTGTTTGTTTTGTTCTTAATTTACTGAACCATTTACATTTGCTTGACTTGGCTCTGGAGGGGCAGTGTGACCCTTGCCTTACTGAATGCTTTCTGTATTCAGACTTTTTTAGTGGTTGAGATGAGATTGTCCTATTACACTTGAAGCTCTGCAGCCTGTCATGTGAGGTGCTGGATGTGAACAGTTCTGTCTTCCAGCCTTATTGAAGTATTTATCATTGGTGCTAAAAAGGATAAATGAAGTGAGGATCTGTTTTAATTATAGTTTTCCATATTGCCTCATGGCTTATTTCACTGCAGTTCAGCTATGACCATGGAAGGGTTTTTTTATTCATTTACTGAAAGTTTCTGCGGAATTATTTTCTGCCCTGTCTAGCCAATATTTTATTTTTGTAACATACCCATTCTGTGATAATTTCAAAAGCAGGAAAATGTTTCCACAACCTGCCCAGATCCTTTTGTAAATATGACTATAAGCCAAAATATAGCTTGTGTTTTAAACAGGTTGTGATCCCGTTTGTTCTCGTATCATGTGCTTTTGAAGCTGTTCAAGTCACAACACAGCTGTCTTCTAAGAGGTACAGTAAGTGCTGTATTTTTGCATTAATAAGGGTTTCAAATCTATTTTGCAATAATTCAGAATTTACAAATCTCAATGTAAAATTTTAAAACGCCTATTAGATCTCATTGTTGCTTTTATTTGTTATTAGGGCTTGGGATTTTGTTCAGTGATTTTTGTAAGTCCAGGAGTTTTTTCCTTAGTGATAAATGAGTACAAATTGAAGTGCTGGCCCTGTCTGAAACAATCAGATATTTAATATTCTTTGTTGACAATACATAGAAGGAGCACTTTTTCCTCCATAATGGTAAAAAATGAGCAGAATTTAAAGTCTGATTTTTATTTTATACTGCATCTCTGCCTATTGTATAATATTTTTAAAATAGCCTATTTGTAATGTGACCAATTTATAGCTTTGTAGCACTGACCTCACCATAAAGAACATTAACAAGAAAAAAGAAAGGTGCTGGATGTCCTTGCCTTGCAGTTCAGTGCTTCCAAGATGTGTTCAGTATTACATATTGTTTGCAGTAGGACTAGAATGCTGCCAGTCCTTTCCTCATCTCTAAAGACTTTTCAGAGATTATCTGGTATGGGTGCCCAGTCCCACAGAATGCTGTATCCAGACTATAAATATCCTCATGCTTTTCACTGTCTCATGATTTTTATTTTCTTTGTTAGCTCTCCTCACCCCTTTCGGTAGACCCAGTGCACATGACTGAATCCTCTGCTCATCCTGTGATATTATGGATGGTGCTGAGGTGCAGGAGTCCCTCTCAGCCATGTGATTTTGAGCTTGTCACTGTGGGATGTTGTGTGGGGTTAACCAAAAGTCCTTCTGTGAGTGGTAGGAGGACTGCAGTGACTTTCTCCTACATAATGCTCAGCTGAGCAGGAGGAAGCTGCCCTCATTTGTTGTGATGCCCTCTGCCATTCTCTTTGCTTTCATCCTGCCTGTGCCCTGCCTGTTGTCTCCTTATACACCACCACCTGAGAGATGGTGTGGCCCAAAGTGAGAGATGGGGTGGCCCAAAATCTGAATTCTTGTTGGAGTGGCAGCATGATGCTCATCCTGTTTACCTGCTCTGCCTTACCCTGGGCTGTCCTTGGACCCCCAAGAAAGGGTGTTCATCCCCCTCACTAAGGCTTGTACAGGAGCAGGACTGCATTGAGGACCTGGGGTTGCTTAGATGACCAGCTAGTGATTTCCATTTCTAGGGCTCAAGTGTCATAAAGGTCAGCATTTCCCAATTTGTGAATGCTTGCCTTGGCAGTGCTGGTGATATTGCAGACTTTTATGGAATGTGCATCTGAGTGTGTGAGAGGGGGAATGATACCAACTTTGTAAATCAGGGGACACGAGTATGTCTGTGCCACTTTGAGGCTGTGTCTGTAACTCTGTCTGGTGTTTGTGCCAGCCTGATTTAGCTGTGCTCAGGTAACAGTAGCAGTGATACTGCCACAGCATCAGCCTGGGAACAAGGCAGAAACCACAGGGTGCGCCTGGGATCCCTGGAGAGGTTGTGCTCTGATTGTCAGCACATCCTGAAGTCTGCACTGCACTTACTAGTTTTGTTGCCCCTGCTAGATAAATGAAGCCATCACTGGGAACAATTTTGTCTTTGCAGTGTATAAACATGCCCTGAAATTAGTCTTGTCCTTCTGTTGTGAAAGGTTTCCTGCAGTTCAGAAGAGCAGAAAGTAGATTTTTGTGATGTGGACAAATTGCTCCTAAACTCCCTACTTACAGATTAAAGACTTCCTTTTTTTTTTTTTTCTGTGGGAAATATTCTGTCCCAATATGCTCTTGGAAATATGACAAATGATATGATAAATATGGTCTTGCCTGTGAAAACAGCCCTCTAGCAGAGTGTCTCCTAAGCACTATAAGATTGCAACATCCTATCTGAGCCATAGGTAAGCCGAGAGAAGCCTTTCCATGAGTCTGAGATACGGTTGGTTTGTTAATCCTGATTTACTAATGAAGCACAACTGATGTAGACAATATCAGAAAGTTCCTCATTTGGAGGCATTGGCATGGATGTCCCCCAGTACATGCTCGTGCACTGCTGCAGCAGGACATTTTCCCAAAAAAATTCCATTTGTTGTTTTATGATGGTAGTACTGATAAATGAGCTGTATTCTAGTTAAAGAGTTTTTTGTTAATGGGTCAGCTGTTTGCAACATTACTTCAGTGTCATTAACTTAGAAACCAGTTTTAACCAGTTATAGTAATTGCTTTCATGTAATTTAGGATTTACATAGTTTAAGGAAAAGAAGATTAGGTTAATGGGGGGGAAAAATAGCTCTGCCTCCTCCCTTCTGGTTCATTTTACTGGCCACATCCTAATTTCCAGAAGGAACCTGCCTCCTGATAGAGAGATCCACGGGTTTGGGAGCATGCCACCAAAATGCTCAGGTGTCCCCAGAGCAGCTTATGGGCATCCAGAGATTTGGAAGGGGGGCAGGCACCTCCTTTAGCAGCCTCTTACCCAGCAGGGTTGTTGTCAGGGTGGAACTGATGGACTCGGGTATCTGCCAAACAGTTTTGCTCACTCTTGAGTTCATCGTGAAGCTCCCAAATCAGCTCCCTGCATCAGGAATGGGCAGGTGCTGTTTGTAAGATTCTCTTGTTCTCCAAAATATGACTCACGTTAGAGCTTCAATTTTGCAATGGAGAAACCTATTAATGTGTAATTATATATGCCAGATGTCCTAGTCATATGTTTTAATTGTTTTCTAATAGATTGAAATATACCTGAGTGTTTGAAAGGCAAGTGCAAGAAATCATATCTTACTTTCTGGATGGGCTTTAATAAGCTTTTTTAACATCTGTGGCCTTAAAGAAAGGTCCATGGTCTGATTTTCTTGGTTTTTTTTTTTTTTTTTCTTTGCAGCCTTTTCCTCATTGTTCTTGTGATTTCAGACATTATGGCTTTGGTAAGTTGTTGTTGCACATTCTCTTCAAATAAGACCAAGAAGTAGGGAGTTCTCCTATATCCATCAAGAGAGATCTGAATTTGTTTCAGACTTCAAAGTTTTTGTAACTAGGGCAGAGAATTGGATTGAAATCCTAGCATTACTTAGAGATAAAAGTTGCAATCACCGCTCTTTGAATTTCATGTAATTAATGCTTCTGAAGAAGCAATGTTCTCATAATAATGAGACAAAAATGAAGTAATAAGTTACCATTCTCAGTTTTTCACGTGCTTTACAATTAAATTCCTATGAAAAAAATAAGTATTGGTGTTAGCTATACATAGAGTGTAGTTAATTTTTCAGGAATTCTGAATCTTATACCCATACCAACTTCTCTTGAAAAAGAGAGGAAAAGGAGAAATGCATTACCCACCAGCTCCGTTAGAATTGTCAGAATCCAGGAGATCAGCAACATCTGAAAAAACACTTTGTGCCCTTTGTAATAAGCTGTTAGGAAATGCTGTCTTCAAAAAGCCTGCATCCACAAACCAAGCTAGCTAAAACAACCCCAGGCTGAACAATGCCCCAAGATACCTTTTGCAGATGAAAAGTATGTTTTCATTGCCCACTCAACTGTCTTCAACTCAGCAAGCAGTGCCACCGAGTATCACAAGGTAAATAGAAAGCTTTTCAAACCAGCAGGTAGAGCTGATGTTGTCATTCATACATGCTGTTTTTGTTTTGTGTCTGGCAGTAAGCACTCCTTATCTTATTTCCTAGTACAGTGTGATCTGTGAATATCACCTGATAGGAGAAACAGCAAGTAAAAAACAAATAGTTGCTGATTTGTCTGTACAGTGAGAAGTGGAGAAGGTGTGGTTATGTCAGGTTTCAAATAAGTCTGTGAGACTAGTATGATATTGGATAGCTTCCACAGGAAAAGAAATAATGTACCAATAAACCACATTCATAACATTTCACTAATAAAATCTGTATAACTAAACCAAAAGAAGACTGCAGGTATTTACTGGTGTATACCAAGCCCCAGTATATCCAGGTCTTATACCTCATGTATTCTCATGTTTTAGTTTAAGTATTTTGAAACAATCAGCAGGTGTTTTGTACTTGGTGTACAAAAAAAACCAAAAACCAAAAAACAAACCAAAAAACCCAAATAAGCAAACAAACAAAAAAAAAACCAAAGAGGTTTGATGTGTAGGAACTCTGTGTCAATCAAGAGAAGAGAAAGTTGCAGGACAAAAAAGAGAACAGGTTTGTGGTCTTGAATCAATGTGGCCATCAGCTAGAATTAGGGGAATTTACTTATAGACAAGTTTGTCTTTTCCCAACATTATTCCCACTTTACAGGTGGGGAACCTCCAGAGTTACCCAAAGAAATTTGTGTTGGAATTCCATTAAAACTTTTAGGGACTATGCATTATTTGCAATCTTGTTATTTCAAACAATAAAGTGGCTTGGCTTTTCTTTATTGAAAAAGTTCTGGTATTACTCTGTTTCTTGCAAGGCAAGCTAGACAGAACTTAGTCCATCTTTAGATGTTTCTGTTTGATACCATGTTAAATCTATTTCTGCATCCTAGACTATTGTTCACTGTGGTCCAAATGAGCATTCTTGGAAAGGTCTTCTGCTTATTCTGCTTGAAGAATTAGAAATGTAGAGTAAGCAGCCTGAAAACACTGGGGTTTAATTTTCTGTTTTCAAATTGTGCAGTTTTAATGTACTAATCCAAGTTGTTTTGTTTCCTAGCATTTTTTCTTTTTGGTTAAAGATTATGGAAGCTGGCTGGATATTGGAACAAGGTACAGTACCTTTTTTGCCTCCATTGCATTTTTAAAGCTTCATAGGTTCATACTATTGTTTTTCTACATATGAGTCTTGTAATTTTTTCCAATTACTCTCCTTAATCAGCTGCTTCAGGGGTGTTTCAACTACTTAAAACATATGTGCATACATGTATACATATCCCAAGCTAAAACTTGTGTCTTAAAATCTGTGCCAGAGCAACACAGACTAAGTAATAAATCTAGTATGGCAAGAAATACACACGTTAGTAGGATTTGTTTGATTGCTAAAGAACAGTAATTACACAAAAAAAATTTTAATTACTGTTTTGCATTTTAATTAGTTGTAATCACTGTTAACAATTTATCAGAGTTGTTAATTGTCTTGTATCTAGTTAAGCCTCCATATACAGGTCACTGAATTAATGAACCTTGTATAAATATGTTGGTGGCTACCAAGGCCCCTGCACTCATCCTTCCCCCTAGCTGGGGAAGAGTTTAGCATTTAAATATAGAAATCACAGCTAAAAAGAGAGAACTTGTTTTGCATTATGAGTCATATTAACCTCTCCAGCAAACATCATGGGGCAGGTTTTCAGCTGTGCAGTCATGTTTATGAATAGGCCAGAAATAACAAATACAAGGAATACACATTTCAGATTTACATTCTCCAAGTTGTGGAAATAGATAAAATGCTATAATAGGGAATGCATAGGGAATGCATTGTTACTAATCCAGGCAATCTGATCACTTGACACTGTTATTTAAACAGAAGCTAAATAGTGACCCTTTGTTCATATTCTGTTTAGTCTACATGCACTCTGTGCTTTGCTTTCATGTGCCCCGATGTTCCCAGCAGCGTGTGGACACGATGTGCACACGGATTCTACCTGTTCTCTTTGGAGCTTCCAATTCCTGCTTATCACTGCCTTCTGGAGGTTCCTAGTGGGCAGAGATGCACTGAGATCAAATAGTGAGAAGGATGCTTTAGCATCACACTTTTGTCCTATGGTCAGTTTATGGTAGATCAGATGGCCTTATCTCTTGGGTTGAATTCCTCTGCAGATAAATAAGGATATTAAAGACCTCAGAAAATTTCTATTCTGTTGGGCAAGAACTTTCTGCTTGGGAGTTGGCAGCAAAAGTATAAATTGTTACAAGTATGCAGAAGCTTCCTCTCTGATATGTGGTCCTCACAGCATAGAGCTTTACAACAGTGCTGCATTGTATTTCACCTGGAAAGTTGCCTTATTCTGAAGAGTTTAGGAGAGTTCATTATGCACCACTGTAATTCTGCCTCTCTGTGTGTGTTTTGATCACTGAAGAAAGCATTGAAAAAAGCCTTTCGAAAGAGTAATTTGGGATTAATTTTTAACATGGAAATACATAATGTTCAAGCAGTCTCTGTCATTACTTCACTTTGAGTGCTTGACTCTACCACCTGTTATTTTATTGTAGTCTCTTTATATGTTTTATATGTATGTGTGTATATGCACATAAGATAAAAATAATTAGATGGCATAAGAAAAGAGGTGAAGCCATAGGTGCAGAGCTCAAGTGGTCCTTTTTTATCTAGCATCCATCTTTTGTGATCCATCTTCTATGAGCGTTACAGGGGCACCAGAACTTTCTGAGCAGATTTCTACTGTGTGATCCTCAGGCTTGGCAAAATTAGCAGGCAACAGCAGAAGACTTTTTTTTTTTTAAATTTGTTCCTGTAAGGGAGGATGAGCTTCACAGGGTTTTGGGCAATTCCCAAAACCAGTGGGAGTGAGCTACTAACATAGCTCTTTCCTGTCCTCCTGTTGCAAGTGCAGTGGCAGCTCTGTGGCATTCTTACTGCAGTGTTGTTGCTGCTTTGACAGCAAGGTCTGAAAATATCCTGTCTCAGTTGACATTTTCCATGTTGTCAAAATTTTCCTGAGAAGGCTGAGTCAGTTAAGGAAATTATGGTAATTTTTTTTTCTTTTCCCCCGGCTGTTTGTATCTCAACAAAACCTGTGTAGGATTTCACAGAACAAAGAATAGAAGCACTCTTAGGGTCAGCTGGTCTCATATATTTCTTTTTTTCTTTTCCCTTTTTTTGTGGCACCAATAGGAAGCACATGTGTGTGTGTATGTGTGTGTGTTAGCAAAAATATCTGGGTTTGTGTTATGTTACTAGTTACCACATCAGTGAAATCAGAGGTGGAAAAGCAGCAACTTAATTGCCTGGTGGAGATTTATTCCTCTAAAGTCTGTCAGAGTCCAGTGGTATATGTGCCACATTTGTAAAGCTTCGATGTACATTTCCTTACTCATTCTTTTTTGTGATGATGGGCTTTCCATGGATTTTCTAATTACCACACTTCAAAAGTTTTGTGTGTTCTCTCTCTTACTAAGAATATTCAAGTTCAGTAGGAGACTCTCATTAGGCAATACTTGGCTTTTCCAATAGCCAAGTTTGATGTAGATGAGCTGGTTTTAAATCCCTTGTGATAAGAAGAACTTCACTGCTTTTTTACTTTGTTTTGTTTCCTAGTGGATCTCATTGTTTGGAAGTAAGGTTTCTTTACTGAACTGACATTTTCTATTTTTAAAAATTTCACCCCTAACTCCTGGCTTTTACATCTTGTTCTACCATGCTTTAACCACGACATGACATTTTACTGTGCCTCACATTTGCCTTAACAATGTGATGTCTTTATTCTCCTGGTTGAATTCACCATGCCACATAAGTATTGTCTTTGAATTGAAATGGAGTTCTATCTCTTCCACTCCTCCAGTTCATTAATGAAATGCTGAGCAACAACAGATCCAACACACAGTCCTGTATTACCACATTCAGCAAATTATCAACGCACCACTGATTCCCTCCTCTCAGTAAATTATCAATTACCATAAATATTTATGGCTTATTAGAAAGTTTTAAAGCCCCTTTTCTGAATGGTCATGCCAAAATCAATGTGAACTTGTCTTTCAGAGAGTGCTTTTCATTGTTTTGATATAATAATGGGATAATAATCTTGCACTGAATGTGGAACTCAAAACAATAGCTTACATCAGCTCCTAAGGTCTGCTAACCTTACTCCCTATCTATCTATATACCTTGAGGTACACCATTACATTTCTTAAAAATAATAACGTGCTTTTCCTAGTATTTTTGATGTATCAATGTGTAGTACATGATCACGAGCAGTTCTGACAGATCCTTTTATTTTTGAATAACAGTTAAATGGATTAGCTAGCTTTTCAGCTTCTTTGTCACTAAAATAATTTCTCTGCAGCTTAAAAGGTATGTTTATCTATCTCTATCTATAGATTTCCAGAAAGAGAGAGAAATAGCCTTTAAAGCCTACTATATCTTTACAGTATATGCACTTTGTAAATAGTTGTATAACCTGATAGTAAAGATAAACCTTAAAGGTTCTTTATATGACTCTTATATAGCTTTATACAGACACATATTGTACTATTCCTTCTCTTTATAGTTCCTAGATAATAAAGATATGATTTTAACTCTTCTTCTGCAGTTTCAAAGGTCAGGGGACAAAGATAAAGCACAAGACTGTTTTTTTAGGTTTTAAAAGGGATAATGGAATCGATTTCAGGGTTGGAGTGCTGGGGCTTCTAGGACTGACTGTTAGAACAAACGTTTTGACTTGTGAAACTGAGGAGAGAGGGTGTGGCATCCTGACTGGAAACGCAGGAAACTTAAAATTCAGAATCTAAATCTGGGGTCTCAATGTGTGCTTGGAAACAGTTCAAAAGAGCATGTCATGTAGAAATAATGTCTTCGGACTCTTCTGGAGAGTGCTCATCCAAGTCCTTGCACAAGTTGTTTTTGTTTTACTTGTTTTGTTTCTAGGTTTTTTTAATTGCTATGGTAACTTACTCCATCTTCTTGTCTTTGTAGCTTCTAGTCAGGTCTGTCGTCTTAGCAATTAGCCTGTCTTGGGAGAAAGCCAACTTTTGGAGCAAGATTGATTCTCACCAGTAACCCCCCTCATTTTTTAATATTTTTGATTCTTCTTGGTTTTGATTAATACTTGTTACCAATATACATTATCACAAACAAAGCTGGGAGATGGTAGTACCTCATATGTTCTCCTTGTGGTTCCTTACCACCAAAACAGGTGTCTTCCTCCCTGATAAAAAACTTTCCTACCACCAGCTTTGCCTGTTGACATTGTTCCATACAGAGGGCACTCACCTTTCCACTGAACAGTGCTGCCTTGCCATAGATCATCCATGATCCCCTACACCTTCTACCTCTACCATGTCATCCTTTATAAGCATTGCCCCACTGTGCCCCATTATGCTATTCTCTTGTACCTGTTTAATGGCTCTTCTTCCTCTGTGGATCTAACTTGCCTGGAGCCTAGAAACTTCCTCCTTCTTCTCATTAGCTCAAGTTTGGCTTCTGGTGCAGAAAGCTTGTTTTGAGAATTACCTCCTTCACTACAGATCCAGTCAAGGATGCAGTTCTGAATTGTATAGGGATCAAGATACTGACACTGCTGTTGTGGCATATACCTGTAAGAGTCTTGTTTGTTTAAGTACAGTGTTATGCCAGCCTTAGAAGTAATTTACCAGGCAGAGCTGCCTGCGGGCACTGCAGTACCAGTTGCTGAGAGCCCCAGAGATGCTGGCTGTTTGTAATTACATGATAAGTAGATTGAAATTGTTTTTAATTGTGCTCTAAGGCACAAAAATATATATATGTATCTTTACTCTGAACATCTGATATTTTAGTAAAGTACCATAACTATTCAGCCTTTTGCAGCATAGCAAAGGAGTGTGCAACACTCTCTTTACAAAAGTATGGAGGACCCAGTCCCTCAGCTGACAGGTAGCTAAACAGTTTGTGGAGACCTTTTTCCTTTGAGAAAGCCCCTCCTTATCCCCTCCCCCAAATCACTGATCACATCTGAAAGAGCTCCTTTTGGGGGGTGCACAGGAGCTCAGATGCCTGTCCTAGGGACCCTGCATGGTCCTCTGGTGACTATCTTGGGGAATCTGTAGGAATAAAAGTAGGGTTTTCATTTAGCTTGTGATTTTCAGATTTCTCATTAAAGCTTTCTTTGAAAGTTAGAAGGAAAATGATGTTGCTGCTTACATGAAAAACTAGAATTCTGGTGTCAGATGAGAGGGAAAGCTGAAATGTTACAGTAATGTATGAGACACTAAGTCATCCAGGTATTTACCAGAATGGCTGTTCCCTTAAGAACCAGCAACCTTATCTACCTGTGGTGCTTGCACAGTCCCCAGGGGCACATTTCACCATGAAGATAAATGCAGCAAGGGTTTGAATTTCAGCTGTCAGTGTGTCCTTTCCCATGGAGAACTGAAACCAAAGCTGGAACACACCCAGGTGGTCTTCCAAGGGCAGCTTTTGAGGGAGCTGTGTTATCTTTGTTGTTGTAAATGAGATGTGATCTACCAAGTCCAAAGTGCACTGCCCAGGTAGGTGCCAGTAGACTTCGTGCCTGACTTCATGCTCTCAGTGTGTCTTCTTACATTTTCCCCACACAGAAACAGGACAGGAGCTTTGCTCTTGTCGTGCTGCTCTGCCTAGCGAAAACTAGAAGCTTGTAGGAAAGACATTTCCTGTCTGATATTTTAAACCTTGAGTTGTTCACAATACTGATTATTTTCAGTTGTGCTGCGTGCAGGTGGAAGGTTACACGGGTGCGGGCTCTTCTGGTGGATTATGCTCACTCAGGTCTGAGCCCTTTAAGCCGGTGGATTTTTCCAATTGATTTCTTAAAACTGTATTTTGAGAAGGCATTTGTGAGATGGTTTAGTCAGCTGAAACAGAAACATCTTACAGGATGCGTCAAGTCTGTTTTCATGTTCTCCCATACACTTTGGTCCTTTGGTTGCTGGCACCCTGGCTGTGGAAGAACTTTTTGGATTACTTTTATTTTCTCACACTGGTTAGTGGCCCAGCTTTGTTAAGAGCTGGTGCATCTCCACTTCACAGGGCTAAATTGTGCTAGGCTAGTGCCAGAGTTTTCACAGTCTCAGGGTTGTGAGGATTGATAGTGTCGGCATTATGATCTTTACTGCTCTTCTGTGGATAAACATTCAAACTGAATGAGTCCTCTGGCAGAAATTCCAGGTCATTACGCCAGCAAGCGTTCCTTGCAATCCTTTTTTGTGACTAAACTCAGACTTCATCAAGTCTGAAGTTACTCTGCTTGTCCTAAACAGCCATCTACTTTGAAATAACAGGTATGGGTGCATCAGGAGGTATGAGAACCTTTTGTGTCAGAGTGCCAGTTTCTTCAGTAGTCCCAGGGAAAACCAAAGCCATGCTGGATGCATAATGGACACAGGCACAGCAGAGTTTCATCTGCAGCTCTAATCTGAAATGTCACTGGTTTTGGAAGAATTTTGGTTTCTCAGTGTCTAGTGGTTTACATTAGCAGTAGCTCGACTCAGATGTTACAGAATCACAGAATGGCTGAGGTGGAAAGGGACCACTGGAGGTCACCTAGTCCAACCTCCCTGCTCAAGAAGGGTCACCCAGAGCACATCACTCAGGATTGTGTCAAGATGGCTTTTAAGTATCTCCAGGGAAGGACACTCCACAGCCTCTCTGGGCAGCCTGTTCTGGTGCTTGGTCACCTGCAGAGTAAGTTAGTTCTTCCTCATGTTCAGGTGAAACTTCCTGTGTTCTAGTTTTTGCCTGTTGTCTTTTGTTCTGTTGCTTGGCACCACTGAGCAGAACCTGGCTCCATCCTCTTGACACCCTCCCTTTAGACACTTACAGACATTGATGAGGTCCCCTCTCAGTTGTGTCTTCTCAAGACTGAATAGGCCCAGTTCACTCAGCCTTTCCTCCATGTCTCTCTTATACTGGACACAGCATTTCAGATGTGGCCTCACTGGGGCTGAGCAGAGGGGCAGGATCACCTCCCTCAACCTGCTGGCAATGCTCTTGCTAATACAGCCCAGGATACCATTGGCCTTCTTGGGCACATGGGCACTGCTGGCTCCTTGTTGTCCACCAGGACCCCCAGGACCTTCTCCACAGAGCTGCTTTCCAGCATGTCACTCCCCAGGCTCTTTTGGTTCATGGGGTTATTATTCCCCAGGTACAGTACCCTGCATTTGCCTTTGCTGAATTTCAGAAGGTTCTTCCCTGCCCATCTCTCCAACCTGTCAAGATCCTTCTGAAGGGCTGCACAGCCCTCTTGGTATCAGTCACTCCTCACAGCTTTGTGTCATCAGTGAACTTGCTGAGGAGACATCTGTCCCTTCAAGTCATTGATGAGTAAGTTAAACAACACGGGGCCCGGTATTGAACCTTGTGGGACACCACTGGTGACAGGCCTCCAACCAGACCCTCTGCTGCTGATTGGGACCCTCTGGGATCTGCTGTTAAGCCAGTTCTCAGTCCACGTCACTGTCCACTCATCCAGTCCACACTTCCTGAATTTGCCCATGAGGATATCATGGGAGACAGTACTGAAAGCCTTGCTGAAGTCCAGGAAGACAATATTCGCTGCTGTCCCCTTGTCTATCTCCAGCTGGTATTCCATTGTAGAAGGCAATCAGGTTGGTCAAGCATGATTTTCCCTTTGGTGAACCCATGCTGACTACTCCTGATCACCTTCTTTTCTTCTGCATGCTTAGCAATGACTTTCAGGATGAGCTATGCCTTCACCTAGAGATGAAGCTGACTGATCTGTAGTTCCCTGGGTCTTTCTTCTTGCCCTTTCTGAAGGCTGGGGTGACATTGGCTTTCTTCCTGTCTTCAGGCACATCTCCTTACTACTGTCACCTTTCAAGATGATTGAAAGTAGCCTGGCATTTATGTCCTCCATTTCCCTCAGCAGTCATGGGTGGATCCTATGAGGGCCCATGGACATGTGGATGTCAGGTTTGACTAAATGGTCTCTAACCCCATCTGCCTCAACCAAAGGAAAGTCTTCCTTTCTCCAGACCTTCTCCCTGATCTCCTGGGTCAGGGATTCCTGAGGGTTAGCCTCAGCAGTGAAGACTTAAGCAAGGAAAGCATTCAGTATGTCAGCCTTCTCCACAGCCTCTGTTGCAAGGGTCCCTGCTCAATTCAGTAGCAGGCCCATGTTTTCCATAGTTTTCCTTTTGGTTTTGGTGTCTTTGAAGAAGCCCTTCTTTTTATTCCTGACATCCTTAGCCAGATTTAATTCCAAATGGAATTAAACCTGTTGAACACAATGCTGAATATCCTAGATCAAATTTCAGTCTGACCCTAAATAGCCCATCTGTAACACCAGTGAACACCAGGTAACAGAATTTGAACAAGTGGAGAACAAGCTCTCTGCTTGTTAGCCTTATAATCATTAGTGTCTTATGGACTTCCTAACCCAGAAGCTGCATTTTTATATTGTGTTTGAGCCATTCTTGAATTCATCTCTTTAATCTCTTTGAAACCATGTGTTACCACAGCAGAGAATTCTACAATTTTGAGAGAAAAAGTAGAGGGGTTTTGGTTTACTTTATCTGACATAAATATCTGAATTGTCTTACTACCAAAGAATGTCTGCTTGATGGGAAGTTCTCCCTAGATTCTGTGTTATAGTTGACAGCAAATGGAAGTTTTGCAATTGTTTCACTCACATACACTGAATTACTGATTTGAATGAAAAGTACACCTGGTACCTCTTACTCTGTGTATGCTCAGTTGTGTTTTCTGTTGTCCCCACAGACTTGGGTTTTTACATGATAGTGATGCTATAATACTTGTCCTATAAGAGCAGCATATATAAAATGACATCCTTGGTCAACAGTTAGGCCTAGTTAAAATGAAAAAAAAATATTCAGAGGGTTGTTCATGTCAGGGGTTTTTTTCTTTACTCTGCAACTTTGTATTTTTCTCTCACTTTTTCTGCCTGTCTCCTCCTTGCAGCATTAGCCACTACGTGCTGGTGATGTCATTGACCATATTTATGATGGTGATGAATGGACTGGCCCAGCTGTTAACTACACAGAGACTTGAACTTCCCAGAAGGACTAAACACCATTCCACGTGATTAAGCAAGAAATGTTCCTGCCTTGTTCACATCCTCAGGCTTCCTCTGAACCAACCTCCAGCTCTGGAATGTAAATAAGAGTTCATGGACCAGAGTGCCAAAATCCCATCCAGGGATCAGAGTGCTCTGCTGATACAGACTAAATGCTGTCACATGACCGAAATTTGCATTTGAGGGTTGCCGTTTAGACACCAATGGGAATAAAAAAGCCTCTGTTTTATTCTTCAAGTGTACATATTTGTTGAAAATGAAAATGGCAACAAAATTCTTTTTAAAATACAAGGCAGCTCTTTTGGGATTTTTTTTTTTGTGAGGGTTTTGTTTGTTTTTTTTTTTTGTTTGTTTTTGTCGTTATAACTTGTCTGCCAGCTGTTTGTTCACACGTACTCTCATTAGGAGTATGGAAAGTTCTAGCTTCATTTCACATCTCGCATAAGCACCTCCCAGACTGAAGCATGACTGAAATCCGTCTGGGCAGATCGCTGGTTTGTGTGTAACCGATGTGGCACACGCGTTTGAATATCCCTGACACGGGCTGTGCTTTCTGCAAGCCGTCTCAGCCTTCCTGTGAGAATATGTTGGGGCAGGTTAAGGCTGGTGTGCTGTGAGGCTGTGGCTGTAAGACAACACCTTTCAGCTCATCTCCTGCAAATTGCTGCTGCTGACTGTGCTCTACTGATGCCTCCTGTGCTTGGGCAGGCTGAGCAGAATGCCACTCAGGTAGCTGATCCAAATGAAGAGGAACCTGATCAAATAGCATTCAAATTCCCTGGTCCTGCTCATGACAGGGTGGGCAGGAATCTTAGGGCTAATTGTTTCCCTGGCAGCCCAGAGTTAGATCAGCATAAAGATGTCATGAAACTGCAGCTGGAGTTGCTGGTCTGCAGAGTGATGCCATGTGGAGGCTTTTTTCTTTGTTTCCTTGTTTTCCTGTCCACCTGTGTTCTGGTCCTGATTGCAAGCATCAGTAATGGCTGCACTGTGACTCAAACACAGATTCCCTGGCTGTACACTGATTACAAGTGAGAGCAAAGAGTCAGGGTGCTTGGAGGCTTTGCTGTTGTGAGTGTCCTGTGGGCACTGAGTAACTGTAAATCCATTGCATGAGGCTTTTGAGATGGACTTGTAACCTCGTAGCCTTTCCAACAAGCATCGCTTTCCCTACCACTGGCCTACAGCTGATTATGTAGCACAAACTATAGTCCCCACCTACACCTCAGTGCTTCATCATTCCCTGAAGTCATCTGTTGGAAGAATTACACAAAAATTATAACTACTGAAGCAAAATTTTTATCTCCTGCTAGGTGTCCTACCTTTGAAACAGTTTTTCTGTCTATGTCATGACTGAAAGAACCTTTGCAGCAGATACCTTTGCACGGTGAAGGAAGCCAGGAGGGGAAGAAATGTTGTTCATTCTGGCCTGCTCTATGTTGGCATCACTAAAAATTGTGCTATGTAATATCCCTGTGTCACACTCCCAACTTGCAGCCAGGCTTTTCTGTCTGGCAGCTGATACATATGGTGTGTGATGCTGGCAGCCAAGGCTAGACCTGCATCACGAGGGCTGCAGCAATGCTCTTTCCAGCCATCTGGCAGTTGGCCATGGTCACATGTCTGTTTAACACTCTCAAAACTAGTCATCCCTCTGTAGGAAGTTTGGCTGTGAGAAACCGGTCACAAACCTCCATCTGCTTGTTGAGTACTAGAAAAAAATTGCATCACAGGCCTGCAGTCATCCATGTGGCCTCAGGTGCCTCGTGAGAGTGTCTGAGCACTGGTGAGGGAGTAATTTTTTCCACTAGGTAGTGGTCCAGTGGTCCTAGTGGGCATTTTGCTGGCACAGCTGGCCTCAGTTGCAGAAGATATTTTGCATGTGTTACAGGATGTACCTGCAGACTGCATGCCTAAAGGTGGGCATGTGCCCAGTGCTGGTAGTTGTACCCTACAACCAAGGCAAGGAGCAACCACGAGCAGATGGAAAGTTGCCACTACAGCAAAGACTATGTGTAGGCATGGGAATGTGCCACACTTGTTCTTGGATGCAGTGAGTGTCTGCTATGGAGAGCTATCCTCACCTCAGCCCCACTCTACAAATACCTACAGTGTACTGTATCCTTGTGGGTACTGTATCATCAACTTCTTGAGACCTCTGTCTACAGTGCTGTCTCTTCAGTACACACAGCTGTAAGCCACTGACCATCCCAGTGTCCATTGCTGGAGTGGCTTCTTTGCAGAACTACTCTTTGTAGAGCAAATTCACTGATGGGAGCAGCCACACAGCTGGCAGTGGTGTCACATGAAGAGATTGACTGGAAAAGTACGAATGTGGGACTCACAGGGCTGCCACCCCTAAGTCACACCCTCTGCAAGCTTGTCAAAACTTATCTGTGACAAGACTAAGTGCATATCCTACCTATTAGGAGGCACCTACTGCTGGCACTGCAGGATCGCTGGGAGAATGTATAGGAGTTCAATTCTGATGTAATTTCTTACCACAGGGGGCTGGTAATAAAACAGCATCTCAGCCCACTGGGTCTAGTGCTGTTCATCTGTGGCTGTAGGAATAATCTCTATACTCTGGCATGCAGGCAAGTGGAATTGAATGTGCAAAGTACAACATGCATCAATTACTCTTTATGGTTTCCACAGCATCTTTTTCTACAAAGTGGGTTTTGTTTCTTACATCTTTTCTTGTAAATGAAGAAAGGGGGCGATGAGTGCAGGGGAATATTTGCAATGTGTGTTGTTTTTCCCCAGTGCTGCTCTGCAGGGGTCTGTTCTTGTTTGCCAGTTGGTCTGGTTGGGCCATAGTGGTAACAACCTTAGCTGACCTTTCCCCTTCCCCCTCTGGTTTCTTGCATCTCTGTGCCATTTGTGAATTCGGTTTCTATCCGAGGCCACGGAGTGCTGGAGAGCAGCTCTCACAGAGAGGCAGGATTGGCTGTGCTATTCTCGCATCTCCCCAGGGGAGGCTCTTGCTGGAGTCTTGGCCTGCACTTCTGGGTTGACTCCAGCTTGGGGAGGTGTCAAAAATTCTCCCACTCAGCTACTTTACACAGCCCCATGGGGTGTGTGACACAGTCAACTCTTCCCTCCCACAGATGCGTGTTTTTCTCCAGAAACAAATGTCATCAGCAATAAAAAGTCCTCCCCAACCTTAGCAGCTAAGGTAGGGAGTAAAATTTTGTGCTTGGATGGGTTTAAGCTTTCTTTTGTTCTACTTGTGGGTCTTCAAGCAACATCCCTCTTTATGGGATCCAGACAGGATTCAGTCCACAGAAGGGGGTTCTGAACCAGCAGAGGCTTACAGGCTGATGAAGGTATCAGCCAGCTCATGTTTTCTGTGAAGGGCATGAAGGCAAAATTATCCCTAGCCTTTCTGCCTGCCTTCTTTCACCTGCAGCAGAGCTGCAGACTCTCTGACTCCTAGAGCAGGTGAGGCTCCAGAGAGTGAAAACCTCAGGCAGGGAAAGGCAGGTAGATTGACTTCATTATTTATGCCTGGGGCTGCAAATTTTTTTTTTTTTTTTTAACTAAAAACCTCTGCAAAGCTTTTATCTTCTTGATTTCAGATCCATGGTTCCCTGAAGAGCTAACCATAAACCTCGAGTGCCCATCCAGTGGTGTAATGCATGAGAAACTGTACTGAAGAGCAGCTGATACAAAGGTCCTGTAATCTTCAGCACTAAGAATTGTTCTCTGCTTATGTGTTATCAAGGCTGTACACAGCAGCCTTTTGAAATCTGCCCAGGGAGTGAGCTGTTTCTTCAGAAATGATGAAGCTTAGATTGTATCAAGACCTCTTATGACTCAAACTAAATAACTTCCCCTTCCCCCTCACAGAGTAAATCAGATTTTACAAGCTTTGGCAATTTCAATGCATGCAGTGCCTGTTAGTTGTAAGTCTGCTACAGTCTTCACATTCTTGAATGAGAACAAAGATATGAATGGACATACATGGTTTTACCCAAACCTTGCTCTTGCCCAAAACTTAAACTGCAGTGTCTGGTTTGGCAAAACCACAATGCAAATGTTTTTTCAGCTCCTACCGCTCCAGCTAATCTGTAAGGGTGTGATGCTCACTGCTTTTTAAAAGTGTCTATATGAATCCTGCAGTTCCTTTTCCTGTGACTTTGGAGTGGTGAGGGTACTTCTCCCAGATGCCTTTGACAAAAAGGATGAGAGCACAGAAGGTGCCATGTTTGCTTCTGCATCTAATAGATGTGGGGTTCTGTGAGCAGGAGCCAGCTGAACAGAGTATTTTTGGGAGCTATAGCTGTGGTAGAGAATGGAGAACTCTGTCTTTCACCTGCTCTGCGGTGTGCTGTGTGTCACGGTGGTGGAGCAGCTCCAGATGCCCCCTTCTCCATCATCACATGGCTTCATCCAGCCTGAGGGTGAGAAACTTTATTCTCCTCTGTGTTGTCTTTGGGCAGCTGCTTTGTGAGCTGCCATGGCTGGGGAAGGTTTGGGAACCTGTGTTGCAGTGCTGCCAGGTGTGTGGTACAGCCCCATATCAGTCCTGGTTATCTATGAGACAGGGCTTGTGGTGAGCTGGAACTGACTGTCACAGCAGCTGGTGGTCACCAAATTGCTTGCAATTCTCACTGTCTCTCTTGGACTAGTTATATTCATAAGGATGTGTAGGATTGAATCCAGTTCATTGTCTTAAAGAGGCTCTGAATTCAGCTGTTTCCTGCAAGGGCTCCCTCCTCACCCCAAGGCAGGGCACAGTTTTTTAGCATTTGAGGACTGAAAAGAGGAAGGAGAAGGCTGAAAGGATAGCAGTTTCCCTCCTCCCATGACCTTTGAAAACAGGCTTGTTGATATTTTCCTTATTTGTTTATTTATTGACTTATGCTTACTAGCAAGCTTCATAACTTTCCAACTTTGAAGGTGGATAATATAAAGTGGAAATAGATGACGCACCTATTGTTTGCATTGTATTTGCCATGTGAGTTGTAAGAGCAAATGCCTCGAGTATTACATAAGGTGAAGCTGACTTAAAGGTTTACCTTTCACTCAGGT
Organism: Climacteris rufus; assembly: GCA_013398175.1. Classification (NCBI taxonomy): domain Eukaryota; kingdom Metazoa; phylum Chordata; class Aves; order Passeriformes; family Climacteridae; genus Climacteris; species Climacteris rufus. The sequence continues at coordinate 1,660,386 of VZRZ01007410.1, read as the reverse complement.
CATTGCTGCTGGCAAAGCTGTTAAAAATGGCTGGATATCATCTCCGAGACAGGAGACAAAGCACCACACCAAGAGGCCCCCAGTCATCTGTGATTGCAGTGGGACATGACCAGTGATGGAGCCCACTTCTGCTCTTTCTTGCCACCTGCACCCTGCTTCTTGGGGTCTCACCTCTGCTGCAAGGAGGTCCCTCCTGACCTGAATTGTCCTGTGCCCTGGTGTACAGCCACCAAGTCCTGCATGCCTGGTGCTGGGGCTGAGCAAGGGACAGGATAATGCAGAGTCAGGCCTGGGGAATTTAAGTTGCTGCAAAAGCATCACCCCTGGGTCCAACATTTTTGCCTCACAGCAAGGGAGGAAAAATATGAGAAAGCCAAATGTCACTAGCATGGCTCTTCACTGTTCCCACTGCCTCCTCTTCCTTCTCAAGGGGTTTGCAGCATTGCTTCAGCAGTACCTACCCAAGCCTGACCCCAAACTTCAGGAAACACAAGCTGATCCAAAGGGCATGTGTCCAGTAACAAAGGCTGGAAAACTGAACCACTGGCATTTAGGGCTGGGGAAATCTCTGGCCAAGACCTAGACTCCTCTAATTAAACTTAGCTTATCACTCTTGCAGAAATGCTGAAGGACAAGGCATTCTCAGTGCAGTTCTCATATTGACTTTCTGTGGAGTAACCTTTATATATCTCAATAGATGTGGTCTTTTAGTGATGGACATCATTATTCTGCCTTCTTGGCATGTGAGGCAGTGCAAGACAAAAATTGCAGAGTAATTTCAACAGAGGCTGAAATTTGGTGGTGTGAGTCGCAGTGAGCACACAAGCGGAGACAGGCTCTGAAAATACTGTGATTTTATTTTTGTATCAATTTCCATATTAAGTTAAGAGACACTAGAACTTACTGTACAAAGCACTGCTATCCAGAGCTATATTTAGCTGCTCAGATGCTTGTGTCTCCTTCTCACTAGATCTCCAGAAGTGAGTGGATATTTTCCATCAAGAGCTTGTTATATCTGACTTACTGTGAAAAGAAAATATCTGTTTCACCACCATGCATTTTTTCATAGAAGTGGTATCTTTCTGTGTCTCTTCTAACCTATATCAACACATTATATTTCTTTTAAAATGCTACACACTTACTTGCTTTAATGTAACTTGGTAATTAACTGGTAGTTACAGCCAAAAGAAGAAATGAACGTGCATTTTTTTAAAAATGACATAGTACAGGAAAACATCCTGGTATTTGGGATGATGGCCAAATCTCCATCTGGGACCTGAACTGCATGCAAACCTTCTGAAAATTGTCCGTGGCTCCTCGTTTCCCGGGGCTTTATTTCCCTGCCAATCCCAAAACTGCCAGGCAGTGAACCCTGCCTAAGATGTTTTTTCCCAAGCATGGCTTTCAGTAGTTCCCCTTGAGGATCCTTCCTACCCTTGCTCCTCCAGTGTCTGTGTCCTGGGTGGCCCAGGACCTGACCTGCCAGCCCAACTCTGCACCAGAAGCTTAGGAGCATTTTGTCATGAGTGCCCAACCCCAGGATAGTTCAAGGGAGGAATTTTGTCCTGTTTGTTGGGTCGTGATGGCAGCTGATCTATCATAGAGGAGCCTCTTTGCTTAGTTTGCTGCTTGTTTGTTTGTTTGTTTGTTTAGGAGGGTTTTTTTTTTAATTTATGCTTAAAGCTTGAGTTTACTTTTTTTCAAGTAATGACAGTGAGACCAGCTGTCGGCATTAATTCGTTTTAATATGACTCAATCTGAGCACTGTTCAGGCTTCCTCTTAGAAAATGTAGCTGACTGTGGGCTTTTTTTTTTCAGGCAGTTTGCTTGACAGAGAATAAATGTTTATAAAAAGTTGCTCTACAGAGCAAGGGAACAGACTCTGTCATTTTCCCTTCCTGTTACTCATTTCTTGCAAAAGTACCTGACATCTGGAGAAAAGCAGCCTTTTCATTAGCGGGTGCATGGAAGGCCCACAGGCAGGAGTGCAGAATAACTGGCTCTGCAATTTATAGAACTGCAACTAATTGTGTTTTAAGGCTCTATTTCAGTGAGGCACCATTGCTGCCTATCATTCCAATAAATATATTGGAACTGAATGGCAGTAACTGTATTTCCTCTTCTCGAGGCAATTTTAATTCTTTGTGAAAAATCACGGCAGCTGTGAGCTTTCTGAATACAAAGCAACAGAGCACAAGCAAGTGGAGGTGACATTCCCCTGCAGTTGACAGCAATTAACCTCAGGAGGGAAAGAAAAATTAAAGAGGTCATTGATGTTTGGAGAATTACCTTGTGATACATTGTAAATACCCTTGTAGGCAGTTATTTAACTTAAACTGTGCCCAAGTTATGCAAACATGCTTATGCTACATTTAACAGCTTGATCCCTTCCTCACTTTTGGAGTGAGGTGGAAGATGGATCGATGTACACACTTCTGGAGGCAAAATGTGTGATACTTGTCAGGTTAGAGCTAAATGGCATTATTTATTTGCTTATTTTGCAAGTCTGTGAACGCACCTCACTATTAAGAAGACGAACACGGTAATGATTCTGTTTAATTAAGGGAGAAGTAACTTTGGTGCCAGTTCTAAGTGTCACTTGATCTATCTGAGGTGTCACAGGACTGCAGAACTCCTGCAAATGGCTGAGGAAGCATTATTTGTGCTCACTGCGTGCAGCTTTATGAAAGCAATTTACATATTTGCACACTGAAGCATAACTACCAGAACATAAGCAGGGTGATAAATGATTAACTATAAAAGATTGGCAGCTTGGGCAAAAATCCAGCAGAGCACTTAAGCATGTGCTTAAGTTCAAACAACCTGCCCTGCTGACAGTGTCAGGGCCTCTCTTAAATTTGAGAATCTACTCCTGCACTTTAGTTAAACGTGTGCTTAAGTGACCTGGAGGACCAGAGTCTGGCTAAGCAAGCTTATAAACAGGAAAAGCTTTCTTGTAGAATGCTTAAATCTGGATGGCAGCCGTAAGTGGGACGGTGAAGAGATCCAAGCTCATCACAGATGGAGCATCCCCAGCTCCTATTGATGAAGTGGGAATTGTCAGTTGCCCAGCATTTCTCAGACAAAGGGCAAAAATAGAGGTATTCCAGCAAAAGACAAATCTAGTCTGCCCATTCAGCACAATCTTTCATTCTCTGCATTTTGTTCTGGTTTGTTTTTAATTTTTGGGAACACATACTAAATATTTTATTGTTGTTCTGTGAAAATCACACTCTGCTTTGGCCAAATGTTGCTTTCACTAAATGGTTTAATTGAAAATGGAACTCGGCCAAAAAAAAACCAAAAAACCCCCAAGCCCCCAACCTCCCACCAGTGTTTTCATTTTCCAGTAATTTGAAACTTTTCTCCAGCATTCATCTTGCACCAACCAGGAATCCTGTTAGTAACTTTGCTTCATCACAAGCCACTTTCTTACAGTGTATTTGGAAGTTCCTGAAGCTGGGGGTTGAAGAAGCTGCTCTTAAGCACCAGTGTTAAGCAAAATTTGAAGGTCCAGATGAGAGTTGTTCTGATTAAGTTGATTTTGGTCTCCACATAACATTTTGGGCATGTTTTCACAGGCCTGGGTGAAATTTAGCAAACTAGAACTACAAGTGTAGTCCACCGCTTTCTCTTTTTATCCCTTCTGAAGGAGAAAATTTGGGCTTATATCACTGTCAGAGTCACGTGCTCCTCAGGTTACCCCTCCCATCTCCAGCAGATACCTGGGAGCAATGGCTACTGTACATTCACCAGACATTCACTCAGTCCTTGTGGGCTTTTACATCACTTCAGAGCACTACATACTGCTGTTGCATGCTCTTTTCATTTTAGGAAGCTTTTTGGCTCCATAATTTATTTTTTTAAGTTTATTTTACCTCTGCTGATATCATCTCTCTTAAAGCATGTCTGAAACTCTCGGTGGTTAGGTGAAATTTAATTAAAGCATGTCAGTGTGATGGTGTCTTTCATTCAGAAGACATGAAGGAAGATGATAATCTCCTTTTCTGGAATAAATGTGAGTGGATTCAGCACCAAAACACAGGCTCTGGAAAATTAACAAGAAGCAGGAAAAGGAAGGTGAAAAGATTTTTCTAGAGCCCAAATTGAGATCTAAGCAATAAGATACTGTTACTGGAGTGTTTATTTTCCTGAGTAGCCATGAAACTAGCAGGAAAAGTAGGAACAGAAAGTCCTGGAGACAGAAAAAATAGTTGGAAATACAATTTGGAGAGAATGGCTGAAAATTCTCATAACAAGTACAAGTGCTGGCTAGAAGATGACAAAGAAATTATCTCTGATTTGATTCAGACTGTCTTCAAGGCTTCTGTATTTATTTTTTCCTTTTCACAATCAACAGGTTTGCATAAAATTACCTGAATCCCTCAGCAATTTCTCCTCCTAATGGAAATAACTTGACAGACAGTGAACAATGATCAAACAGCATGAGACACAAATACAATTAAAGCAGCTACATTTTTGTAGTTGCGGAGAGGCTGGAGCTTTCTCTATATCTGTTTAAAGCATCAAAATAGATTTTATGCTTCCAAAAGGCATGGTCCTTGGGTACAAGCCAACAACTGTCCAAGTCCACAGGAATTTCCTAAAGTCCATGGAAGCCAATGGATTGAAAGGTCAGTTGTAGATAGATCAACAGTCAAAATGCTCTCTCAAGAGCATAAGTTAAAGATTGGTTATGACAAAATTCAAGCACTTACATTTTTTGTTAGTCTACTGTTGTTCCTTTTTTACAGCCAGGTTTAATATGCTGGAGCTGTATGCAAGTTGTGTTTTTCTGGAATGTTATTGCAGGTGTCACATTGCTGCAGCTTTTCCAGGTAATGGTTCAGGTGACCATGAGCTGATTGTCTTCTCCCATGCAACCCACTGTACTCCGTCCAGCCAAGTCCTCCAGCTCCCTTGGTCTCAGATTTGAAATCCCAACCTTTACTCAAAAGTCTTTCTGTATTGGTCAACTCATGAGTGTGGGCAGGGGCAACACCTGGTCACCCCTGAAGAGGGAAAACCCTCTAACAATAATTTTCATGGCCAATCCTGATTCCTTAGGAAGAAGGTGTATTGAGGTGGATACTGGCAAATTAACTTGAGAATTGGTGAGGGATGTGGAAGAGGATCTGACACTTCTTCTATTACTATTATTGAATGGTTTGGCTTTGCTTCTCTTAATAAAGGAAAGTAAATATGTCTCTGGTTTGGGGATTTTTTGTCGTTTTCCTCTGGACTCAGACAATTAAGAAATTAGCAAATCATATGAATTCATACCAGGAGAGGCAAGTGTATTGTTTTCTGGTTTAAACCAGTTCTTTTGTGTTTTGTCTTGCCTACAAAATCCTTCCCATTTCTCAAGTGCAGGATCAGTAGGCAGTATATAAGTCAGAAAATATGCAATACTAAATGTTTAACTGCAGTTTTCCATTCCGCTGGCTGAAAGTAAGAAAAGAGGGGAAAAAACAGACATGTTAATGATGTCCTATCATTATCATATTCTCTTAAGCTAGCATGGGAGGAGGATGCATAATTACCTGGACAGAGACTAAGTATATTGACTTCAGCTATTCCTCAGCTGGAGCTGTTTTTCAGTGTGTGAGCATAAAAAGCTTTAAGGAATACTGCATAAAAATGCTATTATCCTTGGAAAAAGCAATATTCAGCTGGCTTGGCCATTATGTAGGTGAAAACACAATGGGTACCAAGACTGCTGAGTACATTTGCATGAGATTAGTTAAATCATCTAAGCAGAATGTGCCCCTGTCTGTTTCACCCCATGCTCAGATTCTGGGGAGCTTGGAAGCAAAAGTAGCAAAGAAAATGCAACACTGATTGAGCACTTCCATTATTTTTTTCTGATTAAAGAAGAGGCACAAAAAGGTGGAAAGACACTGGCTAGTCATGGGAAATGCTAGGGGGAAGTTGGCAGCTCGGGGTTCTGTCACAGTGTGTAACTTTGGGCAACTTGATGAAGTGCCTGGGATCACTTTTTTGAGCTTGATTTAATTTTGAACAAAATGCCATGACACCAAAATTCCCACTTCAATCCACAGCATTCAGTAGGAGGGTCAGTTCTTCCCCTGTGAAATGAGAATTGTTTGAGAGGATGACCCACTCCCACTTTGCCTCTGCTCTGAAAGGTTAATAGCCTACCTGGACACGAGGGACAATTTCCTATCACTAATTTTGTACTTGCAGCAGGAATCTGATCTCCATTGGGGTCCCTGGAAATCTCAGTGATGCAAATAATACCCCCCTCCATGATCACCTGGTGCTGATGAGGTGCAATGTTACTTGCTGGAGACAAGGCAGATGCTGGCCTTTCTGGCAGAGCACTAGTGATGGATGAGGCCCTTTCTCTGGGCTGCATTTGTGTGCTTCCAAAGTCTTTGCAGGCAATTTAGAGAACATGTCCCCAGGATGCTGTGCTTTGGAAAACAGGTATAGGGATTGGAGCATGGTAGCTCAGCTGCAGTTTTACTGGCAATATGGGTCATGAAATAACACCAACTTTTCATTTGGCCATAGAAATGACTAAGTAGAAGTACTTTACCACTTAGGGAGTGTTACATTCTTGTCATGTCTCAGCATTTTCAGATGCAACAGAAGAAACAAATTTAAGCACTAAAAGAAATCATTGTGAGCCCCATTTTTTAAACTTGCCTGCAAATAAATAAGTACAAGTAACTAGAAGATGTATCTCAAAGATACAGTAAGTTGGGTGGAGTTTTTGCCTTGTGCTTCTCCATGTAACATTTATGCATATGTGTGCATCTGTAGGTGACCCATAAGCCATTCCTGCTGCACTTGTTACCTGGTGGGTCTTCACAGTGTAGGAGATACCACATGCCTGCATGTCCCTTATTTGCATTCCAGTTGTACACAGCTTTGGCAATTTGTTTATGCAACTGAATGTATGCAATCATCAATAACACAGTCCACAATAAGTCTCAATTAATGTTGCCTCAGGAATCTTCCTTCATGTTTATGCTGGCTTCTGTAGATTTAAACACTCAACATTAATGATGCATTAATGTTGTTTTCCGTTGTGGCTGCTTTTTTTTTTTTTTTAATGCTGTGTTTGCAGTATCAAATCTACCATTTATTTTGTTCTCTTTGCTCAGCAGGGGCACTTTTTCCACTGACTCTTTATGAGTCTTCTTCATGAGTATGAAAGCCATTTGTCTTTATTAGTTGTGTATTTTGCTCATCACCTCTCTTGCATTTATGAATTAAATATTTATTGATTTTTTCACAAAGAAGAATGCCCCACTGCTCAGTAAGAACAATTATCACCAGCTATGCACAGAGAACCGTAAGCAAAAGAAACCTACATTACTTCTGCACGCACTTCCATGTCAAAAGTGACAGGAACTGAATCTGTCTTTTAATAGAGATCCTTTTGAGGTCAGGTTTCTTTTTCAAGAAATCTGTATAATGGGCTGTGAAAGAAGGGCTTGCATCTGTTTGTTTTGTGGGTTTTTTCTTAGTTTTATTTGTGATGCACAAGCAAAAGCAAAGGAATTTTTTCTTCTCTTCCCCACTTTTTGCTTGTGTCTTGGTTTGAGAGAGAGGTGTCTACTAAGGAAGGTAGGAGCCCCCCTTGGAATGGAAAATGCAACCCCCTTTCCTCCAAATTATTATAAGTTTGGCNATAACAGAGCAGTGATACAAAAACACTGGTTTAGCCTGACAGTCAGGGATGCGACCTGACACCCTGCCAGGCAGGGTTGTGGGAGCAGTCCCATTGGGTGGTAGCTGCAGTTCTCTTTGAAGCAGTGATCCTGTAGGAAAGGAAAGGTCAGGTCCTTCTCAGAGAGTCCAGTGGTGGTTGTGCAGCTCTTGTCCTCTGGGATCCCAGATTCTGTTGTTCCAAACCCCAGGTTATATTCACGTGGGAATGCTTGGCTTCTCCCCCTGGGCGGAGCATCTCACAGTGGGAAGTCGAGGTAAGACAGAGCAGGTGCAAGTTATCTGTGAGTCCTGTGGCAGGTGTTGATGGGCCCATTAACACGAGGGGACAAGGAACATTGCTACACCTGGTTTCAATAACTCACAAAAATGGTAATAGAATACACTTTAACCCAGGACAGCTTGTCATCTCATTGATGGAGAACTGATGGGTATTCATTCTGTCTGATATTGTATGAAACCTATTCAATTATAACTGGAAATGATTAGCTTACTCTCAGTTTTTTATTAATTAATTTTAAGGCTCAAAGGACCGGTGTGGTCAGCTACCAGATATGACTGCATCAAGCCTACAACTCTGACTGGAACTTGTTGCAACCCTGTGCTGGAAATTATGTGTTCATTCAGTATACAGGACAAATCCCCAAAATACGGAGCTTGTTTTCAATGTAGATAATGCATCTTCAAACTGCAGCCATGGAATTTGATGCTGAGTCTCTTTCTAAAGTACAGAAACCCCCCCATCAAGGAAAGCAGTTGTGGAAAATAACTTTAAAAATTGTTTCCTCTCCCCAGCAATATCCTGTAGTGTTTGAGGTTATGTCCCATGAGCAGAAGACCTGGTGGACCCTGAAGAGATGGTGCCTGTGCCCCCTTCTCCTGACTGCCTGGCTGTGTTCCCTGGGTGCCCAGACAGGCGACAGCCGGACAAGTGGCATTTACTGACCTACTGGCCAGTTGTGCCCAGTCTTGGCCATGTGCTTTTCCCTGGGATCTCTTATTCTCCCAGACTGATATGTCTCATCAGTCATGTGGAAGTTCAGTTATTTTTCAGACTTATACCTCTGAGACTCCTTTGAATTCAGCTGAAATTGGCTGAGAAAGAGAGGCAGAGAGGGATGGAAAAAGTCTTGGAAGTCTTCTCTCCTGAGGACACAGGTCAGTAACTCTGGCCTCCCACTGACCATCCTTCTCCCCGCTCCTTTATTGCACCCTTTGGCAATTGGAGATTAAAGACAACTGGTGCCCTCTGGTAGAAATTGTCTAGGTGGATCACCCTTTTTTTGGCAAAAGCACTTTTTGCCTCTGCACTTTGATCCAAATGGGCCAAAACTAACCCTGTTAGTTTTGCTGTCCCACTGTTTGCTACTGACTTTCTTGAAGTTGGAGGGGTGCCCTGAAAACCTGAGCTTTGGCTTTTTACTCTCAGGCTTGATGGGGTTCAGGAAAGAAAGGGAGCTCCTGCGCCCTGTGAGCTTGATGGGTGCAAGCCTCCCATACTGGGCTGGGTCTGTGGCTGGAGCTCAGACCCTCGCCCAGGAAGCTGTTATGCACTGGCCCCTCCTGAATGTACATGCAACTGTAGTGGCTTCTTTTCAGATTCTTTATTTCAGCTGGGCTGGCACCACTGTGATTACTGTAAGGACAGACAAGGAAATGTGGGAAAAGGCCCTTTTGCCCAGTGTCCTTCACCCTTCGCATTGAGTTTAACACTAGCGAGCTCAAATGGCTTCATGCTGGATGCATTTTTCAGTGGACTCCCATAAAAACACTTTTTCTTTTGCCAGCGCTTGGGGGTTTGCTTTTCTTTTCAAAGGAATAGAAACAGAGAGAGAGGAAAAAGCCCTTCCTCAGCAGCACTGTTGACACAGCCACAGTTTTCATTATCTGCACTTTTCTTCCACAGCAGCAATAATGTCACCTCCCTTGTCTCCTCAGGGCTCTCCTGACACATCAGTCAAATGCCCACAGCAAGATTGCCACGAAATGACTTTTGACAGGAAGGGCAGCTCGTGCCCCACAGCTGCGCCGGCTGTTCCAAGACTGGCGTGAGGGCGGCGCAGGGCCGGTGCTGAGGCGGCGCCAGACACCAGGCCTTGCGCCGCGCTCCTCAAAACGCTCCTCAACCCGCTTCTCTGGGGGGGCTTTTCCCCTTTCACTTCGGATGGATTCACTTCTCCCCGGAGCTGCAGCTCTGTCTTGACCGTTCTCTCTTTGCAGTGAAGCACCTCTGTAGTGATCTGCTGAAAGGCAGCAAAACTGAAAGTGATTTCTGTTTGTCCTGGCTGAGGTTTGGGTTAATGCTTTCTTGCCAGGCACAGGCCACATGGGCCATCCAAAGCCAGGCTCGGGTTAGTCATCCTCCTACAGTTTAAGCTCAACTGATACTGCATCTTCATTTTATTGTTTCTATGGTGAGTAAATCATTTCTTTGCCAGATGCTTTCCTCTAGCTAAGGATATGTCTCCCTCCATGGATGTGACAAGGCCACTGGGATAAATACTTCTGAGGGCCAGGAACCACAGTGCCAGGAGGTTCAGCTGGAAGCACTGCTGCCCTTGGATGTTAACAAGCCCAGCTTGTATGATAAGGTGAGCAACCCTTATTGAACTATGCACGTCCCCTCTCTCTGTACTCCCCCTCAGGCATTTCCAGTGTGAGGTGTTGCAGTGGGAAGACCCCAGCCCTTGGCTACCAGTGTGCTGGGACGCTCTCAGGTACGCAGGGCGAGGAGGTTAGCTCCATAAGCTTTGCTGCCACACTTCAGCCCCCTGGGCAAAACCCGGGGGCACACTGGTCTCAAGGGGCCTGTGCCCACCAGGGACAGCCCAGAGGTCTGCAGCAGCTTTGTTGCTGCGTGTTGGAAACAGCCTGGCTCTGCTTGACAGTGAGTGATACATTCTCCAGTGGCATCAGTCCAGGCACAGCGTCTCCCATGTCAGGTTTGTGATGAAAGATACTCTCCTTTGCCACCTCCTCCTCCTCCTGCTCCCCAGGACTGACTCTTTGAAAACGGTGACTGGCTTTCAAAAGCTGGCTGTTAAAAAATCTGGCTGTTAAAAGAGATAACAACGTGCCTGTCCATGAAAGCCAACAATCCTGGGTGAGCTCATGAGAAAATCTGATCCAACCTGCCTGTCTGAACTGTATTTGTAAACACTGCTGCCCAAGGATTCGGCAGCCCAGCTGCACTCATATAGTCAGTAAAAGCAGCTGTTTATGTTTCAAACTTTCTGATGCAGCAGGGTTTTATAAAAAAGTCCCAAGGCCACATTTTTTTTTTTTTAACTTTGGGGTTTTTTCGGGGGGGGTGGAGGGGGGATTGGAGCAAAGCCTCGAGAGGAACAAGCAGTACTTCAAAACGCTGCTGCCTCCATTTATTTAAACATTTCAGGGCTTTGCTGTCATGTACCCAGCCTCCATCCCAAACCTCAGCAAACAACAACTTTTGTCTTTGAAGCTCTAAAGGAAACCAGGATGCATTCTACAGACCAGAGCCTTGTGGGATGTAAATTCCTGAATTCCTGCAGTTGCACCTACAGTGGACATGCAGAGCTCATTTTCACCAGCTAATGAGCTTTAACTGGTGGCTGTTGCCAGTGCCCTGCTGCACTTAGGACTGGAGTTTCCCATCAGGCCCGGACAAAATACAGCCGGTTTACCCCTCTTGTGTTGGGAGCCACTCGAACAGCTGCCCCAGGGCTATGGGTTTCTGCTGACTTGTTTAGACAGAGGGGCTGGAGAATGATGGGAAGGAGATGAGGCTTTTCCTGCTGAGCCCAAGAGGTGAGATTGCTGGGCTCTTCCTGTTTATTCTCTTCCTGATGGTTGCAGTGGTCCTCCTCCTGCATTGGGCTCCTTCAGGTAGGTGTCCTGAGCTCCTTCTGCGTGGGGGGGTTTGGTATGTGGCTTTTATCTTGAGGCAGAGAGGCTTTCAGCGCTGCTCATGTATCTGTGCTGGATACCCATTGTGCCCAGGGTCCTTCCCACCCCCTCCTGAACGTCAGAGGGGCTCCCATGCCCAGATGCTGTTGAAGGAGTTTTCCTCCTCTGTGCAGAGGTTTGTGATATGCCAGGAATGGGGATTTTTTTTTTCAGCTGTTTGTTGTTAAAGCACACTAATCCTCTGATTCCACCCCAGTAGGAATGGAAACCCTGTGTTTTATGTTACTCGACAGTCAGCATTTTTACTAGATGAGACTGAACGATAAAGAATGTTTACTTAGGCCTGAGGGTGTATGGCACTAGAATAAAGTCAACAAAATAAAAGAATTATTAATATTGTACTTAGCTTTAAATTTTTGGGAGTTTTTTTGCTATTTCCTTAACCAGATATCTTTTTGGGGCGGTTCATTGCTGCTACTGGGGCTGGAATATTCCTCTGATTCCTCTTCTTCTGATTTTAAAGGTGGCTTCTAGAGAAGTTATTCTGGTTGCCATATTCCTTCATAGAAAAGCTTTCTCTTCCTCCTGTCTGGTTGCCTCTTGGTGCCTGGGACTTTCCCCTGGGACCTGGCTCTGTAAGGACTTGCATCGCTTCTGTGTTCCCCCACCCCCGCTTTAGGTTACTGAGTTTACATTTCTATTGTACAAGTAATTACCTCATTCCTGGCTCCAGGCTGTATGCCTTTGCTTAGGAAAACACTTGTGCTGTGACTCTAACATTTCTCATGCCATATCATTTATAACAATGCAAAAGCCTTTGAGGATTTATAATTGATAGCTTACCACAAACTTTGCATACAGCCTAAATGTATAAACATGACCAAAGGGTGATCTGAGGATGTGGATCCTAACATGGTGGATGCTTGGCTTCCAGTTTTTTAGGCTTTTGGGACTCCTACCCCAACTAGCTGCAGAAGAGATGGTGGAATTCCTATAGCTGATGAAGGGCAAATCCCATACCTGTTGCCCTTCCCTTTTTGGCAGTGTCTTGCTGCTTTTGCAGCGATTTTTCTGCACCTGTATCTTTGGCAGATACAAGCCCAAAGAAGTGAGGGACCTCCAGTGCCTGACTGATGGCTTTGAGGAGAGGTTTCTCTGGCCCTGGTGTGTTCAGGGCTTAGTGGTTCCCTGCCAAGGCAATGGTGTTTTGCCTCCATCAAAGAGAGGGCATGGGCTCTCCTGAGCAGAAAGGAGCCTGCTGTACTTGCCAACCCTATTTCTTCGTGGGCTTTACACACAGATGGGTGTGAGAACGCACACTTCGTGTGTACCTTCCCGTTCTTTACACCCCCAGAGGTCTCCACAGGACCTGCCTAATGGTCCTATGGATGTGACCCTGTGGATGGATGAAGAAAATCTGATGCAAAGCCTTGCCCTTTCCCATAAGCCCAACATTTTCAGAGTTCACAATCATTACGATCTTTTAAAAGGTAGTTTGGGAAAACACTTTTAACTGAAAGGCAAGGTCAAAGAGGGAATGTTTTACTGAGAAGTGATTTCTAGCTAAAAAACTAGCTCTTCTTTGCCTAGTTTCTGTATTTAAATTTTTATCAGAGCAAAAACTACTTTTGCAGGAAAGCTTCTGTGCAGAAATGTTGATTGGTTCAGTGCAAGAGTCAGAGTCTCAACAGAGGGTAACTCTTTGCTGAGACATATTCAGAAAAACAAGTCTCCAGTTAATTTTCTTTTTACTGAAAAATATCCTCTGTCATTTGCTGAGCATGTCTGGCAAATTTCAGGCTCATGGTTCCATACAGCAAAGCTCTGCTGGGGCTAAATTCAGGCTTTATATTGGAAAGTAACTTGTGACCTTCTGTCCTTTTTCTACTGCATCTTTAGTAGATGTAAATCCATGAACTTAATTGTCAAGATGGGTCTGAAGGACTTGTTATATCCATATATATATATATATATATGTTTGCTCTTCTCAAGTAGGGAGGATGTTCAGAATTTGCAGCCAAGGCTTGATTCATAGAAGATAAAGCAGCTCTGAAATTCTTGATGTAGCCCTTCTAAAAATAATTCCCAGGATTAAAGATCTCTGTCAGAAAGCCAACTAAATGGTAAAGTTAATAATCTCTGCCAGCGCCCCAGGCATAGGTTGTCACCTAACAAACAGTTGGGGTTTGTGGACTTTTAAGAGCAAACATCTAAATACAGCTCACAGATCAGTAATACTGTGATGCAATTTAACATTTTAGAAGTGGGGTGGGGTGGGGAGGGAAGTCAATCCCAATATCTTCTCCTTACTTGAAAAAAAAGAACTTTGAGTGTGAACTCTTTTATCAGCCTTGAGGTTTTCAGTTGACTGTGTTAAAACGGCTGAGCAGTAGGTTTTTATAACAATTATGAGATAATACTTTCCTTTGTGAAGTTAATCCTATTTTAATGTTTCTAATTTATAATTACACTAATTTTCCTTAGAAATCGTACCATCCTCCTACCCCATAATCTGCCAACACGTTTACAGTGAAAAAGGCTGAAAATGAACTGCCTTCTCCTTATGGCTGAACAGATCTGTGCATGTCTCCAGCCTGGAGACAGGCCCATCCTGGGCAGGGAGTTCGTCAGCAGTGCGCAACCCCTTTCTCAGCCACTGCAAATTAGAAGGGTTCAAGAGCTTCGAGAAGTCACAGAGTTTTTGTGAGATGATGGTCATGGTGTAGGATGAGCTGCAAAGCCTCTCTGAAGTCCGTGCTGCTCTGCAGGCAGCAAATGACAGGGAGGGCACTGGTGGCCGCGATGCTCTGCTGTGGGGGACCAAGCCTGGGCAGGCGGGTGATAACCCAAGCATGGTTTTGCTGCTCGTTTGCTTGAATCCGGAACAGGCATCCAGGATGCTCGGGGTGGCTCAAAGGCTCCCTGCTACACAGGACTCCGGGGCTGGAGAGGGGGAGCCAGAGCAGGGCTGAGAGTCCTGACCAGGGACACTCCAGTGGGCACCCCACCGGAGGAATGTACTGGAAGACTGCAGCACATGAGCCAACTTCTCGTTGCTGCCACACCCTGCATTGTCACTGGGGAGAGCCCTGATTTGGAAGGATGCAGAGATAAAGCACAAACTCCTTAAATCAAAAACGCCTGGACAAACCAGCCTAAAATCAGGCCTAAGTTCAGAAGAAAAGTGAAAAGTGCAAAATACATTCAGAACTTAGATATTTCTTCATTCCTGGTATTAAGAAAAGAAATGGAACTCACATTTTTTTGGTAGTGTGCTCTGGGGGGAATATTTCCCAGAACAGCTCTGAGGAGGGATCTGAAAGAAAGTTTTGCTTTTAGTTTTGTTTTTTTTCTAGTTGCTTATCTTAGCATAAAGTGTGCAGTTAAGGACACTGTGCAGTTTGTAATGTTCTGGTCTTGGGGTATTTTGGTTCTTGTTCTTCTTTGTTGTTTTTTTGGGGGGGGGGTTGTTGTTTTTTTTTTTTTTTTTTTTGTTTTTTTTTTGGGTCCTGTTCGTTTTCTTTGATGTTTGTTTGTTTTTTTCCCCTGAGAAAACAGTTTTAATAAAGGGATACATTTATTACATCACTTGAATGCTACAAATCATATCACTGTCATGTAACGCCTCATCTTGATAGAAAAATGAAAACAAAAAGGGTTTTGGAGCTGGACTTGACTGTTCTGCAGTATTTTATCTCTCTTCCCCTCTTCCCTTCCAGAATCACTGATGCATCTCTAATAGGAAAAATGCAAAGTGTGCAAGTTGTCTTGGCAGTGTGACTCAACATCTTGTCATGTTGCACTATTATGTTGACTCTTCTGCACAGGGAAAGTGCATGAAAAAATCCCAGAAGCACTGTTCCGGTTCAGGCAACCACAATTCTGTTTTTTGTTGGCTCTGGGAAAAGAGATTCTACAGAGACGGACATCTCGGAGCTAATCAGCTGGTTTGACTTAAAGGGAGCTGTGTGGAGGAAAGCCAGTGGCATATTGCAGACCTAGCTGTGCTCAGACTTAGTTATTCTTTCCTTTGTTTGCTTTTTTGGAAGCAGAAAGGAAAGAGAAGGAACTACAGAATTCTGCTTCCAGAAAATGGATGTATTGAGTTGTTAATAATTATCTTATAAAATAGGAGGGGAAGAAATAGGGAAACTTGACCCAATTATTTTCAAGGCTTCTGAGGGATGAATTTAATTATTTTGGTATTTTGTGAGTTTGCCCACTGAAGTATGAAGTCCTTTAGCTACATATGTCTGTCCATGTGTTTTTATTTTAGGTTATTTTTAGAACTCCACTACTGTGGTAGATGTGCCTTTCACAATCCACAGTTCAGCACATTGCTCTGAACTCGTATATTGGTGAAGAACCCCCTCTTTACACTAAGGGACCCAAGACACAGCATATGCATTAGCTGAACTTGGAGCAGGTTAATTCCTCATTTAAAGAAGAACATTTGTTTCAGGATAGCTTTTATTATCATATTTAATCTATTTCCTCAAGTCTTGCAGACCCTCAGCACAATGATGCAGAAACATTAAACCCTGTCTCAGAAGAGGCAGCCAGTGCTCTGGTGCTTACATTTCCCACCTGCCTCATACCCACATACATCCTATAACAATGCCATAGCAGTCTAAGGAATGGGACCCAGCTTTCCAGAAACAAGGAGTCCTCCGCCAAAGCAGATAAAAAGGCTCAGCAAGGAAACAAAACCTTTCATCCCCCATTTTTCACTTGACTACAGAATGGTTCATAACAGACCTAAGGGTAATTTCTTTGACTGGAGCAGCAACTTCCTAACTTCTCATTGGCTGAAGTTTTTGTAGCAGAGTTTTAGGAAGACAAGAGTGCTCTCTCCGTTCTACTTAACAAGAGCTGCAGCAAACCACCAGCCTGTTAATTTGCTGGTTTGCTCCCACGATGTGTGCCCACTGAAAATGCTACCTTAAGTCAAAATAAAACTGACTAGAAAAGCCATGTGGCTGCTAAGGGAGACAAAGGATATACTGAGCAATGCAGTAGCATGCTAGAAAACACTTGTGAGGCTTGATAGGAAAAGTTAATGGGAATATCTTCTTCAGCAGGTTTGGATCAGGCTTTCACAGAAAGGCATTCAGGCTCATTGTATAGTAGCTTTTTGTATAAGGGATCTGTGGTTTGACTATTGCAATGGAGGAATGGCTCAAGGGGCTTTACACAAGGCACTTGAGCATGAGCAGCAGTCTGGATTTAAGGCCAGAAGGGACTATTAGATCATTCAGCCTGACCTGTATAATGCAGGTCATAGCATTTTTCTGAGTAATTTTTGCTTCAGCCTTGTAACTTCTGTTTGAACTACAGTGCACCTTACAGAGGGACATGTACTTTCAATTACAAATTGAAATTACAATTTGAATTACAATTTCAAGCCAGAAATAATGATTTAAAAAAATATTATTATTCAGTGTTAGTTTGGCCTAGCAGCTAATTACTCTCAAGAGTTAATATTATTAAAATTAATTGTATCTTCTTAGCCAAGTTTCCAGCCATTAGATCTCACTACATTTTTGTCTCTTAAAATAAAGAGCCATTTACTGTCAGAAATATCTTTTTACAGTCAAAGTTTTCACTATGAATTACAAAATCCTAAAGTTCAGGGTCTTGATCACCTCAAATGCACATAATGAGAAGAAGAGAACCTCTGATACTTAGATGGATCACCCTTTTTCTGTACATTTAATGTGTCTGCAGAACAGACTTGGTATTTGTGAAAATTAACAAAGCAAATCTCTTTTAATACATTACAAACAGGGCTCAAAGCCTGTTCTTCAGCCAGGCAGAGGAATTGTCTCCTGCCTTGGAAAAAACCTCAGCTGAAATAAAAATTTATATTAAAGCAATGCAAAGCATTTCATCAGACTTCAGACACAGTTGAACTTAGCCTTGGGCCAGAGGCTGAGCGAGTTCACGAACCACAGCTCATGTTGGCAAAAATTCAGCTTTGAGAAATGCTGCTTCTTCTTCTCCCATGACAACTTGCACCTTTTACCACACTCCTCAGAGCCACACACACACAGGGAGCATGAGGAGAGAGAGGAAAGAGGGAGGAAGCAGCTTACATGTCATGTCACCACTCATTTTTGCTGGGGGAGGATTTGGTTGCCCTCCTCTATTTTTTTTCTCAGTGGGAGGGGATGCAGGATGGCATGAGAATGTCTGATACATCCATGATTCAGAGTGCCTTGAATTGTCCTTGAAGGGGTTTCTGGGTTATTGGATACTAAGCCTGCCCAGAGGAAAAAATAAATAAGGAAAAAAACCTCCCATCTTATTTGATAATGTTCAGAGGAGTGGAATATTTTTGTTAGAGCCAGGCATCTCCACCAGAAGGTCTCTGCTGGTAAAGTGTTCTTGACACAGGGACAATTTATAAGAGTCCCCTACATCAAATATATAATTACTGCAAAATTGTTACTGCAGCCAAAAACTTCAGTTTCTAAATCATGAAATGGAGCTGCTTGCTGTAGCTATGCTGAAAACATTAAGTGTGGGCCTCAGTTTAAGAGAATCTCTGTTGAGGTGGTCGGTATAGCTGCTTAATCACTACAGTGAGAAGTCAACTGTGAGGAAAAGCTGTGTGATTAGGGACTTGGGGAGTCTTTTTTTTAATACAGAAAGAAAATTTTGAAAGAATAAAGGTTACCCACAGATGCCATCATGCTTGATAGTTTTGCAACAGATGCTACATACCTACATAACTACTTCAGTCATAGAATATTAAGGGGTTGGAATGGACCTTAAAAATCATCTAGTCCCAAGCCTGCCTGCCATGGGCAGGGACACCTCCCACTAGATCAGGTTGCTCAAGGCCTTGTCCAATCTCTGCACAACCTGTTCCAGTGTCTCACCATCCTTTCACAGTGAAGAAATTCTTTCTACTATCTAAGTTAAATTTCCCCTCTTTCAGTTGGTAGCCATTACTTCTTGTTCTATCACTACAGTTCCTGACAGAGTCCCTCTCTGACTTCTTGGTAGGCTCCCTTCAGATACTGGAATGTTGCTGTGAGGTCTCCACACAACCTTCTCTTCTCCAGGTTGAACAGCTCCAGCTTTCTCAGCTTGTCTTTGTAGGGGAGGTGCTCTAGTCCTCTTATCAACTTTGCATCCCTCTTCTTGACTTGCTCCAACAGTTCCATGTCCTTTTTATGCTGGGGACCCCAGAACTGGATGCAGCACTCCAGGTGAGGTCTCACAAGAGTAGAGTAAAGGGGGGGGGAAATCACCTCCTTTGACCTGTCAGCCACACTCCTTTGGGTGTATCCAAGAACTCCGTTGATTTTCTGGGCTGTGAGTGCATACTGCCGGCTCACGTTGAGTTTTTCATCAACCATCACCTGCAAATCCTTCTCTGCAGGGCCACTCTCAGTCACTTCTCTGCCCAGCCTGTTGATGTGCCTGGGATTGCCCTGACCCCGGTGCAGGATTTTGCACTTGGCTTTGTTGTGCTTCATGAGGTTTGCACAGTCCCACCTCTCCAGCCTGTCCATGTCCCTCTGGATGCCATCCCTTCCCTCCAGCGTGCTGACTGCCCCACACAGCTCAGTGTCATCAGTGAGCTTGCCCAGAGTGCCCTCGATCCCAGTGTCTGTGTCACTGACAAGATGTTGAACAGTATCAGCCCCAGGACTGACCTTTGAGGGACACTACTTGTCGCTGTTCTCCATGTGGACAATGAGCTGACCACAAGTCTGTGTGTGACCATCCAGCCAGTTCATTATCCCTCAAGTGGTCCATCCATCAAATCCATATTTCCAATCTGGAGACAAGGATGTCATGCAGGACAGTGTCAAATGCTTTGTATAAGTCCAGGTAGATGATGTCAGTTGCTCTGCCCCATCCACCAATGCCGTAGCCCCATCAGAGGTCACCAGATTTGTCAGGCATGACTTCCCTTTTCTAAAGCCATGTTGGCTGTTACCAGTCACCTCTTTGTTCTTCATGTGCCTTAGTACAGTTTCCAGGAGAATCTGCTCCATGATCTTCCCTGGCACAGAGGTGAGACTTACTGGTCTGTAGCTCCCCAGGTCTTCTGCTTTCCCGTTTTTAAGAGTGGGGGTTATATTTCCCTTTCTTCAATCATCAGGGACTTCACCTGACTGCCACGGTTTTTCAAAAATTACAGATGGTGGCTTAGCAACTTCATCTGTCAGGTCCCTCAGGACCTGCAGATGAATCTCATCAGGTCCCATGGTCTTCTGCACGCGCATGTTTAGGTTTCATCCAATAGACAGTTATGGATATTCTTCTCAGCTTTCTATTTTGGGTACCTGATTTAATATCCCTTTTATTTTCCAAATTCCTTAGCTATGCCTATACCGAAGAAACATGCTCTGAGAGATTGGTGTATAGTGCAATAAGAAGTTGCTCAGGAGTGTAGCACCTGTGTGTTGCTGGGTTAGCACCAATACTTGGCCAGCCACATCAAGGGTTTTGATCAGTGAGAGAGACACCATTGTGTCTTCAGTCCTCCATGTCCTACCACTCCCATTCCATGGAGCCAAGGGGGTAGCAAGAGATCTGTTAAAAGCAACCTCTTTACTCAGCACCTGTCAGTCCTAGAGTAGAGAAGTCCTTGATGGCTCTTTTGGAAGTTGTCATCATTCTCTCAGCTGGAGCTTTGTTAACAGGTGAGTCCCTGTATGCAGCTCTTGATAACCCAGTCTCTTTTTTTTTTTTTTTCTTTTTTTTTTTTTTTTTTTGTTCTGTCCAATTCTGGAAGAATTTCGAGGGCAAAGTGGGTGCATACAGGTGATTGGAATTCATAGGCATGATGCAAGGTACAGAGGAAAGTTAACGGGAAGCTGCGGTGTCGCGTCTCACTCAGCCCTGCCTCGGGATAGCTCAATGGAACCTCGGGGCTGGGAGTGCCGCTTATTCAGAGGGTTTGAGCGATCTGATCGCAGCCAGGATCGAGCCCTCATGCGGGAACCAGTGGCCCAGAATGTGGGCTCGCCAGAACCTCTCACGCAGCAAGCAGGTATCCCAATGGCGCTGCCCCAGGCTAGGCAGCCTGCCCTCAGTAGGTGCAGATAGTAGCTTGCTGAGCGCACGGCGATCCGGAGCACGAAGAAAAGGAGAGGGAGATTTCTGGCGGGGGTTCAGATGGTTTATTACAGTCCAAGGGAGACCAGAAATCCTCCGAATCACGCACCAAACACGAACTTTTAAGGCACAAGAAACAGGGCGTGGAAAACACTAACAGCCAATAATGCGGGGCTTACAGGGTGGGACACAGTAATAACAACCAATTATTAAAGCTTACCTAATAACTGACCACTAAACTGTCGAACTGCAAAGAAGTCTCTGGAAAGGGAGGCTGGGTTTGTGCTTCTCTCCACCCCAGGGGATGTCTAAGGGGTGTTTTTTAGACCTCCAACTCCTCTTCCTGAGCATCCTCAGATCCCGTGTCACTCAACCACTGTATAGCCAGTGCCTGAGCAACAGGCGGGGTCCGAGCCCCCCTGAGGGAAGACACCACCACAGGAAGCTTGGTTGAAAAGCTCATGCCAGTGAAGAGACACACTGTAAAGGAGATATGCCTTTCTTATTGGCTCCTTGTTCCTGCCCTCATCTTTGTTTTGGTGCAAAAGATGATGCAGCTGGAGATTAGGGTGCTGGTCTGGCTGAAAATAAATATGAGAACCAGAAAAATGCTACATCACTGGCTGCAAGTTGTGAACGATCTGTACAGAGCTTGCTATAAAGGTGCAAAACCTGGTGTCAGGTATCCCTCCAGCCATGTTTCTTTTCCTGGTGACTGACTGCATCAAAGCAAGCCAAGGTGTTGAGTCCATAAATGTTTTGATAAACCAGACTGATCCCTTGCCAAACCATTTGATTTTATTCTGTTTTATGTCCACATTTCTTTTAGAGCCAATTTCTATGGTATGTCCAATGAAACCACAGCGCTACTGTCTGCTTTGGTGACACCTCCCCTGCACTGATGGCATGTTAGCAGCTGATTGTTGGCTTAAACCTCTGTCTTGGTTTTGAAAGACAGGTGTTTGCTAAGAGAGGTTGAACCCTCCCTTAGGACAGAGAATGTGATTTCCCCTCCCTCCGAATTATTTTAACTTTGAAATCAAGGGCTTTCAGGCAAAGATAGGGGAAAAGAAATAACAGTCCTTTACTAGTATCTATAAACAAGCAATAACAATAATAACAACCATAAATAGAACCAGAAACCAATAGCAGATAACTTTCCCATGTGGTGTATTCACGGTCAAAAACCAGCAGGGGGCAGTGTTGAGCTCCCGGTCGGGCAGGGCGGTTGCAATGACTCCCGAGCGGCTGCAGGTGGCGCTGTGGCGCGGGGTCAGG
Organism: Climacteris rufus; assembly: GCA_013398175.1. Lineage (NCBI taxonomy): Eukaryota > Metazoa > Chordata > Aves > Passeriformes > Climacteridae > Climacteris > Climacteris rufus. The sequence goes on along the minus strand of VZRZ01007410.1, from coordinate 1,638,444 downwards.
TCAGCCTCAGGCAGCTGGTAATGGCGGACAGGCTGGAGAGCAGCCAGGCAGCTCAGAGCGGCAAAAACAGGGCGGCAGGGGCAGGAGCCGGCCCTCTCTCCCCGGCTAGCTGACAGTAGCAAGGATTTCTGCAGTCACAACAGATGCTGCGGTCCCGTGC
>VZRZ01007410.1:1612242-1638177 GCA_013398175.1 Climacteris rufus | reverse complement strand
ACTCTCCCGGTAACTGCTGCGAGAAAACGCAGCCCAGGGAAATGTGCTCTTCCCAGTGGCAAAAAGGGTTGAATCAAAGCTCACCCAGCCAGGAGAAAGAAAGCAGGTCACAGTTGGATTTCCTCTGGTCGCAGCCAAAAGCAAGAGAGCAGCCTCTCCTCTCCCCTTGTCTGATGAGAGAGGGAGTGCCTGTTTCAACTGGCTCTTCCCTTACCTGCCCCGCCCAAGCACATCTTTTGTCTCTCCCAAAAAGAGTTAATAGCCCCAATCGCCCAGCCATTTGTTGCTTAGTAACAGTGATGGAGAAAAAATTCCAAGTTATCTCTCAACCTCCAACAACCTCTGATGGGTTTAAACTCCTAAAAGACCCAGCAGTAGCAGTGCTTTGTAGAAGGTGCCTTGATGTTGCTGCTGTGGAATGCTAGACCGTAATGCCATTGATTTCATTGGGATGGCTAACCTGTAGTCACTGCTCTGATCTGAATGCTTCACAGTATTCCCTTATCCCACTTGTAACAATTTCTTCACAATGAAGTGGCCTGAGTAGCGCTTGCAGAAGGGTGTTTTATGTGGATATTTGTTTTCTTTAAGTATATAAAGAGATATCCATCTAGATGTGTAATAAACACCCTATAAAGCAGCTTGACTCTACATGGAGATTTGCAGCTGTGTTTACGTAGCCTGACACTGCAATATCCATACATCATCCCTTCCTCAAGGAAGTCTTGCTTCTTTTTTATCTCTTCTTAGCTTTTAAAGGCTCTGAGTTAGAATTTACTTTGCTCCCATGTGACCAAAGCTTACCATTACCCCATTGCATCTGCTTCCTAGCAGATGTTATGGAAACATGACAGGATAATAGTGTTGTGCTAACTTGATCCAAGTGCACTTGGAAGAGGTGGACTTGAACTTGAGCACCACTGGTGGGAATGTGACATGAATTAATGGACATCTAGGTCAGATTTAGACCTTGTGCCAGCAGGCTGTGAGTCTTGTGATCTCCTTGGCTGGAACTGTGCCTATATGAGACAATTCACATGCTGTTCCCCCAACCTCTCCCAGGATGCTACCAAATTAGCAAAAGAGTTGTTTCTTTTGTGCTTTGCTGGTGTCACTTGTTATCAAGGAATGGGTTCGGCAAAATTTGTCTGTGGAAAGCAATGCCTCATCTCTATAGGCAGCTTCGCACTGCCGGCACTGAGATCAGATCTTTCAAAGGAATCTTCATCTTCTGATTTGATTTGCTGGAGTTTCCTGAACTTGCTCCCTAAGCTTGTGTAGGCAGAGCTGCCTTTTTGCTCAGTTCTGCTCTCTTGCATGATGCCCAAGTAGGGATTAATTTGTTCATTTGTTGTAAGTCTTGCAGGACCAATGAAGTCTGTCATCACCCATGTCCCTAGGAATACCTAACATCATTAAAATACATAGGCACATATGTGCACACAAATTCATACAGAAACACAAACACACACTTCCCTAATACTAGAAATTTCCTGTAGGTGGTAGGAAAATCCACAGTTTACATTTACTGCTCATTATTGCAAGTTGCATTGCAGTGGCATGAGGTGGAAGTCCCATCTCCTTGTGCTCGGCATCTTCTACACATGGAGACTAAAACTGTTCCTCTCCATACTGCTGGTGTGGAGTTGCCTCCACATGGTGTCTGTGGAAGGCCATGCCTCCTCTCCTTTGCTGCTGTCTGTTTTCCTGGCTGCAGCAAGGCCGAGGAGGTGTGAGGATGGAGGGCAGGAGCCCCAGCGGAGACTGCTGTGCTGCAGCCCCGGTTGTCCCTTCTGGCAGCTGGTCTCCAGTGTGATGGCACTTGTCCAAATATCTCACTGGGTGGCTCCTGGGGAGGGCAGTGTGAGCCACAGAGCCAGGCTAAAGCTCTGTCTGGTTTAGGCAGGGGTGATTTCCAGCAGATCTAAGTAGAGTATGAGAGCAGACTCTCTACTCTTTTTTCCAGTCATGACCCTGTGAGCTATAAAATCCTGGGTCACCTTAGAACTCCTTGGGCTGAAGGATAAAAAAAGTATTTGAGCTTGGTGTGCCTGATTTTTCTACCCTTTTTATTGCACATGCAAACTTGATATCCAGACCTGAGGCTCTGAGTGAGTAGGCTTGAAGAGCCATGTCTATTTATCAGCAATTCTCCTGTGCAGTTACCCTGTATCTAGAGATTACAGAATATTTTACAAATGTTATTAGTCTCATTTTCACAGACAGAGATGCTGCAGTGAAGGGTGAGTAAGATGACTTTGTGAAGCTGTCTAGGAGAAGAGGGCCATTTGCTGATATTTAAGTCCACAGCAATGCTATATAGATTGAAAGCATAAACTTGCATTAGCCTAATGTAAGTAGCTCTTCTATATGTGTGGTCTACTCATCCAGCATGTTTTCAGTTACATCTATCATGCTGCTTATGCTCAGCAATGTTGGTAGAAATGTTCAGAAAAAAGAGTGCTGCCCTCCTTGCCCAAGCCTGGGATGTTTCTTTCACATTCCCCAGAACTGCTCATCAATCTCTAGGAATTTAACCATTATTCCTCATCGTGTTCAGGAAATGCCTTGTCAAAAATGGTTTTCCATCAAAGAGATTTATATCTCAGTACAGTTCATGGGGATCCACTCTCAAATTGCTTTGTTCCAGATGCTCATGCTTGACATCCATATTTCTAGAATTGATAAACTTGTATTTCCTAGCAGTTCCTAGTGTGACCTGCAAGAGAGGGTGACAATTTCTGGGTTGACCCCAAAGCAGCATTATGAAAAGGAAGCACATTGGAGAAGCAGCTTCCACCATAGCCCTTGTAGGCTGTCCTTGCTGGCAGCATGGAGTTGCCTTCACAGTGGGGAAGTTCTTAACAGTCTTTATTTTGCAGTGTAGGCAGAACGCCTCAGCTGTTCAGGGCAAGGAATTTATGGCTGCTCTCAAATCTCTGCATGACTGTGTGTCCCAGAGTATGCATACTGCTTAGGTTTCACAACTTTTCTCATTCTTGCTGAGACATTGTAGGATGGTTGCCCCCACTTTCTCCACAAAGCGTCCTTCGAAAGGCAACCTGACAGTGTGAAATTTCCCAGGAGATATTTCAGAAAATTTCCACCAAGAATTTCCAGCAGAATTCTTCTTCTGTGCTTCCTCTCTAACTACAGAGCAAATTTATAGAATCGTCAAAGAATAGTTTGGGTTGGAAGGGACCTTAAAGATCACGTAGTTCCAACCTCTGTGCAATAAGCAAGGACACCTTTCCCTACATGCCCTTGTCAAAAGTCCTTCTCTGGCTTTCTTGCAGGCCTCCTTTAGATACTGGAAGGTGCTATAAAGTCTCCCTGGGGCCTTTTGTTCTCCAGGTTGAACAACCCCAACTCTCTCAGCCTTTCCACAAAGGAGTGGTGCTCCATCCCTCATCTTCATGTCCCTCCTCTGGACTTGGTCCAACAGATCCTTGTCCTTCTTATACTGAGAACCCCAGAGCTGGACTCAGCACTCCAGGGGAGGTCTCATAAGAGCAGAGTAGAGGGGAAGAATCACCTCTCTTGACCTGCTGGTCATGCTATTGTAAACATAGGATAAATTTTAAAGTTGGTGGATTTTTTTTTGGTGGTGTTTTTTAATGGTTTCCCAGCCCTTGTTTCAAGCCAGATGCTGTTGTCACCACTTGCACACATGGCAGACGGGATGGTGTAATCAAGCACTTCCATATGCCTTTGTGCTACTTTCTGTAATAGTAAGGGATTTTTCCTGTGCACTGATCAGATAGAGATTCTCTCTTCATCCCTTTTTGGTGTCCTCTTCCTCCCTGACCTTCTGCCACCAGCTCAGCAGACATGTATGATTTCCTTCCCACTCCAGTGCATGCTGCAGCAACCTGCCAGCTAATCGCCCTGAATTTGCTCACAGTGCTGGGACCTGATTTGCAGATTCCAGTCATCTTGAGGAATGGCAGCCTGGCAGCCCTCCAGTCTGCTTGCTGGATCTCGGCCAGCTATTTATTGTGAAACGTTTGCTCCTCTTGGACTTTGCAGTAATTTTGATCCCCCTGGGGGATTTGCCTAGTACCAGGTAGAGAAATCCAATAAAAAGCCCTGGGAATTTGCTCTATGCTCAGCAACACATAGTTGCTACTGACTCAAATCCTGTTTCTTATACAGCAATATACACAGGACTGTAAAACCAATAAAAGATACTTTTACCTGTCACTGCAGATATTTTGGTGAACAGAAAAAAAGCTGCATGTGCTGGGAACTGAGATAAGGTCCAGACTTGATGCTCAGTATGAACTGTTAGAAGACATGTAGAAGAGCAATAATTTTACTCCCTGCTTCACTTTTGGACCACAATTGAACTGATTCCTATACTGTACATTGCTGAGATGCCTTTCCTTTGCTTGAATATATTAAAACAATCCAAAAAAGCTGAGTTTCTTTGTTCACACGAGCCTCCCGCTGCTGTATCCTGCACAAACAACACTGTCCCCACAAAATGGGGCCATGCTGCACACTCTATGCTTACCCAAATGGTTTAGAGGGGCTCCTCACAGAATAATCCCCAAGGAAATGTGAGCCCATGATTTCATGCACGTCAGTTAAATAAGTGCCTGTACACTAAGTTACAGCCAGTGTTGTTTCCATTGCAGAGGGCACAAACATCCATCTCAACATAGCTCCTCTGAGAGAAAAAGCAAGTGTATGAGCTGTTCCTCAGCATGGAAACTGCTGGTCTGTCACCCTGCACACAAGGTACCACTTGCTCATATATAATTTAATGTGGAATGTGGGAAGTCAGTCTGAGAGTGAGGTAAAATGCAAACCTCTGAAGGCGGCAGTCAGCTGGAAAAATACCTTTCTCCTATGTCCCCCCATGACCATGTAAAGAGGTGACCCACAACTGGGAAGGAGGATGGCCTAACAACTTCACTGCACCAGCTTCTGCATTTGGAAATGTATGCTAGGTTGGAAGTGAGGATTCACCCAAATCCCACAGCTCTCTGTGTTGACTCCCTCTAGCAAACTGCCAGGCAGTTTTGGGGGACTGAGGGAGGATGTGTGATCTCCTGCTTGACAGAGACCAAAGATCAGTGCTAAGGGTCACAGAGCGAGCCACAGAGCTGCCACATGCCCATCCTGAGCCAGATGCCCACTGAGAGCCTGCAAGCATGAACCTCTTCTGCAGATCTGGGAAGCACCACACTGGAAATTTTTAGGGTGTCCCTGGGCATCTCAGTCACACTCAGGTATCACAGTGCTTAAGAAGTAGTGAATTTGTTGGTATTTTACTGCAGCCGTGCTCCCAGTCTTGCCCTGGAAGCTGCTTGCAGGGAAGAGGACTGACACACCTCTGCTATTTCTCTTCCCAAACTGTACCTGTGGGGTCTCCTAAGGGGTGCTATGGCACAGGAAGGGAGCTGAGAGTCATTGCAGTACCATCCTTCTTGAGTGTATCTTGCCATGATCTTGGACCTTCTTAAATGAAAGGTAGCAATTACCCCTTCCATTACCCTTGATAATGTTTTATTAGTAATTGTGGTGATTATCTGTAATTGCCACTGTTAATAGTGTGCCGTGATTGGCAAGGTTCAGCTTACACTTGATTCCTGCCTTGGGTGGGGGAGGAAAGGGCTCTTTAGTTTGTCACTGCTGTCCTCTGTAATAACGTGTTTTGTGTCCTAAGCCACAGCTTAGGACCAAGTGGTTGTATTTAGGATGTTGGACTAAATTTGCCTTACCAACTTTAAGTCTAACGTCCCCCCAAGCCAATTTCAGGCTACGGAGGACTTCCAGAAGCACCTAGGAGCCAAGGAACGTGCTGCATTATTTAACCATGCTTTGAAGAATTTAATTTTGTTCAAGAACATGCCCATCACTAACTGTGAGCTGAATTAACACCTATGTACCAGAAAACTTGTCTCACCTGCATGGAGAAGAAGTTGGTTCCTTGGTGACATTTTTATAGCACCAGCTCCAATGTCATCCTGAACTGAGATTCTACGATTTCTATTTCAGAAAGCCTAGGCAGAGAAAGAGGTAGGGCAGTTGTATAAGAGAAGGACTGGCTATTTACCACTGGCAGAATAGGAGAAATCCTGCCCCAAAAGAGGGCTCCATGGATTTTTTTCCTTTGTTTGACAGAAAAGAGGGCACCCTCTTAGCCCTCCAAACAATATGGGAATCAAAAGAATTATTTACCAGAGGTGTGTCTGGATCAAAGCCCTGCTACAGCCTGAGTTCAGCGAGTTTGAGGTTCAGATCTTGATTCCCACGCTCCCATTTCTCTGCTGGGCTGAACCTGCTTCTTCAAAACTGCTGAGTTATGGGTGTGTTGGAAGAAGGTTTTTTCATGGGAGAGATGAATGCAGAAGCTTTCACTGCAGAAAGGAGTGTGAAAAATTGCATGGATGCAGAAGCACTTCATTACGTGCCTTTGCAGTCCATGTCTTCAGTCCACATGAGTTCCTGCGTGTAAAACACAAATCGAGGACTCAGACCTACGGTGGCACAGCGTGTATGACGTACCTGGACGTAATGGCCTTCCATAAAGTCTGATGGACACTTTTGCTGTAGGCAAACCCTTACACTTTTCAAAGCTCTGCTCTCCAGATTTCCCTCACAGGTCATTGGAACAAGTCTACCCTTGTTGGTTACTCATCAGAGGTAGGTGACCTGCTTGTTTATGGGATTGAGGAAAACCCAGCAGACTGATGACTAATGGAGTGTGACCTGGGAGCAGCTACTTTAAAGCCACTTTAAAATAGCTTTTGTTTTCTGCCTGAGCTGACCCAGAGAACTGGCAACAGTTTTGACTGGTTGCACTTAGCTTGGTGCATCCTGACAGTAATATGCTATATCCTGTCCTGCTGGGGACTGGAGGCAATGCAAAGCCAATCTCTCAGGAAACAGCTTGGTGCAGCCGTGATGTAAACAACACAATACACATTAGCTCTGAGCAGACACCACACGCCGAAAAGGATTTTTTTTTAAATCTTCTCCCAGTGTTTGTAGTATGGACATGACTTACTGCAAATGAAGAAAATTTAAAGGAGTTGAATTCAACATGTTTGTATTTGCCGTTTTTTTTTTGTTTGCTTCTAATTAATTTGGGGGTTATTCAGTGAAATTTGGCTTATTTTTTCTTTTCTACCCACTAGTTTTACTTTCAGAACCTAGTACAAAAAGGAAAATTTTAAAACATTTTCCTTTATAGTGTTTCTTGAGTTTGAGAAGAGAACCACAAGCATTAGTAGTATTTTTGCATTAATGTATATATATGTACTCATTTTTTGTTTGTATAGCATGCGTATTTTCAAACAAGTTTGTCCCTCTGGTGTCTCTTTCATCCTGTTTAGTCAAACTTGGGTTTTTTTTTTTTCTGATTTATTCTTGTGATTATAGAAGCCTGTGTGGTCTGATACTGAAAAAATGTGTCCTTTAGCTGGGCATAAATACCATGATTTCACATAGCCACGGGTAGTTCTGCATTGATGGGCTCAGTCTAAGACACTTAAAGAGGCTTTAGCAATTTTAGGAAGTGATGAGGATCATCCCTTTGAAAAGCCAGCCTTGTATTTAAAGATGGGTCAGATCAGATGCTGGGGAACTAATGAATCCCTTGTGCTTACATCTCAAAACTCCTAGTTTTCCATAAGTGACATGTGGTTGTCCCTAACAACAGACAGATAAAACCTGAGTTAATGGTGTAAAAGGCAATTTAGCTTACAGTTATGTGCATTTTATTTAGATAATTGTAGGAGCTGTGATATGCTCGCTAATAAATGTGAATACAGCTTACATTTACAGGCTTGTCTTATGTTCATGTAAAGAAAAATTGGGGATATGGTGTTTAATTTCCTGAGAACAACCACATGAATCAGAAGCTGAAAACCAGCATAGCTTATGAAGGATCTCAAAAGGCAAAACAAATGTCCCAAGGTACAAATAACCTGTATTTATCTTTTTTTTTTTTCAGTGGAGCTTTTATTTAAGCTTCTCTTCAGATCCTTCTTCACTCTTCAGCTTCTTCACTCAACACCACCAAAGTGGTTTTTAAAATGATACTCTTTTATGAAAACATCTAGCTTAATTTTACTCCTGACATCCTTTGATATATAAAGGGCCAGACTTTTAGGTGATAGTTCTCCCTTAGGGCAACACAAGTGTGCAAGAGCTTCAAGGACCTTTAACCAAATCCACTATGGGAAAACCCTGCATCACTAAGGCGTTTTGCTAGCACACAGTGGCTACAGAGGGCACTTTCCCCCAGCCTTCCCAAAGGAGAGAAGTTTCTCAGAATCATTAGAAAAAGAAAACCCTTGTCCAACTGACCCACCCGTTTTTTTACCCTCTGTATGATGGTTTCTCAGAAGGCAATGCAGCTGGGATGCTGGTGCTAGGAGCCTATGAGCTCAGTATGCTGAATGTGGCTGGGCACTGCCTCACATGGATAGCACCCTGCAACTGCTGCTCTCCCCAGGCATCCCTCCCTGCCCTTCTCCATGCAGCCTCCCCTCCCCTCCCGTCCCCTTCCCTCCCCTCGGCACTACTGATGGCAATGTTATTCGTGACTTTCATGCTCTTGGATCTCGGGCTAGAGGTGAATTATTGCTATTACCCTGATTTCCGGTGTGCAAAGGGCTGGCAGGAGGGAAGGGGGCATGTGGGCAGCCCTTCTGGCAGAGCTGTGTGGGCTCCCTTCCCAGAAGACTGACCTGCCACAACAGAAAGGCATATTTATTCTCAGTTGTCATGGGTTACCTCTGAAAAGCCATAATGTTGGTATTGAAAATACCATTTATCACCACAAAACATGAGATGGCCACTATTACATACTTTATCTGCCATAAAAAGCTGTTCACCTCCATTTATCAAGGTTTATAAGCTAATGATGCTGTTGTTGGCTGTTGCTGGTGCTTTGCTCCTTCTCTGTTGCATGACCTGTGTACAGGCAGCTACATGCCCCAGGAGGGACATGCAAAGGACAGGTCCATGGAACCCAAAAGTCATCTGCATCCATGTGACTCAGGAAGATGCCTGAGTGTGGACACATTATGATATGTACCATGCCTTTGCTTGTATGTGTGTTTTATTCTTTGAGGCTTCTGTGGAAAAGGGCCGTGAGCTGGACCATCACACCAGTTTTGGGGGAGCTGGTAAACCCCATGGTGTCTGTTTGGTCTGGGAATGTGTTTATTTCCAGCATGAGGCAGGGACCAGACAAACAGGGACTGTGGGGTTGGGAGAGGAGGAGGAATCAGTCCTTTACCTCACTAGGAAATTCACTGCTGGGTGTCTGGCAAGCTTTTCATCCTTAGTGGTGGCTCCCTTGATTTTCTGATGTATGAGTGAGCCAGTATCAAGAACAAGAATGTATTTGGGGTTTTTTTTTCTGAAATAATATGTATGAGGACATTCCTTTCTCACTAAACAGGCAGAAGGGACAGTAAATTCTATCTTCTTTGAGTACAGTCTAGGCTAAACAAAACTGCAATCTATTTTTTCTTGATTGTCTTACTGAGACCCTGAGATTATGATGATGATGATAATAATAACAACAACAAGAACTCAGATGCAGTGCATTATAGGACACCATTTCAGTCAGCATCAGACTCATTCAAATGCCAGTCAGATGAAGCCCCTCCCTGAGATGCAATTTATTAGAAGCATTTCACAATTCAAATGTCAATTTAGCCTCACCCAGCTGGTGGACAGTCTCCCATTTTTTAATTTCCCTTGAAGGGATGACCCTGGCCATCACACCTGCCTTTCTGCACCTCAATTCATAGGGTGGACTGCTACAAGATGACTACAGCAGCCAATCCAGGTGAGCCCAGCATCACAGGGCTTCTCTAGGGCTTGCTTCTGCACCGTGGTGATGGTTCATCCACAGAGTTTGGGTTAGATGCAGGTGGGTCCCAGTCACTTTTGCTTTGCCTGCCCCAAGGTGATGCCTCCTGCACCACAGAGGAGATGTCTCTGTCTGCAGATCATCCAACCAAAACAAGCCAAAGCCCTCCAGCTTCAGCAACAGCAGAACTGAGTCTTTGGCAGCCAATTTAAGAAAGAAGCAGCAACAAAATAAAATAAGTACGGGGCTTCTGTGCCAGCTGAGGCCAGAGAGCTGGTTGGAGGAGCTTCCTCAAGAAGCTTCCTCAATGAGCTCTGCAGAGACAGAGCAATCATGGTGCTTTACACCTACAGCCAAACCTTCCTCCAGGTTTCCCTGGCTCAGCCTCAATTTACTTTAATATCGGCTGGGCTGGTATTAATGAGAAGACAATTTGGCCTTTGCTGTCAATTGTATTTTTCATCTACAAAGTATCTTAAGGACACTAAGTAATGAGCTCACTGTAAGGCCTGTGAGGGAAGTGAGGTGTTATCGTCTCATTATCTTTTTGAGGGAGCCAAAGAGGCTAAAAGAATTGCCCAAGGCCAAAGAGTGTCAAGGCTTGACTATATATGAGTCCTGGGCTCCTAAAGTTTTGTCCCTTTGTTTGCAAGGTCTCAGATCATTCTCATAGTGTCTTTACGCACAAATTCTGCATGAGTGAAAGCACCTGAGTTGTTTGACATCTTTTACTTCCACTCCAAATGTAGTCTGAGGCTTCCTGGAACATCTTCCTTAATTGCAAGCAAGAGTTTAAAACTTGCCCATCATCAAAGGCTGCATTTTGGCAGTTCAGGTGCAATTAAATGTGAGTATCAAGTAGGGTGTCTGCAGTTTATTATTAAGTCTATGCTGGCATAAAACTAGAGCCACAGCACTTTCTTGCAGATCATGTAGTTAGATATCTGAATGGGTGCACTTGCAGGCAGGAAATTGTGCTCAAGCCATTGGAGGCTTGGGCAAAGCCCAGCTAACACTGAATAGCCAGACACTCCTGTAACAATGTATTTCATTGCACACATAGGTCTCTTAACTTGCTGAAAGAGAGCCAGGGGCAAGCATTCAACAAAGAGATTTCTTTAATCATGGATCAGATATAAGCTAGCACAGAGCTGCTGGCTTTAAAGCAATTTTGGATCAAGAACATTTGCTGTATTCTTGGTATTTACACTCAAAGGCTTCTCTGAGAGCAAATATCTGCCTGAGCATGGAAAACCATGATCCCTTTTGCCCATTAAATCTGTGCTGTGGTGGATTAAAATCATAAATGTTTAATCCACTCTTAAAAAAAAAAGTAGAGGACCTTATATTAAGCAAAATATCCCGTGGGATACAGACAGAATGAATACCAGAAACCTCCTCGAATGTTTGTTAAAGTAGAGGAGAAAAGTATTTGTTCTTTAATTTCTTCAGCTCCTGAAAAAAGCACTTTTGGCTTCTGTTCCCCTTTTGTAAGGGATCTTTAATCATGCTCAACTACAAGCGAGAAGTGATGAAAACTCTGTTAATCCAGACTCTCTTTCTGTGGGGTTTACAAGACATGCTTGGACACTGGAGTGACAGGTAAGGTTCCCTCCGGAAGAAATATGTCAGCTGCTCTGTGGTTGTCCTGTCCACTATTGTTTCTCCTTGTCTCTCATCAGAAAATAATAATTTGTACTCTCTTGAGAAAGTAAAGAAAATCTTTCCTCTTTCCCTGCTGGATCGGTGGGTGTTACAGACACTACTGGTGTACTCTCTGAGGCTAAAACTCAATAACAAACTCAAATCAGATCTAAGGAAATGAGTCAATAAGCAGAACAGGAAGGAAACACACTGATTTAAGCCTAGAAAACCACATCATATAGTGTAGTGCGGGGGGTTAATACCTTTCTTTCTACTGTGAAACCGGGGACATAAACTTTCAGGTGCAATGTCTGTGACGGGCAAGTTCCCATTCTGTCTCAAGTTAACACATATTGCAAAAAGATCAAATTGGCACAAGGCAATTGTTCTTGATGAGGTTACACAAATGTTAAAACACGGTGGAAAGCAAAACTGTCCTGAAGGGCTGGAGGAGACAGGAGAAGGGAAGATTAAATCAGTTCAGAAAGAGTGAAATGCCAATCCCATGCAGGGACCAGGGGGCCAGAGGAACATGGGGAAGGCAAAAGGAGTTTGACTTCGTGCTGCAAGTTTCCACCTGAAGGTACAAAAATGGGTGTAAAAAAGGTGTGCACTGGAAGGTTCTAAACACAAATTTCTGCTCAGCCCTCTGCCCAAGTGGTGCAGTGCTGCCTGAATGGGCTGGCTGAAATGCTACCGTGAGCAATGTGTTTGTCAACATTACTGCAGGGGAAAGCAAGCCAAATTAATGACAACTGCCAAAAAAGTAGAGCAAAAAAGGTAGACTTTCCCCCGTGTGTCAAAAGCTGAATTTGTGCCAGGCACCGTCAGGATGTGAAGGAAAACATGCTCAGAGCCTGCTGAGTCCCACAACAGTTCTTCATTTCCTGCTCTTAGTATTTTGCCACATTTATATTTGGCCAAGTGTAAAGGGACATGATAAGCATAGATCCATTATTTTGTGGAGCAAGGAGGAAGACAGGACTGGCAAGAAACATCCGTTAATTTGATTTGGTGACTTGAGGCCACTTCATCTTCTCATTGTACCAGAACCAGTCATGGGAGCTGAAGGAAACTTCACTGCACCTCATGCCCCAGCGGTACCTTCCACGCAGAAGTTGAAGAAAGCTTAGAAGGATAAAAACAAGTTTTTGAACGCACCAGGAGGTAGCTTTTAATCTCTCTGGTTTGCGTATTGTGAAACTGGAGCACTGAAAAGTTGATTTTCAATGTTTCTCACTGCTCCACATCTGCATGAAAGGTTGGTATTTCAGAAGAACTACGGGTGCTTGGGAGGAACCAAGCTCTTTCTCATAACTTTGAACAGCAGCCACTTCTTTGCTAAATTTGCTAGTATGCAAATGCTGGTGAAAGTCAGCACTGATGTTGACTAAAGCAGAGTCTGCAATCTGTTCTCAGCAGCAGATAGCACCTCTCCTTATCACTGCGGTTTTACCCTCCCTAATGACTAATGCACTAGGAATAAGTCAGTGACATGCAAACTGGCATGTTTTTCAGCAAGCACAATCGCCCAGGAAATTTGCATAATTTTTCTCCTTCTCCCCATCCTGCCCATCTTTCCCTAGGAAACCGATTCTTAATGGGGAGAGTAATTTACGGTGCTGGCAAATGACTCAAAGTATTATGGACAGAGATGTCTCAAAAGGCCAGCTTCTGGCACCCTACCACTTGGGCAATGAGCTGAGCAGAAATTCGTGTTTAAAGGCTTGCTCTGTGAGTAAGAGACCTGGTTGCTCACATCAGTGTTTTGTCTCATGACATCTCTGGGCAGGGAAGAAGCAGTGTTTCTGTGACCCATGATCATGCCATAATTATCCCAGGTGCAAATGAAGAGTTGGAGACAGTCATGGAAACTGAGTCAGTGACAGCGAATTTCACCTGATGTTTCTTGGTAATATTTTAGAACCAGTGACCCAAATCGAAGCACACAAACTGCTATGTATTTATTGCATAAATGTATATAAATTTTGGACAGCTGCAATACGGTGTGTGCTCCTGCTGTTGTTTTGACAGTGTTAGCTCAGTGAAAGTACTAATTGAACTTGTAGTGCTGAAAATAATACAGCCATATGTGTAACTGCAGTGTGTACTCCATAAATGAGATGGTGCCACCATAAACTGTGAAAATAATGCAGCTGTATAAAATTAGAGTGATGAATGTGCATTGGCCCGCAATTCTACTGTGCAAGCCAAAGCTGGTACCAAACTGTTCCCTCAAAAACGCGGGCGTTTAAACAAGCTTTATAGGGCAGCAGTTGCTTACTCTGCACTTCTATGTGTGGGATACAATGCTGCTTTTATTTTTCCTTCTACCCAGATTTTTCTACTTTGGTGACATTTCTATTATGATGGTTACACTCCAATGTAGGTGGACTTTGCTCCAGTTTTGGATAAAACCGCCCGTTCCAGTCCACGACCAGCTGCTGTGGTCCGGGAGCTCCCAGAAGAAGGGAAGGTGAGAAATGGGACAAAGCAAAGTATGGCAATGGGGGATATTGTCTTTGCTGCATTGCCCTTCTAAGGGCAGAGAAAATCCCAAGTTGTCACCATCATAGGGCATCAGCAGGCAGGTCCTCAAACAAAGGACAAAGCTAGAACAGGGGACAAACAAAGACCTAGGCCATTAAGGGTTGAAAGCAGAAAGACAAGGAACATGAATGCAGTCAAATTACACCCAAGTAAAGAGACAAACGACCGGGAGTGAATCCTGATGACTCACGGAGGAGGGAGAGGATGAAGAGGCAAAGAACATGATTGCTATCAGCTCTTGGAGGGAACATCCCAGCCACATCCCAGGCTATCACATGGTGCCCCGAGGGAAGAAGCCAGGAGAGATGCTGAGGACCGGTTAGTGAGTGAAACACCTCTTTGCGATCATAGGGAAGTCTGTCCAGACTGCTGGGCCATTATCTGGAGAAGACAACGGTGATGAGATCAAATGAAACAGATTTGGGCTTATGGTGTTTTTTTTTTTTCGGGTTGTTTTTTTTTTTTTTCGGGGTTTTTTTTTTTTTTCGGGGTTTTTTTTTTTTTTCGGGGTTTTTTTTTTTTTTCGGGGTTTTTTTTTTTTTTCGGGGTTTTTTTTTTTTTTCGGGGTTTTTTTTTTTTTTCGGGGTTTTTTTTTTTTTTCGGGGTTTTTTTTTTTTTTCGGGGTTTTTTTTTTTTTTAAATAAAATAATCTGCAGCTGCTCAGCTGCTACAGTATTGCAACATTAAAGATGAATGTTTAGCGCAATTAAATCTGTCCAGAGTGAGTACACTGGTGGATGTTTCCTGAAAGAGGCGCACTCGGGATAAGGGTAGTGAAGCCATCAGCAGATAAACAGAGATTTGCCAGTTTCCACATCCAGAGCAATCGCTGCAGGCGAGGGTGCATCACTGGGAGATGGCTGCCGCGGTTTATCGATCTTGATAAGCATACACAAACCTCTGGGGACAAGTAATAGCCAGGGCCATATCACCTCTTATCACCAGGGCCATAAACTGAGACTCTCCCTCTGATACTCCACAAAAAACCCTCAAATCCCTACATCCCAGAAGTGATTACTGGCGTGTGAGAGATCTGTAGAAAATACTGGTGAGTCCATATGCAGAGCTCTATGCCACAGCACAGTTTTCTTACCTAAGCTTAGAGGTGGCTGAAGGAAATGAGCTGGTGCAATACATGTACTCAGCAGAAAAAGATCACACCTTGCAGACAGAATAACCTTGGCCTTTAAATATTCACTATTTTAAATTTAATTTTTCATGCTGTGGCAACTCCATTGCACCCCTCTGTGTCCTAAAACATAGCATTCACAAGAACCAACTCTCTGGTGAGGCTGTGATGGTGCTTCAGCTGCAGACATGACTACACAGCATCAGCTCCAAAGAGAGGTTTGTCATGCTGCCATCAGCACTTTGTTGTTATATGGGATGTCTGGACAGGTAGGGCTCTGGAATTAGGCTCTGGCAAGCAGTAACCTGCAACTGCAGCTTTTTTCAGAGCTCAGAATTAATCCAATGTGAGGCAAGGATTGGCTACACTGAGAGAAGCAGGAGCAAGGGACCAGAGGTGGGCTCCCTTCTCACCTCAGATTTGTAACTTGGTCCTCCTTGTCCACTGGAGCACTTCTCCCAAAAGCCACCTGGCAGTCTCCTGGAGCCACCATCGCACATCAGAGAAGTTTTCCTCATAAATTAAAGGATAGAACAAGCTGGCGGGGGCTGGATCTGGATAGAGCAGGATGCTGTTATTTGTAACATGTCAAGGGTGAAGAAGGTGGTTAACGAGCTCAGGCCGAAGAGTACGCTTCATAACAGCAGGGAAGGAATTAATGGGGCATGAGGTGGAAAGAGAAAAAGAAAATCCTAGCATCGAGAACTATGCTGCCGATCTAACTTTGATAAAGCCGCAGTGAACAAGATTGAAACTACCTGGGCCAATGAGTCTCCTGTGGAGAGCAGTCCAATTTGCTTAAGACAGCTATGATGGGTAGGAAAGGTGACATCCTAAGCAAGAGAAGGGTTTGCTGAAGTTGGTCTCTCTCATGATTCTGTTCAGTCATTTGCCTAAGAGATGCTGATCTTGAGTTCAGAGCCTGCAGATCACTCAATTTTTCCACTTCTGATACAGTGGAGTAGAAAATCTGTCTTATCTCATCTGTCACTAGTACCATCGGTATAAAAACACATTAGGAGAAAGCAAAACACTTCTGACTTTAAGACAGAATTGAGCTCTGCCACACATAGGTGAATCTTTGTTAAAAGTTGGGAAGATTATGATGAAACATTAGCAGAGAAAATAATAAGATAAAAAAGGCTTGGAGATCTGCAAAGTATTGTGGAGCTATGTTAGATTGGTTTCAAAAGAAGACTAAAAGTGAGAAATTAGTAGGAAATTAAGAAATGGAGGGGGAGGACTTGGTGAAAACCGCAAACTGCAGCATAGGATTTAAAGGGAGAGAGACAGGAAGAGAACAACGCATGAGAAAAGCTAAAACCAGAAACGGTTGGAAGGGAATTAAAACATTAGAGGGAGAGCATGAAGAAAGCCATGTAATATTAGGACTTGCAAAGTGTCTTTTATTTATTCATGGTACTTCTGGATTATTTTTTGCTGGCAGCTGCTGAGGGTCCCATTGCTGTACATTCCCCTCCCTCTGTGGAGGGCAGCCAAGCACTTCTCTTTGAGGATGATGAATGTGCAAAACAGTTTTGAACGTTTCAACTTTAAACAAAACACTCTCTTAAAGCTCCCGTCTGCCTTGGGCAGCCAACCCAAGGCCTCCCTGGTGGAAACCTGGCAGCTTTGTAGGTTTCCATGAGCTCCTTCTGCAGGTTGGTCCATTATTAATGCTGAAATATAGATACTGGGATTGAAATAAATGAGAATCAGGCCACCTTTCCTTGCAAAAAGGAGAGACATAATCTACTCCCTCCTTGTATGTGCGGTGCTCACTCCTTGCAGACAGGTGGGTGGGGACATCAGGTCTCACAGATGTGGAGCAACTTCTTTATGACACTCTCCAAATCCTGTTTAGTCAATGGAAACTCCACCACTCAATCAAGTCCACTTTATTGGGACTTGGTGTGGCCCTGCAAGGCTCAAACCCTTGAAAGTCACACCTACCTGCAACCAGTGGCCTCCTCAGAGAATCTGAAAAAACAGGGAAAGTTCTGAAGTTGAGAAACAACCTTTAATGCTTTTAATTCCTTTCCTGAGTAAGGAGAGGCCTTTTCCAAGCCTGAACAAGTGTTTAAAAGAAAAACCTTTCTCACAGGTAGTTTTTATCAGCCCAAACAGTGACACAGTAAATTTTTCAAAACCTTTAAGGGTGTAAGTCCCATCTGACTTCAGAAATGAGACTTAGGCAGGTTTTTTTTTGCCCTTCAGCCACATCTCTAAGGAGGTCTGTGCTCCTTTAAGGAAGATGTAAAAATGGGGTTCTAAACAACCCTTTTTAAATTAGAGTCATGTGCAAGAGCTGATACATCACAGGACTTACATTACACATATAGATCTAGGCAAGTCTTACGGCCCACAGGCCTGAACTAGGAACTCTGCCCTTATTTTCTGGCAGCAATCTTACATGAGATACAAGCGGTGCTGTGCTTGAAAACATGAGCACACTTGACTGGAGCTCTAGAAGAGCAAGTATTAGTGAGACTGATCTGTGAACTTAATAAGCAGCTTATTCTCTCAGATCATAAGCAGGTGGTTTGGAAAAAACACCTACTAACTGAGTGAGGCTGGGAAAAAGCTGTTTTGAAGCTGCCACTGCCATGGCCGAACAGATGTGGCACTGCCATGTTGAGGGGGCTGCACCAGTAGAACCCCTACTAGCAAGGGCATCTGCACTGCTGCAGCCACCACAGCTTCCTAGCTGGTGAGGACTGGAGTGCCCTCAGAATCATCTTGTATTCAGCAGGGCAGGAGGCAGAGAGCCCATGTGGACATACGGCAACAGCTGTGGTCTGCCAGACTATGGACACGCTGACATGGGTTTGAATGTCCCTGCTTTGGCTGGTATGTCCTGAGGACATTTGCTTGCACGAATAAATTTCAAATTAGACACCACTGAAATTCCCCAAGCTTCTTCCAGGGGTGAGGGACTGCAGGATGAGGCCCCGAACGAGAAACTGCTGTGGAAGGACAGCATCCACTGGAGTAGTCTGACCAGACACCTCTGCCAGCGACAGCATTGTTTTTGATGTACTTCTTGGCTGCCAGCAATGCCATCCCCTCTGTGAGACATAGACAAGATGCTCTCATCTTCATATATATTTACTTCATATATTCATGTACTTAACCAGCCATAGTGTCTATCCCAGGAAATCCGTGAGATTTCCGAAAGAGCTTTGTTGCTTAATTCATTGCAAATGGTGGTGAATCTGCAGCTGTAGTGTTAATTATAAATAATGTAATATTCAGGAAATGTCAGGATGAAGCACAGTCACTGCCATGCTAGCACCCCGCACATAAATATCCCAGTGTACTTGTTTTTCTATGCATGCTTCAGATTTGACTCTGAAATTCCAGGCATTATTCTGTTCTTCTAGGTTCCTTCCAGAACCTTCCAGCTTCTTACTCTGTTAACACTGTGTGAGTAAAGTTACTCAGCTGAGGATGCTTCAGAGCAGCCTGTCCTGCAGGTAAGAGCTGGCAAGATCAGCCAGTGGCTTAGAAATGTGCAGTGTAAACAAGTCAGGAGAACAAGTCTGCATAAACATCGAGGCTCATACACCTCACTTTATTTTCTCTGCTAAAGTACACGATGATGACAGGACCTGTTGGACAGGGGAGGACGTTCTGCCTGTGGTAACCGCAGGGTTTATAACACCAATCATGGGGTGTAAAGAACCCTGAACTTGGTGCCTCTTTGGTCCTAATGGTCCTAATGAACTATATTTAGTGTTTACACAGTGCAATTTCATCTTCTCAAGGCCTGTAATGTGAACTGTGGACTCTTACTACCCTAAGGTACTTCTGCTATGCTACAGAAAATAACCTTTCTTCTACTCAGTTTGCTTTAATTAATGTCAGAGTTGAGTTGCATCACTGTTTCTTTTTTTTTTTTTTTTTTGCATATTCTGTAACTTGTTGAAACCTTAATCTTTTGGGTTAACATTTTCCATGCCAGATGAATACCTCAGTCTGATTCTGGAGGGATGTTTCTGGCTGTTCAGCTCTTTCTATGACATTTTTTTCCCATGAAAGACATAATGCCACTGAATGCATGAAACTAGATTTTCTACATAACATTAATCACTGGCTGGTTGTGGGTCCCCATCCAAAATGCAATAGCAAAAAAAAAAAAAAAAAGAGGTGCAACTCAACCCTGGCTCCTGTGAAAACCACCCAGATTCAGCTAAGTTATAAATCCTTGGAAAATCACAGTTTATGCACACCCAGCAGAGGCTTCTAAGTGTGGCTGCTGATCTCTTTGATGTTTCAGTGTGTGGAGGCTTGTGCTCTGGTCTATCTGTGGCTGCAGGGACTGAGTGGGAGCTTTCTGTTCATGCTCTTCTTGATGCCTCCTGGCACAGCCATGGAGACTTGTGCTCTGTGTCACTGATCTCCTGGACCCCAAGTGATGAGGAGGAAGAGTCCTGGCCTTTATTTGTGGAGTTGGCACAAATAGGTAGACTAAAGCAGCCCACAGAGAAAGACTGGAACTGAGGACTTGGAGTGGAGAAGATACTTGGGCCTCACTGTAAGAAACCTGGTCTGGCAGTTGGGGTGGGAAGCTGAGGCTGGAAACTGCTGGGATGAAATGTAGGCAACAGCTGGGCAAGGAAAACGGGTGATGGTGTTGAAGAGTGGAAAGCGGCCTATCAGGGCTGGAGACCAGGAATGAGGGAATAGGGGAGCCTGGGACAGGAACTTGGGTGGTGGCATAGGGGGAGGTGACAGAGGACGTTGGCAGTGGGGAGCAGGATAGTGGGGTTGTGCTGCTGAGATCCCATGCAATTGAAGGGAAGCCCAGGATGCTGTGAAAAGCAGCCTGCACCATGTGATTATGTCAGGAGGGACTTGCACTGTCAGCCTTAAGTTGGGTGTTTTCTAGTTTTCTAATTTTAAATGCTTACATTTGCAACCTGAGTTTTCTTTTTAATGGAGCATTTTGTCAGGGATAAGAGTACCTGTATTTACTCCGAATGAGCTGGCACCAAAGGGCTATCATGATGCTTTAGTATGCAAGTCCTGAACAGTGAAGTAGTTGTTGCACTTAGTAAATTATGATGAAATATCTTCATGCCATTTATTTGTGGTGATGTTTGTATATGAGGACTGTAATTCTCTTAAAACTCATCTACTTCAGAGGAGAACGAATTAACATGGATGACAGAGGGGCTGTCTGACTAATGGACTTTCAATATAGTTAGTGCCCAGCAACGAATTCAACGTTGCTTGGGAAAACGGAAGAGTTTGAGTTTTGGTAATTGAAATTCACTGATGTGAAAATATTTTTCACATACATGTTTTCTCTTTTGTTTAATATACAGTGAACTATTAATTATTAAGAAGATACAGGCATGACTCAGTACAGTAAAAAACAAATACCTGATTTGTATAAGCATATTTTTTTAAAATATTGCCTTGTGATGGGATAAGGGGAGATAAAAGTGCAGCTCTGGAGATAATTGCCAGAGCTTATAATCACTTTCTCCCCCCTCTCTTTCATTTTGTGACAGCTGCAGCAGCAGAGACAATATTCAGGGCTGTACAGAGAGTAACCACTGCGGTAGCACCCCTGCTGCATTTATCCAGCTCTCTATACTGGCAGTAAACGTTCAAACCCCAGCAGGAGACAGCCCTGCGTGCCTGGCTGGTGCTGACCCTGCTTTGAGCAGGGGGATGGACAGGAGGATCTCCAGAGGTCCTCTCCCACCTCGGCCATGCTGCCATGGGCCAATGGCCAGGGTAACAGGCTAGCACATCTCAGGCACATCTGCACATGCTGCCCACAGGCAGGTGGTGACACAGTTCCATAGGTGGGACCCTGTGGGATATGGGATTTGTGGCTTCTCCAAGGTGACTCACTGAGACTAGTCTGGGCCACCACTTTGAGGGAAACAAAGGCATGTGTCAGCAGACCCAGGTGGTCTCCAGATTGGGAGCCTCAGGGGGCTTTTTGCACTACCTATCTCTGGGCACCAACCTTCAGTGCAGGAAGCTTTTCCCTCTGTCTTATCTGTGGAGAGAGATTAGCCCAGGCAGAAAGAAGGTGACTCAGAGTATGGATCTGTGCTCTGAATCACCCTCAGGGACATCTCCCCTTTGGGTGTGAAGGCAGTCAGCTGATACTGAAGGAGCAACTTCCTGACATTTTGTACTTACAGATGCCAAATCACCTGACATGTCAATGGAGGATGAGAGAATTTGGTTTGTTCAGCCTGGGAAAGAGAAGGCTTCGGGGTGACCTAATTGCAGCCTTCTAGTACCTGGAGGGAGCCTACAAGAAAGATGGAGAACGGCTTTTTGTAAGAGCAGGTATTGGCAGGAGAAGAGGGAGTTGATACATAGAGAAAGAGAGTAGGTTTAGATTAGATATTAGGAAGAAATTCTTTGCTGTGGGGATGATGAGGCACTCTAACAGGTTGCTCAGATATGTTGTGGATACCCTGGAAGTGTTCAAGGCCAGGCTGGATGGGGCCTTGAGCAACCTGATCTTGATCAACCTGAAAAGTGTCCCTGCCCAGGGCACGCGGGGTTGGGACAAGATGATCTTTAAGGTCCCTTCCAACTCAAACCATTCTATGGTTCCATGATTCATTTTTAAGGTTAAAATTAATAGATAAGCATTTACAAACGATCACTTTATCAGGAGAAAATTATTGATCAAATTTCTGTACCCAACCCAAGAACAAAAAGTGGGCTGAAAGTCATATGGGTGAATAGAGAATTTTTTGCTCTCCTAAAGTAGCCACATTGACCATCTTCTCCTCCTTGAAACCTTTAATGTTAGCAAATGGGTGAAGACTCTTCTCTTAACTAGAAATTGGTTCTTTTTTCTTTTTCAAGGGAAACTGGGGTTTCACAACAATTTATTAAATGGGGTTACCATAAATAGGCATCCTTTTTACATGCCAATTTTCAGGTTTGTGACCTGTAAAAATACTCACTCTGCTGAATCTTTAAAAGCATGCAATAAAACAGAGTTTTATGGAAGAGAACAAGGGAATGTGTATGAGCCTGTCAGATTTCAATGAGCCAAAATGCTCATCGTAATTTTATCACAGGGTATCAATATAAGAAGTGACAATTACCTGTGATCAGCAGGGCTTGAAGCTGTTTCCACCAATGGATGCTTTTTCAATCGCTATGGGCTGTACTTTTGTCTCACGGTTTTAGGCAACTGCCTTCTGCAAAGCTTTGGTGCAGGCTGTAAGGTTTGAGAGGCCTTGATTCAGTAGTGATTTTAATGGTCAATGTAGTTTTTCCCCCTTAGTCCCAGAGTTCTGCGACCATTGAAATCTTCATCTTTTTCCACTGGAAGGTGTTACATGAGCAGGGGTATTATGAGGTTTGGTTAGGTACTGCTGTCTCATGCATGTGTGCTCACTGACTGTTGGACTGAGTTGAAAAGTGCTGAATACTCCCTGCCTCTTGCTTGGGAAGGGTTCAAAGAAGTTTCCTACCGATATTCCCCCAAAGAAGGTCTAATATAATAAAAACAACAAAAAAATTAGGAACATTACTGTCTGTGATTTCTCCTGCTCTGACAGTTTGGCCAACTGATTCAAAAGCAGGTGAAAGAAAACAGGAAGACAGAAAGATAATGTAATGATACAAATTTTGTTTCTCTAGGAAACTGGGCTAAAAACGGTTCCTAAGCTTCTTAATAACAGAATAAACACTGGAAATATGATTTAAGCCTCCAGTGTTGACTCAGAAATGAAAAGGAATGGATCCCTCATGTGCTGATTATTTTTTAAATGCTCACAAGCTCTCATAAAACCATTCGGTTTTATGATTATTTGGTGACTTGTTCGTGGAACTGAAAGTTTGACACTGAGGTCTTACATACATATTGTATATTAGAGGTCCCTTAGGTGATCATAATGGAGAAACCATGAGTTTCATAATGGAGAAACCATGAGTTAGTTACCTTTGTTATGGTATCCCAGAGCTACCCCAGCACCTGTAAGGATTGCTCCTATTATTCCCGTGAATGATGGGGGTTCCCACCTCCCCAGTACTAGGTGTGCTTGAGTGAGTGATAGCAATTTGCTCTCATTGACTGTTACATACAGTGTGCTTATAAAAATAGAAAAATCCAGATGGGAAAAGATCCCCTGATCCAACCAGACTGATGAGAGAGCAGCAAAGGGCAGAAAAGCACAGCTGCCTTTGCACGGCAGAGCGCAGGGCCATGCTTTCCGCTGTCTTTCCATGCCTCTGGCACTGGATGAACCCTTTTGATCCCTTTTTATCAGGTAGGAACTGAAAAGGGCAATATCAAAGAACTTGCTGCCTTTTACAAATCCGTGTTCTACTGAAAAGTTTTATCGAAATAAACCATGAAGCTGAAATCTATTTACCTTTATATTTTTTTTTTTTCAAGACTATTGCTGGGAACTTTTTGCAAGATTTCTTCCCCAGAGACTTATAGACTCTTCTCATAACAGGTGCAGCCTGGGGGATGATGGCAGCAATCCACAGATCCTCTTGGGAGTAATTACCTTTTCCAGTTCCTCTTGTCTGCTGCATCTCTCTGGTAGCACTTCTGCCAGGAGCTGTGCACTTAGGTTACCTTAGAGCTGTGCATTTAGAGGGAGTCAGATGCTAAAATCTGTGGTAGCCCCTCCAATTCAGGACCTTGTATTTGCATGTGGATCCGAAATACTGGATTCTTTGCTGTGTGCTTAACCCAGATTGGGGGTATGGGGTACCTTGGTCTCAGCTGAGCTGGCTAACTCTGCTGTCATGATACAATCACAGCAGCAACAAGAACATCATTAAGAGTCATTGTCTCTTCAACACTGCCTTGCTGGATCCATCTCAGCAAGCCTGTGATCTTTATCTACATCTGTGTAGCCCCCCTGCCTTATTGGTGGACATAATTTGCAGCAGTGCTGGCCAGTGCAAAGTTGGAGGAACATTTGGTTCAAATTTGTAATGAATTTTCCTCCCTTGTGTCCATGGAGGTCTGGTACCATAGCACTGCTTGTAGGCACCAGCTGCCACGCGCTTTCTAAGGAAGAAAGGGGAAAATGATTGAGGGAAGGGTAGGTACTTGGTGCACAGAGGCATCTAAGGAGTTGTGCCTCCCAGACTTGGTGTGTGTCTTCAAAAACAGGACGTTACACAAATGCCCGATGTGAATTTGGTGTAAGGATCTTCTTAAATTGTAAAAACAACTGTACAGCTCCCTCTCCAGCATCCCAAAGGCTTTTTCTGAACAAAATCTGTAGAACCTTGAGTGGCCAGGGTGGGTCATGGCAGGTGCCGTGGGTCATGGCCCATCCCCCGGAGCAGAGGGAAGGATGGCAAGGGGCCCCTGTCCCCTTTAAGGGACACCTCAGGAGAAGCAATTCACGTGTTTGCCCTTCAGATTTCTCAGCTGGGCATTGGCAGGGAAGGGGAGAGCTGCAAAATCTTTCACACAGTCCTTCTAGCTGATCAACAGAGAAGTGAAAGTCAGCTGCATGTGCTAAAATGATGCCTGTGGTATACAACACATCGTAAGAGGTCAGGGATGGTAGTGACTGACAATTCAGAGACAGACATGAAGGGGGAACCAGACTCAAAACTGGTGGCTGAAATTTGACCTACTTGACTTCTCCTGTGTTATCTCAATTATTTCATTAGGAAGTTTTCAATCAAGAAACACTGTGGGATGCAAAAATCTGCTTCTGAGAATGGTAATTGAGTTTTAAATATTTATGGCAGAACCTGGAGTTGTACTAGTGAATGCATTATAGGCTCTCCCTAGTGGTAAGCCTGGCTTGCTGGAGACCTTGCTCTGCAAATAGCCCCACTACAGTGAAGATGGGGAAAAGGAAGGGCAGGAAACCCTTTTGTGAAAATGATTTGTTTAGCTTGATTATAGAGGGCTTACTCCTTCACAAGCAACACTTTCAGCATGGAGCTACAGGAGCTGCGGAGGAAAAGGGAGTTCTAAGCAAACCTGGCAGCTGGATAGTCTACAGGTCTGTGTTCACACCACTTGCACCTGTTTGCCCCCAAAAAGCACTGCATCTGCAAAAAGATGAGGCAATGAGGAGTGTAAGACTCCTGCCTACCCCTGCCATTTGTAGCCCTTGCTGCTTGCCATTACTGATCCCATGTGAGGCGCTAGGAGGTACATATGCATTTTTTCTTCTACAGCTGATGGGAGTAGGATTGTTTTCTCTGCAGGCAGAGCAGAAACGAGTGTGTGGTCCTGTGCTCTGTCGCAGGCACAGGCCTTGGTGCAGTGGAAAAAACGAGGCCTCACTCCCTAGCCCAGCCCTGGGTCTCCTGTGGCAAGACAACACACCGCATGTACATATTACTTTAATGTGTACTAATAATACAGCTCTAAGCCTCCAGCGGGGATTTATGGTCCTCAAGGCACTTGAGGCAGAGAACCTGCCTTGCGTGGGGTCTCCGACAGCGCCGCGAACCCCGCGGGCGCTGCTCTGGAGGGTGCGCGGGGCAGGTGCTGCTCTGCCCCGCCGGGAATGCGCTCAGGTGCGGCTGTCCCTCCCCTTGGGCCAGGTGGCACAGCAAGCTGCAGCTTTAACCCGCAGAGCCCTTTCTCAGCACTGAGGAACCTCCCGGCCGCTGCATCGTCCCTCTCCCCGCCGCCGGGGCCGAGGGGCACCGCGCAGAGCACGGGGTGTCCGCGGCTGCCGCTGCTGCGAGGCGGCCCCGCTCCCGGCCCCTGTGGGCAGCCTCGCCCGCGGCGGCCGCGACGGAGCGGTGTCCGGCCCGGGGTGGGGTGGGGCGCACCGGGGTC
>VZRZ01007410.1:1497489-1609193 GCA_013398175.1 Climacteris rufus | reverse complement strand
GGTGGGCTGGAAGTGAGATGGGAGGCTGGGCTTTCCTCCCCTTTACAGAAAGCAGCTCTTCAGAGAAATTCCACAGCTGTTTCTGAGTCTGTCCGGAGTTGCCTGCTTGCTTTGTTGCTGCTGTTTTCTCTGGCTGTGCTCTGCTCTTTGATGGGGCAGAGGAGTCCTTGGAACTGGTGTAGCTCTGTAGCATGATCTATCACACTGAGCAGGGTTAAAGGAAACCCTTACAGCCCAGCAGTGCATCATCTCCTATGTCCTGGGCTGGCAAGGGCTCAGCATTTGCTGATCTGACTGTAGCAGAGCTGCCCCCTGCCTGAAAGGCACCACTGGTGGCCAAGCTCCAGCAGCATGGGCTGGGGGTGGCAAGGAGAAGGATGCTGAAGTTTCTGGGATGAGTTCATTTCCAGGGTGGCTCCTTGTGAAGGAGAGATGAGCCCCAGCTGCTTTCACACTGAGATCTGAGTAATAGTCCTTCAGCCCTGACAAAGCATATCACCCCCTTCAGATGCAAATCTCTGCCCTCTCTGTTTTCCTGCTGCAGCAATTACCCCAGCAGAGTAACCTCCAGATGTAAATAAGTTTGAAATTTGCCTGTTCTTGCTCCAGATGTGTAACATTTGGGTAGTTACAGAGCTGAACTGCACTGTGTGCTGTGCAGCTCACAGGCTGGAATTGAGCAAGGCGTTGTTTCCTGGGATGTAGCAGAACATAGAAACACCACTAATCAAACATCATAGTTTTCATCTGGTTTTATTTTACTTCACTTTAATTTAGTTTCCCCAGGAAATGAGCGCTGTTTGTCTCCTGTTTGGCCAGTTTCAACCAGATTGCACCAATGGTTGGCAGCCTGGAAGATCACTAATTTCCCTCTTGCGTTTGTTAAGATTAGTGGGTGGCTGGGAAATCTTTGAAGCAGTGCTGCCTCTGACAAAAACTAGATTTCTGTCGGCTATTCTGTATTTTTTTGCAGCTATTTTGTGCTTTGCCTTCTAGCAGCTGCCTGGCCAGGCATTGCATGTGTGGTGGTCAAATGTACAGCACCTCCCTTGCTAGCCCTGGCTGATTTGCAGGGTGTGCATGGTCTCCAGGGCAAGGGCAGGTGTGAGGTGACATTGGAGGGAGCTGAAGTGGTTGCACAGGAGGGGCAGGAGGGCAGAGGACACAGATCTCCCACAGCCGAGTCCTGTTTGTTACTCTTCCTTTGCAGCACGGCTACCCTTTGGTCTGTCAAGCTAAAGCCACCTGAGATTCAGCAAGGCTTGTGGGCTGACAGCCACGGCTTGGAGCCTGCTTCTTTCGACCTCCAGGACACCTGGGGCTGAATGGAGGTGAGCATTGGAGCAGATGGGAGTATGCACCCTGGGCAGGACTTAGGCAGAGGTGTGTGTGCATGGGCAAACTTGCCCACGTGCAATGGCAGCATGATAATCTGGGTCTTCACCGGTGTCATCCTGTTGAATTCAGTGACATTTTGACACTGATAACATTCAGCACTGTATGCATCTCCAAAGTAGCTTCTGTGAGTGATTCCCACACAGCCCCCTCCCCAGAGCTACTTTAGGTAGGTGTGCAGTTGAGCTGATGTGGTGCTGTGAGATGTCAGGGACATGCTTCTGTATTGCTAAGCATCCCAGTATAGATGCAGGGGGCCTGGCATTGTTGTCTTGAGGGGTCTGCCTCTGAAATCTGAACAGCACTGAACTAAGAAAAGCTCACACTTACCCTCTGTGCTAGACAGTATAGCTGTGCTGGATGCGATGGGCACATCTCTTCCAGAACTGGACTGAAGGAAAAGACAAGCAGTGACAGTAGAAAGAGGAGTGTCAGAGGTGTCAAGAGCATTTATGGGATGCACATGCAATTCCTTAGGCAGTGCATGTTTTGATACCCTCCTCATTGCTGCTGGTTGTGAGACAGTAGACACCTGTTGTCCTGGGGCACAGAGCATGGCCCATCAGAGATCACCAGTGTCACTCTCTAATGCCAAAATATTGTGACACCTTAGAGGGCCAAGGTAAATCTCAGACGCCTCAACAGAGGTTGCTAAAACCAGATGCAGCTGTGAAGGTGAGATGAAGGGAGGAACTGTATAGCTGGCTCAGCACAGTGAATTTTGGAGGATGCGGAGCATCAAGTCATGTCAACGAGGCAAAAGGGGATGTTGTTCCCTTTCCCCACAAACTTCCTGAGCATCTCTGGCATCCAAGTGCAAGTCTCTGCAGTATTAGGGATATATCATTTAGAAAAGAAGAACATGGCTTGTTTCTCTTCTTCCCCTACACAGACACCAGTTCAGGCCACTGGCAGCTTGGCATGGTAGATGACTGTAAGAATGGACTCTTGGGCTTGGACAAGACATCCTGTGCAGTGCCTCCTGTAACAGTGCCAGCCACCCAGGCTTCTGTGTCAGAAATCCTGAAGCAGGCAGATGTGTGGTAAAACATTGCTGTGGTTCCATCTTTGCCCATTCTTGTTAACTGTATTGTGCCACATTTAGTGATGGTGCAGTGCTTGCTCTGTTAGCTTGTAAACTGAACTGAGCAGGTTGTATGCCAAGAGGGAAGGATTGCAATACTTCCATCACCATGGTGGACTTTTCCACGGTGGAGCTTTTCCAAAAGATGTGCACGGAGAAGAGCTGGTTTGGCCTGAGTGCCTGGGACACTGCAGGCTCTGACTGTCTGCACCTCGGGGATGTGATAGCTCCAGGTTTTGCAAGCTCCACTCTCTGAGGATGGGGAAAGATAGAAGTGAAGTTTGCTTTGGTAGGAACAAAAGATAATGTAAAGTTTGTGGTAGTAGCTGTCAGCATACCATAAACAAGGTGAAAATACTACATAGAAGAAAAGCTGGGTGCATGTTGGCAAATAAGGGCATACAAAGGCAAGTAAGACCTTTTAAAAAGCATGAAGTGTGCATGGGGAGCGTGGTGTCAGACGTACTGACTCTTGTCAGCTAATACCATCTGCAAATAAAATAAGTTAGGTTGTTGCTATTGCAGCTGCTTTTCCCTCATGAAGCACGGTGACCCAGATGCTGAGAAACGTGTTGGCAATTTGCCTGAAGTCAGAGGTGTGCAGGGTAATTTACTTAAAGGACCCAATATAACAATTATCATCCAGAATGAAAACATACAGCTGTAATGTTTGCTTGCAGTTGTATTTTATATGATACTCTCCTTGAAGTTGCTCATTGCCTCCATTCACCAACAAACACAGAAACACAGTCTGGAGATGATGGGCTTCTTCCATGACCTCCATTTAGCAGCAGTAATTACACTTAAACAAGTTTTGATGTGGAGGTAGGAGGGATTCAGTGGCTTGGGCAGAATGCTGTTAGTGGGGTCATTTGGGATCCAGGGCTTGGGAGCTTTCCTTTTGACCTTGGGCAAAGCACATCAACTACTCAGCGCCTCTATTCTTAAAATCTGATTTGTGACAATTAATTTCAGAGTAGTTGATTGATACTGGTTTTGGTTTCCTTCTCTGAAACAACTCCAAAATTTGCAATTGTTTGTGCATGGCATTGAAGTTTAAATATAAAACCTCCCTCTATTCTCCCTGCTCTTTGCCTCAGATAAAGGTGGAAGAAAGGGAGTTGTTCACAGGCAGCTGCTGGGGGCATCCATCATGTTGGGAGCAGAGGCTGCCAGTTGTTCCTCATGTTAGTAATGATGTAAAGGTATAAACATATGAACACATAATTGTGTTGCATTTAAATTGCTTACAAAATAATGACATCAGGAGAACAATGGGGTTACAAAATCAGGCAGACAAAAGCAATGACGTTCCAGAACTAATGTTGCAGAAATCCCCTTTGCATCTGCATTATGATACAATCTTTAATTCTGTAATTGCATCATTTTTCCCTTTCACAGAGTCCCTTTTTCACTGGTTAGGTGGTTGCTGCATAATTCATTTTCTCGTTCCCACATTTACTTTCTGCATGTGTCTCCCGATCTATTTATTTTACATCCCACCCAGACCTTGAACTGAGCAGTTAGTAATTCCTTCCTAGAGGAGCTTCCTCAGGTGGGGAAGTTATTCTTGCATCGTCTCAGGTACAGGTACTGTACTGTCTTTATCATCATAGCTGAGGAATGAAGTCAAAGAGCAAATAAACCTCAAGTGATTGAAACACCTTCAATTTTAGCTGTGTCAAAGAGATACTTGGGTATGATTTTATTTTCCACTCATCCTAGAGGACCTGGCATGATGTAGCAGTTCATTTGCACAAGAACAATTGACCTCAGCTGCTGCTGTTTGTAGATTAGCTCTAAATGCCTTGACTTGAGGGTGGGGACTGCCCCATTAGGGGTCACCTGAAGAAAAAGCTGGTTTCAGGGACTTGCTGTGCATCTTAACAGTTTGAATGTAGAGCCATGAAGGAGGTAACTCCTGCCTGCAGGTGCTATGTCCAGCTGCCTCAAGCAAGGTGGTTGTCTCTTTTTCTTCCTGTGTTGCCTTGTTCACTAGTCTTTCTGACCTCCACTGAGCAAGGCAGAGTTTGAGACAGCCGTTGCTTTTATCACACAACCTTATCTTTTTTTGAAAGCAGTTGATTTCCAGAGTTCACATGGTTTGTGATCATTGAACTGGAGACAGAGTCAGTGAAGATATATACAGGAGCTGGGTGAAGGTTGTATGGGTAGTCTTCATTATGATAGTCTTAATTTTGAAGTGATCAAGTTTGCAGTCTTTGTGTTAAAAAATTAACATAGCTAGGTTTAAATGTAATTTTACAACTGTACAAAGGGAAAAGTGGGAGATAAATAAAAATTAGGCCTTGTCACATGAAGCTACAGTGGCCTGAGTCATCCAGAGAGCACAGACCCTTGGGCTGTAGCAATAATTTCTAACCCATGAGATAAAGGCCTGCTGAGGAGCACTGTTTGGCTATGGATGGCGGTCTGTGGCCAAGAGTGAGGTGACATGCTCAGCAGGTCATCTGCTGCTGTACTGGGGGGTTTTGCAGCCCAGAGCCTGGATACTCTCAGATCCCATTTAAGGATGGGGTAGGCAGAGTTCTGGTGCTTCCCAAGTCCTCTCTGACTTGCCTGTGTCTGTCCTCTTCTTTGCTCTGTGGCAGCCTAGTCATCCCCTTAAACTTGCCCTCTCCAGTCCCCCTTCCTTCTGCTCTGTTTATGTGCTTCCCTAACAAATGCCATCTGCTTCTCTGCGTTTTTGGGTACTGTTGCTTCACCCTGGTTTTTCCAGTGCCATTTACCATTTTCCAGAGGTCCCAGATACCCTGGTAGGGTTAAGAACGATCTTGATTTCAGTGTAGATCTGCAATTTTCAAACTGTAGGTGAAGGCCAGCCCAATACCCTTGAATGAAGTATTTTAGAGGATTCTTCTTCCTTACTTTTAAACCAGAGCCTTTACTGTGGGATCCTTTGAGATCCAGCAGTGGGGGAAAGGGCTGCTTTAGGCCGACTCTATTTATAGTTTATGTCTAAAGAATATACTGTGTTCTGCCCTATTCCTCAGTGGTTTTTTTGTATGCAGTCTTGCTTGATCTCACCTATGTTCTGTGGGATTGAATATTATACTGAAATTGGATCAGTTCATAATGAGGAACACTGGTTGTTCATGCTTTTTTATTTTCTGGAAATTAATAGCCACATGATAGTGAAAGAACGAGCATGCAGGTTCTAGAGGCTGAGCTCCCAGCTGAAATGCAAGTTGGTACAACTTGGCCACTTTCCAGAGAAGTGATGTCTGTAGTCCCAGCAAGTCATTAGATGTCTGTATGTCTGTCTTCTAACCAATTTACAATGAGTCTCTTCCTGTATCTTTATTCGGAGGAGGGGGAGTGGTTAATATGAACCTCACACAGCGGCAAGAGAAGACAATGTAGACATTTCTGATTGTATTCAAATGAGCATAACAATTGGCTTTCTTTATGTACTTTAGTATTTTTTGTTTCATCTAGCTATAAGTGGATGTACCAGCAAAGAAAACATTTGCCAACAAAATCTGGTCTTGGAACGGACGAGGCTGACCTGCAGTGAAACAGTTGGGATGGCAATAATTTAAAAATCAGTCTTGTGTTCTTGGGAGTTTGTGATATAAATCATGGCCATGATCACTATAAACCATGTCAAACTAGATTCTTAAAATAATGTCAGTGTGTCTTAAAAAGTTTCAGACGACTCAAAGGATTTATAAAATAATTAATAAGCCAGATGCTAAAAATTGGCACCAACCACTTTTTTTCCTTGCATTGCTGCTGTGTGTAAGTCCAAGAGCCACTATTTGATTACTGAACTTCATGTATTTGAAAAGGAGGAACTGTTAGAAGGAACATGGGACTCGTCTTCAGCTCTTGTCTGAAGGTACTTGGGGATCCAGTGACTTTGTCTAGTCTGTAGAAGATTACTGGGAAAAATGACTTGTATCAATCAAGAGATCTCCACATTTTTGGCAGACGGGGGAGGTTTTGTGGAGAAAAAAAAAAAGCAAAAAAGATTGCACACCACTGGCCTGGGCATCTCCGTCCTGTGTGCTTAGGATTTGGTCTGAGCTTGGGCAGGCTTCACCTGATCCCTGACACACTTGTTCTCTGTATTCTGTGTGTGTGATTTTCTTTTGAAGTAAGCACGGTTAGGCAGACCTTCAGGCATTGTGAGTTGCCCAGCTCCCCTGGGAAGGAAGCAGCTCCTCAGTGGGGTGGCCCCCATGTGAGGTGTGCCCTGCTGGCCTCTCTCTCTACCCCCAGTTTGCCTCCCTCCCCTCCTGTTCCTCACAGCATCTGTGGTCAAACGCTGAGAGGCAGGGACAGGGCTTGGAAAAAGCTGGCTCAGCAGAGGAGGTGGAGAGCCAGCTGATGCCACTATTAATGTTCTTTCAAAATTGATGGATGAGACGATTACAAAATTGAAGAGGGAAGTGGAATTTAACAGAATCCGTGTTTTAATTGTATTCTGGATTGTTTTCAGCAGCCAGCTTCTGAGGTGCAGGACAGATTGAGCATTTTTGTGAGGATGTTGGTGTGGACTGTGACTGCACAATGTATTGTTTTTAAAGAAAGAAAAAGATTGGACCAGTCTGTTTTCCACACTCTGTTGCTCTCAGTCTTCTTCATTTTTGTACTATGTGATAGGATGCTGTGTCTAGACAGTAAATCAGATCTGAAATACTGTCCTGATGCAGCTACAGAAAAATGAGGCTCCTGCAAACACCTGAGGTGTCAAGGTGCTCAAGCCTGTGAGGGGCACCTAGGTTCTGGACTTGCAATTTCCCCTGTGTACCCTTAATCTCCATGGAAAGGAGTGAGGATGATGGAGCCATCTGGCTTGTGGTGACCAGCAACGTGGGTCCTTGTTTCCTCCACACTGCATGGCAGCCTTCTGGCACTGGAACCTGCTGGCCTTTAACCTGGGGGAGGTCCTTTTTCAGATGATGAAGCCCTCCTGCTCAGTCTGCAAGTAGCATTTGTGTGCTGCATGGGGTTTTCTTCTGGACAGATGTTTTGCTTGAGAGCGCTTCATCCAGGATTGGACCAAAACACTCTCTAAGTTCTGTTTTAATTCAGGCTTTAAATGATCCATTTTTCTTTGTAGTATTTTTCCTTGCTTTTCTTTCCTCTGTGACTGAGAACTTCTCTCCTTAATTCAAACATAACTTGTTATAATTCTGCATGTTTTGAAAAAGTATGTGTGTGGGTGATTTCATTAAGAGAAGAAAGCATCAGTCCTTTCTCTTGCCTCCTACTGCTTTCTCCTCAGTCCAAAGCTGAGAATGGGACACTTTTCAAGAGTGGGCTCTTTAAATTTAAGTCCCTGTCTCAAAGTCCTGGCATTTGCATCAAACAGGTCTTCTATGTCCATCAGGTGCAAGTGAAGTTGCCTAAGAGAAGGTATCCTTGAGGTCTTGGAGGGCTGCTCTGTCTTTAAAATTGAATGCTTTGGGGTGGAGATGGTCTTCTGCCTCAGTGCTTTAGCATGCATATTTTCTCCATCTCACTCATACTTCCATAAGGATTTTTAGGGTCCAGTTGGGCAGTGAGGAGGTTCCTCATTTTCCCCTACATATCTCCCTGGGGCAGCAGCTGCAATCCCAGTGGTGAGGTTTAGAAATTGGTTCCTCTAGCTTTGTTTCCTGCTCTGGAGCTGGTTGGTATTTTAATGGCTGTGAGCCAACATTAGGGAGGGTAGCCCACCAAGGAGCTGGGCTGCTGTAAGAGGAAAAGTTCCGTTCTCGCAGGCGGTAAAACAGCCTTGTGCGATGTGGCCGTGATCCCTGGGAGCTACAGAGACAGCGAGAGGGAAGGATGGGCAGTGGATCACAGTGGCTTTCTGACATCCTAAAGGACACAAAATCTTTGCAGTGTTTACTCAGAAAATGTTCTCTCTGCCTTTTCAGAAGTGCTGTGCTGTTTACACACGCGTGAACACTGAGATTTTGCAGTGTCCGTGCTTGCGCGTTCTGTGCTGCGGGCACAGCTGGTAGTGCTGATAGGAGGGTTTCCATTGTACAGGCGCCCGCTGCTTAGAAAGCAGAAATTTGCTGAGAGTGGCACTGGAAGCCCAGCAATTCTCCTTTCACCGTGGCAGGGAGCTGCCCGCGGGGGCTGAGCTGTGCCACAGCAGGACCAGGAGTGCTGAAGTGCTGGCATTGTGATTTGGGATATTTAAATTCTTTAAGCTTTTTTTTAAATTAGCAATACCTTACAAATTAATTATTTAAAAGAAAACCTGAATTATGCTATTTTGCAGATGCTTGGGAGCCTATTTTCTTCCTTCTGCCGTTCTAGATATGTTAACATGAGTGACTACAGCTGCAAGTTACTTGTCCAGGTGTAGCTTGTCTTGCTTTTGTGGTATCAAGCCCTGTTTGGTATGTTTTGGTTTGATTCTCACAGAATTTCCTTTTGCTTGCTGCCCTGTTCTGCATGCCAGTTTTCCTGTAAATGTTATGAGAACTGGCACCATGGGCCTGATGCCAAGGGTAAGGGACTAATACAAATACATTTATTTTTATTTTGGAAGCTTTTGCGATTCACACTTTGCTGGCAGGGTGGTAATGGTGTTTCCCAGAAGAATACCTTTCTTATCATTTTGATTTCAGAGTGCTCTAGCATGGTCCATCTGCAGTCTCAGGCATAGCAAACGATGCCCCGGGATCAGGGTGCATTCAGCAGCAGTAGATGGGATGGAGATGGGTCTGAGGGCATAGGATGAGTCTGAGGTCTGTTCGGGATAACAGCAGTGCTGTGGCATCCCCAGAGCAGGGAGTGATGGCCCTGTGGGGACTAAAACAAGGTCGTGTGTTGGGGAAGATGAATCAGGAAAGCCTTATAAATATGATTGCCTAGCAAAAGAAACTGAAATGGAAATGAAATCATATTTTGAGATTACAAACCTTAGTAACTAAAGAACAACACCTTCTACCTGCAGCAACTTCAGGGGTCATAGTGAACCCTGCTGGTTGACAGAGGAAGAGAAGTCATAAAATGTAAAGTAGTGTGATAACACAACGATTCTTACAGGCTGTATGTAAATGCCATAGAATCTGTATCTTGTGTTAGATTGGTTAGTGTGAATTAGAATATTCAGGATAGAAGAATTTTTAAGACACTGTAAAGAAGAGCTCGCTCTTTTCTTTTGGATCGTTGCCTGCCTGTCTCTCTTTCTCTCTCTCTCTTTCCCCCCTCTTATCTTTCTGTCCTGCCTCATGCTGCTTCAGCAGCCTCTTGCAGGCCTTCTGTACCCAAGTCCTTCACAAAAAACCTCCTAATACCTAAAGCGAGAGATCTCTCGTCTCCATCCGTCCCATCCGTCCATACCGAGAAACCGAGCTTCTACAGTCGTGTTTCCATTTTTTAAGTGCCAGACCAGTGGTGTAGCCAGTCTGTGTTGGTGGCTATTCATTCATTGGTGTTGCCTATTCAGTGTTTTCTGTTAGGAGGCCTGAAGTTGGGTTGCTGTAGCTGAACCTCTGTGAGATCCCAGATCCCTGTCATTGCCATACCTGGCTTTTCAGAGCACTGTCATGCCGAGGTTCCCTCAGTGGGATGTGGCAGCTTTTGCATCCAGGGCTGTGCAATCTAAGGGCATGGTGTTTAAGCTGGAGAGACACTTGATGAGAGGTCAAGATGGTTATTTGCATTACTGATGAGATGATTAGTAGACAGTGTTCATGGCTCTCATTAGAGACCTGTGGAAGACTGGGATCAAACAGAAAGATCTGTGTGTGTGTGTAATATATGAGACCTGCTGCTCAAACCTCCATTTGTATTCTTTAGTTGTTCCACACTGGCAGTGGGGAAGAGAAGCTGGAAAATGCTGACTGTGTCCTGTGCTCTCAAATGGAAACAAAGGTGGCCATGGCATGTGTTGCACAGAGGCAGAGATGCTTCTCCATGCTGTGGATCAGCAGTGTAGTGCAGAGGGATCTGATTGTCATATCCTCTGAATGTCTGTTTAGAACTCATGGCTGGCTTACTTTGTATAGAAATACCCATTTCTTTGCATAGGTGAAATCTAGAGGCCAGGCTCTGTGGTACAAAACTATTTGTTCTTGTATTTGTCACATGCTTAGCTGACTAAATTAATCAAATGGAAAATGCTTTTTCCCAAATCAGAAAACTTCAATGAAAAGGAGTGTATTCCACCTATTTTTTTAAAGGAAAATACAAAAAAATCCCTCTTCTCTGTTTGTTTCTCTCACACTTTCTCCTAGGTTTTGCTTAGTTGCAAAACAAGAAAAGTAAAAGGTTGAAGAAAAGAATTTTTTATGGGCATTCACGCATGTATGTATGGAGTAAAAACCAAAATAGATGAATATTTTTGACTTAACCAAAAATAGGCTAGTGAGAATCAGTGACTTATGTAAATTTACT
Source organism: Climacteris rufus (assembly GCA_013398175.1). Lineage (NCBI taxonomy): Eukaryota > Metazoa > Chordata > Aves > Passeriformes > Climacteridae > Climacteris > Climacteris rufus. The sequence continues at coordinate 1,598,344 of VZRZ01007410.1, read as the reverse complement.
TGTATGAAAAAGATGCATTTAACAAGTTGCAGTAACTTTGCAAGTTATTCTACTTCATATTCTGGTGGTACATAAACATAGGCGTAATTTTCCACTTACTTGCTCCCGCATATCCTAATTTAGAGCACAGTTACATTAATTTGAAACTAGTCTAGGGTATTGAATAGCCATATCCACTTAATTTTCTTTCAGCTCATTGCTTTTTTTAATTTTTTTTTTTTTTTTTACTATTAGTGCTACAGGTTGTGGCAGCTCCTAGCTCTGAAGAGTGCAATGCACTTCTTTGAGTGTTCTGACCTGCCTGGTGCTTGGCTGTCCCTGTGTCCCAGTTTGGGAGCCTCTCTTCTCCATTTCCTTCATGACATGTGTCTGAGCAAAAGCCAGCAACTGCTTTGAGAGGGTCTGAAGGCATGGGTGTGATATGCTGCATACTTCTGAGATGTATCAGCTTCCCCCTTTTGTAAATCAAATCAAACAGGGTCAGGTGCAGATCCTGTTATGTTTCAGTGTGGCTTGCTTATTCAGTGAAAAAGATGTTTTAGTTGTCTAGGTGGATAAGACTGTCTTGAGTGTTTCAGTAACGTCACAGATGGTAAAAATTCTGAGCTTCTTTGTGTGAAATGTGTCTCTTCCAAGAGACAAAAATCCTTGGCAGTATTTTCAAAACCTATTGTGGGTTAAATAATTCCTGTATGACCACATTTTCTTTTCTTGCCACTTTGCCAATTGTGGCAAGATTTGCAGGCAAGAAGCTAAAAAAACCCCAGTAGAATACGGGAGCAGTTTGTTTGGGATTTTGTTTGTTTTACTTCCTTAGTGCATCTTGTCTGCATCTGATTCCTGGCAGAGTTTTGTGACCTGCAGTGGATCTCATCAGTGTTTTTTTGAAGCCCCAAGCAGGCAGAAACCCACAAGCCAGAGCACTGAAAGCACTGAACTGCCCAAAAGGAACAGCATCTTGTATCAGCTCTTCCTCTTTTCTCCTGTGTTGGTGAACATTGAGAGCAATTGTTTAAACCAGCTGAGCTTTACTGCAAAAGGAAAAACGAAAACAACACAAAACCTTTGACATTTGGAGTTAAGTACAGAGAGGACTGACCACTCCTGTTCCTCCTCAAGACAATCCTGTGTTTACTGCTGGCCTTATTTCAATACATTCTAAAAATTTTTTTTAAATTAGCTTCACCTGAAAACAGAACTGTGGTTTGGTTGTAGTGCACCTAGGAAGTGTGGGTTAGTCTTGTCTGTCAGGATACATGCATGTAGACTCTCTGGAGCTTGAATATTCTTGGAATAATCCCAAAGTGAAAACTGGGAGCCTTCTAGGCATTAGCTGAAGAAGAAAAGGTTTTAGGCCCCAAAAATCATAAACAAAAGAAATGCAAGTTGCAATTCTTTAGTGCTACATAAAAGGAAACTTCGTTTGATAAGCCAACTGATTTGTGAACTGTGCTCTATTGCCTTTTTTTTTAGTAAATGTCCTCATTTCTTCAGCTCCTGTTCTAAAACAGGTTGCTACCTTGCCTTCTGTAGCCAAAAATCAAGAAGAAAGAGGTTTGTAGCAATAGCAATTTCATTGGACTGCCTAGAATCTCAAACTGCTTATTAGGTTTCTTTGAATTATTGGGTGATGTATTTGGTAGCTGGTATTTTGTATCAGAATTGCATAATGTAAATAAATTTGATTAGAATAGTGGTCATACGCTTTCTGTCAGTCTTTTGACTGGATTTTTCTGGCTTTGTAAAGCACAAAACTCCAAGTATTGGCAAAATCTCTTCCTTTGAATGCCTTTCCTGTAAAAAGCTAGTGCAAAGTAGTTCTGTTCTATCAAAGGGAAAGCCTAGTAGGTGTGCTGCACCTCCCAAATCCATAGAGGTCTCTGCTTCTTTGAGCATGCATGCTGATGATGTAGGTGTTCCTTCATCACAGTTCAAGGGTCCCTCTTTCCCTGTGCCGTGGCTGCCTGTGCAAGGCCTGCTTACAGATCTCCCACCAGCAGAGGAAGATAAATGTAACATCACCCTGCCCTTACCTGTTAAGAAAAGGTGCTTGGTGTCTGGGAGGCACAAATACCATACTGTAACCCTTGCTTTTCCTTTTCCCCGGGAAAGCTGAGGCACATCAGAAAGAGCTAGAGAAGCAGGGTCCTGCAATCCACATGCTGTCTGCTTCCTAGGTCTTAGTGCAGTGGCTTTTTGGAAGCAATGAAATTAGATGGCCATGTGCCCAGTGCAAGAAATTATTCACTCCACTGTATTTATTTTTATAGTGAAATTGCATTTTCATATCTCCGTGAGAGAGACTGTAGCGGGATACAAACCCAATGAAGCATTTCTTTTTGTGGACACAGTGACTTTGGCACAGCTGTGATGGAGCTCTCTACTCCCTTCATGAAAACACACTGAGCTGGGAATACTGCTGGTTTGCATCCTCTCTGAGGAAATTTGGTGATGCGCTTGTGGTGAATGGAGATTGGATTTCTTCACACTCCTGACTGACAATGCTCTGCAGGAAAGGATGTGTCAGACGGGAATAACTGTAGTAAACTTACGTGACTGTGATTTCACAGTGAAACATGGGATTGACAGCTACCTAGAATATAATTAAATTTCACTTTTTAGTGATTCAGGAATGCAAACGGTTGAGATTTGAGTCATATTTCTTACAGGTGTTTTAACATGACTTTCAAAGTTATGGGTACATTTTACAGCATTGAAATTAATATGCGTGTAAAAGCTTGAGAGTACAAAGTTTCTGCTTGTAAATTGGGCAGTCCGTGGCTTGGCCCACCTGCATTTTGTGTTTGCATGCAAAATAATTTGCATTAGCAGTAGAGCATTCTGTGTGCATATAGCATGTGTTACAACTAATATGTAGGCAAACAGAGGAGTTCTGAGAAATGTAGGAGGCCATGTAGTTATGACAGGCTACTTGCTGGAGGTTACTGGATTGTGTCTTGTTTTAAAAACAGAAGGGAGGGGGGAAAATGGAGGTGAGATGGTGGGGTTATGTGAATTTTGTAGTTAGGATCCAGTCCACTTCAAGTAATGCAGTGTGCTGTTGATGTTAGAGAATTACTCAGGGCTCTGTTTCAACTGGTCTCCAAAATGACTCAGTGTAAGAGCCAAGGTCATGTGGATTTCTTTTAAAAGACCTATTGGACTAATTAGGCTATGTTATGTGGCTTAGTATTAGTTAAGCATGCCCAGAATTACTGGTAAGAGTTCAACCTTTAATTTTCTGCTGGAAGCAACTTCCCTTCAAGATTCAGAGATGTACAGCAGTTGTGATTAGAGATTTGTAACATATAAACCCCAAAGCACTGTAGAAATTACAGGGGAAGGAAAGAAGCTGCAGAAAGTAGAAGGGGAGTTAATTATATGACAAGGGATCCACTGAACAAGCAGATGGCTTGTCACACAGTGTCACTGGGGGAAGACAGGTTTGTATAAGTGTTTAGTAACTACTTTGACTGAGTCTGTTCATGTGCATATAGTATGTATATAAAAATAGGTGGCTGTTTTGACAATGGCTTATTGTGTAGTTGTTTGAACAAGGCAACAGAGAAATAAGACTTCCAGACTTACTTCTTTTGCTCATTACAAACATTCAGTTCCTCTCTCTCCACCTCTGGACACTCCAAATGTTGCTTGCATGTTATCTGTATTCCCCCTTGCTTCCTGCTCGCTCTCTGTCCCTACCCACCTCGTGCCCCTGCCCTGGCCTCCAGCACACATAGGGAGTCTGGTGACTTTTCTCCTGCTGCTGTCTCCATCCTCTTCACACACTTCTAAACTTCAGTAATACAGATGTAAATCAGAAGGATTTTTTAGTTTCCCCTTAATTTCTGTAGCATGTGTAAGTTCAGAGGACTTACAAAAAATTTAATAAACGTCTTTGTCTGGTGTTTGTTTCCAGATACTGTAAATGATTGGCAAAGACTTTAGATTATTTCTACAAGCAAACTCTCCTAGTATAAACTTTGCACATTTTACATGTCTGAGAAAAATAATCTCTTGACCCATAATTCCAGAGGGGTGATTTTGTTGAAGTTCAGACTCAGGTTTTGTATTGTAAAAAGTCTTTGTCCACTAAGGAATAGCCTTCATCTCTCATGTGTTTACTGTACAGAGGCAAATTTCAAGTCTGGAAATGTGAGGCCATGTGCCATTGGGAGGGCTCTGTCAGAATCATGTCTTTGCACTGCCAGACCAGGGGGCAGTATGATCAGATGAGCCAGGACATGCAGTGGGATGTTTTTAGTGATTTTCATCAGTTGCAGGAAGGCAGAGGGCTACCTGACTTTTCACAAGGCCTGCTGGGCAAATGCACTGAACCAGCAAAAAGAGATTGAAGCAGTGCTGTGTTTTGTGCCTGCAGTATCTGTGGATGGGTATGGGGTATGTCAACAGCGACTTTGCTTTTGTGTGAGTGTTGACCCTGTGCTGGCAAAGGTTATAGGGTGGCACCGGGCATCTGTTTGTCCCAGCATAATGTTTGTTGTGGTGTACAGCATGTACACCCACGGGGTGGGTACAGCATGCAAGTTGTACACAGTACGTCCCAAGAACATGGCCTGCCCAGCTTAGTGGTGGCCAGTGCTGAGTCCAGAGCAGTTCTTTCCTTTTCAACTGTGCCTGGTGTTGGCACAGTGTAAGCTGAACTTAAGCTGCCTGAATACCAGCTTAGCTAACTTGTTGTTCTTGGGTACTGTTCGGTCTTTCCAACACAGAGAAGCATCACTTCATTTCTCCTCTTCAAAGGCTTTTGCTACTGCTGCTTTTTTTTCTTTCTTCCCCCCCTCCCAGTGACACCTCCTGTAATGTTTCATTGCCACAGAAAAGGCGGAAAGCACTTTGTCAGCAGCCTACTTCAGGCAGAGAAATTTATATCTGTGAGAAGCATATGTACAGAACAGCAATTACTCAGATCATCAATATTTATATAGCAGATAATAGACATCATGGACAAGATGAATATTGTCACAAGAGCAGTAGCTGCTGGGGAGGGGGGGAAATGCAAAATATAATTGCTAGATTTCTTCAAATGGGATAATTATTTAACTTTCAAGTGATTGGTGAAAATAGCTCAGAGTCTGAATTAACTATTGAGTGGGGGTTCATCTACTTCTAGAAAGTAAAGAAAATGCCCCCTTCTGTTTACCCTCATGTCATGCAGTGAAAGCTGCCTGATGTGTTGTCCCTTGCATGTGGCTTTAGCTGAAGGCAATGATGGAGCCACTTGCTGAATGAGGAATCGTATAACAAAAGAGTAATCAGGCTTGTTTTGAAAATTAATTTTTGTTATGTCTGCTGTGGACAGACCCTTCTGGTTGAGATGGAGACATGGTGGCACATGCTTGGATTTTAAAAGCTATAACCTGGTGTTCAGTGGGAGGTGGCCATCCTTAGGGCAGGTTTTTTACCAGAGGTTTCCAGCGTTGTGCCTGCCAGCTGATGTGCTGCTGGCTGCCTTGGCACTGCCTGACTGGACAGGCAACCCCCTGAGTCCCTGTGTGACCTCCTGGCCAGAGGGACAGCCCAGGTCATGGCTTCCTGTTTGCACAGGAGATGGAGCTCCTGATTTCTGTGGAGGGACTGCATCCTCCCACCCACCATTTTTAACCTTTTTATGGCACTGTGATTATTCGGAGGGCTTTCATTCACTGACAGGAAAATCTGCTAGCTTGTCCTGTTTTTGAGATATATTAAATAAAAAACTAACTGCATGTGGGATGTTTGCTACAGATGATTTATTTGCTGACTTTTTTCTTCTGCTTGTGATATGCCTCTGAATAGCTCCACTTTTTCTTCATACCGACTGACTCTTCAGATGTGATTTCAGATGACTATCTGAAACCTCAAACCCCCCTCACTCCTTTCAGCTGTGGGGGACCAGTGGATGGGAGGATACAGCGCTTGGTGTTCAGTGTTTAGCTCAGTTCGGTTGGTGTCATTTGTAGTGTTAATCACACAGTTTTCAAAACACTAAAGCGACTTAGGAACATTTGCAACAGTGTTCATCCACAGAAAATTTAAAGTCCTGTAGTGTCAAACCTCTGGGCACTGTATTCTCTGGGAGTCAGATAACAAGGCTTCTTGTGCAATGCCCAGAGAAAAGCTGGCCCAGGAATGGTATTTGCAAAAGCTGGCATCCCAAATCAGGAGACATATGAACTGGCTACAAGGGAGAATCAAGATGAGGACTTCTAAGTTGGCAGCCCTCTTTCTGTTCCAGGAAAATCTGCTGAACTGCTCCTTTGTATTCCTTTCTGAAGTTAGGTACCTTCTGCTGAGGTAAGCAGTGGAGGAGATAGTGCTTGCTCTCTCCCAGTTAGGTCTGATACTCAGCCCCAAGGAAGCTAAGACTGAGCTCCCACCTTTGTCTAGCAGCATTTGTTCATGGATCTTTTTCACTTCATAGGTAAGCCCCTTAAACTACATGGATTCTAGCCCTTTTCCAAATAAATTTTTAATATCTTAAAATAATTAAACATTGCTTGGAGCAGGGACAGGAACTTGGCTTCCCCCCCGTTCACACTCACTTTTGTTTTCTGACCTTGATACTGAATTATGCACTTCAAAATGGAATGGGGTTAGGAGGAGGCATTGGTGGAACTCTCGTGAACTACTGAAATTCCTGGTACTTAAAACTTTAATCTGGGAGGAGGGAAAAGAATATTGTAATTTAGTCGGATTCACTATTTGTGAAGGAAAGTTTCCTTCTGCTATGAGCAATACCCAGGTTCTTGTGGCGGTTCACTGAATCTGCCACTGGCATGGGGCTTGGGGAAGTCTTGGCCCTGTTGCATGCAGCTTAAATTGACCGGAAGGCTTGTTTGAAGCTAAATATAGGCCAGCTTAGATCTTGCTATTGCAGGTAAAGATGAGATGTCCAATAATGTCAGTGGGAATAGCTCAGATGCTTGTTCCAGTGCATAACTGTATGAATAGAGCTGTTTTAAATTGCAGATCACAGCAGACCTAGTATTGCAACTATGCGTGTTTAACCTTTTCTTAAGTAGTACCCCCTGAGTTTTTTATGATGGTGGTGTAATCTTTGCTCAGAATTTAAGCTTGCAGTCAGCAGGCTTACTGTCTTAGTTACCTTCCCCAGATCCCATTGAGGCAGCCACTGTTGAGACTCGGTTGAAAGACTGTCTGCAAAAGGGTTAATTTAAACATTATCTGCTGTCTGAGGTTCTGCCTTGAGGGAAGTAAGCACTAATACCCCGTGTAGAGATGGCTGCAGTGCTCAAGCCAGCGCCTTATGTATATGAGCCAGCCCTGTGACAGACACATGCCTGACACATTCATTGCTCCTCCAAGTGTGTTGCAACTCGGAACAGCTCCTTTTTCAGAGTAAGGAGCAGAACAAGGGGCTATTGAAGAGTGCAGGTTATCAGCACTACTGGTATTCTAGATTATTGAGTTGTGTTGAAATAAAGAGTTTTTTCATCAGGCTAGATTGTTTGTACCTAATTCTCTGAATAGTTTTTTTTTTCATTGCAGTAACTTGCACAGGGATCCCAGAGATGATGAAAAGGATTGCTTTCCCCTCATGTTTAATGAGATACTTTCTTGGTTTTGGCTGTCTTGTCTCATTGCTAAGACCTGGCATATTCATAATTTAATTTGAGGATGAGGTGTTAGTGGCATGAAGAAATGGGATGTTTGCAGAAACTATGAGCCTCTCTACTTCCATTCCACTTCAGTGTCAAACACTGGGGCACCACCATGAAGATTATGCAACAAGGTCTTTCTGTCACACTGGTGCAAACTAGCTAAAGCCTTGAGGGGTTTTGGTGAATAAGTGTTTCAAGATTCAGTCCTGTGCAGTGGTTTTCTTTTAAGCCAAAAATGGGAAGAACTGCGTGGCAAAGGATGGAGTCAGAGATATATTGCTATCAAACCTTAGGAATGTTCTTAGGGCAGAAAAATTCCTCCTTAGCTTCTGAGCAGTACAAGAGTGAAGCTGTTTGCCTCTTCAGTTGGTTTTAAGCTAGTTTGAAGATTTGCCCTGCATTGCCTTTGGGAAGAGTTTTCCTGCATCCTAATTTTGTCAAAACTCATTGGTTTATTTTATGGAGTGAACTCCCTCCCCCTGCAACAGTTGAAAAATTTTCCTTTCACTGAAAAATGGAACTGAAGGGTTAGGTTTAGGAATGCCAGCACCATCTCCCATGGGAACTGTAATTAGCATACTTTATTTTCCCATTCTTCCCTCGGGGCTTGGCTTTATGGCTGACTTCCATCTCTTCTTTTAAAACTTAGTTGCCATTGTGGTTGTGGGAGATGCAGTCTAGCTGGGAAGCCCAGTCCCTGTTGAAGATTGGGAACATGTGTCATCCCGTGTGCAAGTACCTTAAGCTGGAGTAAGCAGCATTTTACAGTTCTGAAAAAGGGTTGCCAAATTCCCGGTATTTAGTAGAACGGCAACACTTCCCTTCATGCAGGTGCCATAGCTATTCATTTCATGTAATTCATAAGGTGTTCATTTGAAACCCTAAATTTTCATGAAAACTCACTTTCCTCTACTTTTAAATAATCATGTTGGCTTAATTTGCAATCCCAAAATACCACTTTTAGGGGCTTGCCCCACAGTCATAGAGTGTGATACTGGAGTTAGTTGTAAGTTCAAAGTATAGCAAGTAGGAGATGTGATATGATTTGCCTGAGGAGACCTCTTGTTTGGCATAAATATTTCTGGTGTGTGGAATGAAGCAAGACTGGGAACAGGAATAAAGTACTCTTCAGACTTCAGGTTTTACTTTCTGAAGTAGACTGGCTTCTTAAAATAGAAATCAGCAGAAATGCTGGCATTGTGTTAACAGACTAGTATATAGCCCATCTGTGGAGTAGGAAATGTGTTAGTTTATGAAGTTTAAGGATGTCTAGAAGACAGAAACTGGTCAGCAATAACAAATTAGTGAGAATTCAGTGAAGTTGTATTACTCACAAATCTGCTTTCAATAAGCAGTGAGCTATTTTTACTAAGACTGTTTACGACTGCTACTTTTATGATTGGCTAATTAGCAACCCCCTTCGGGAAAAAAAAAACCAACCCTCTTGAAAGTCTTCAAGTGCACAGAAACTTGGATTTTTTATCCTCTCAATTTCACGGTGTCTTCCGCCTTTCAGCATATGATCTCTTGCAATGTGCCACTCTCCCTGTTTGTGCGACTTCTACAGAAAACACAAGTAATAGTAGTTGAAAGGGAATTTTAAAATAGATCATGAAATCTAGGGCATGTCAGGATGATTTTGAGGTGGTCTTAAAAAATCCAGTTGTTGTCTTTTTTGAAAGCTTTTGCCAAATGTTTGATTTAGCCTTCCTCCTCTTTGTCTAAAAGTCGAGAAGGTCTGTTCCTCTCAGACAGCACATGTGACATATGTTGGCATTTGGGAGTTTGACCAGGACTACTTGTGGATTGACCTGTTCTCCACTGGAAGGATTTCTGGGCAAGTCTGATTTAAATCTGCTCTTGAGAGCAGTCATTGTGAAAGGTGTTTCACCCAGCTCATTGGAACTGCTTCATATGGAGCAGTCACTGGCAGAAAGAAATGCTGGCAGAACTGGACCTGGGCTGGTTTTCACAGCTTTAAGGAAATTGTATGTCCACCTACAAAGTCTCTGTGATAAATTTTTTAAAACTCGTGTATAAATATATAATTATTTTCATGGATAAAATAAATTAATTCATGCTATTATACTTGTGCTCCTGAACATCTTTGCAAAAAAGGCAAAGTAAGCAAGTGAAAAGCATTTTGGTAAGGAAATGTGCATTTTAAGAGGATATTTTGACCATGTTCAAGAGCAGTTTAGGGAAAAATATCCTTGACGTTGACTTAGCTTTTGTAGTCCTCATTTACTGGACTCTTCAGATTCAGCAACATCTTTGACACAAGGAGTGTGAGCTACAGGACTATTTATGGTAATGAGGAGTTATTTGAAGAGAAGTTAGAGTTGTGTGGCATGTTGGCTTTCTTTCTTGTCTTTCTGTCTGCAGTCAGTGTGACCCAGTATCAGATATGTGGCCGTGTTTGTTGAGGGCCAGTGGAAACATGACCCCCACAACTACAGGAACTTTATGGTTGTAGCTCTTGGAGGAGCTACAGTGAAAACCCTTTCATATTTTGAGGAACCTGACTCATTTTTTCCAGTGTAACAGGGTTATGTTCCTGTGCTGCTACTTCTACTGGCTGAAATTCCTTTATGTGGTCCATTGGAGAAACTCTTATCTTCTGTATTAATACATGGTTATGAAATGAGAACAAAAAAATTAAAGATCATGTACTGGCAATTTAAGAAGTGATAAGAATCTACAAATTTATCCTTTAGTAAGATTCTAATACTGTTGCTTTTTCAAATGAAGAGGGACAGAGGTCTGCAATGTGTACATGTATATTTTTAAATCAGGATATAATGCTGAGTTGGAATCTTTTTGCTAACTCCTTTAAAGGTCTCATTTTCTAGCACTCACACTGATTTCTTTTGTGTCGTTTTAAACAATATACCAATAGCATTTTTCCATCAGCAAAGGCCCGTGCATTTCAGTGACCTTTAGTGCTTTCTCTAGAGGGCTTATGCAATCAACATAAGAGAATGAAAATACTTAGTGATTTTTTTTTTTCTTTAAAAGAGGTTTTATGCCTGTATTCTTATGGTTGTGGAACTCACACCTGTGTTTTGCACCTGCACTTTTTATTTTGAGGAGCCTGAAAGTCTTCTTGCAAAATAGGAGCCAATTTGCAAGAATGAAGCTGAAAAAAGTGTATAAGTGGATTAAACTATTGTCTTTAAAGCAAAAAGCTTTTATTCTAATGTTCCCTCTTTGGTCCCCCACCTCCATTAAATATTATGTTTTCTGCTAAATTTAAATTCAGAACTTACAAAGGGATTGACCCTTTTCATATCTATTGGATAGTCAGTGCCAGAGAATTTTGTGTTCCTTTGTGAACCTACTTACAATTCACTTGCCTGCATTTTGCTGCTTGGGAACGTTAAGGCTCCTGAGAGTCCACACTAAGTGCAGTCTCCTCTCTACAGAGAGGCTGCTCATTAGAGATGGAGGTTGATTGCACCTAATAGTGTGGAGAATACTGAAAGCCCATCAGCCCTTAGTTCTTCTGCTTCCTGATCAGGTGGGTGAAATATTGAGGAGCGCATCCATGAGTCTGTTCAGGGACGTCCATGGAAACAGGAGATCCAAGTAAGTTCTTACAGCAACGATGGCTTAACTTGCTAGATTGGAAATACTTCTGGTGCCTCATGGTGATAACCGGACAGTTGCACACTTCATTGGTGCTCAGGGTTTGGGTTACTGTTACACTGTCTGATTTGTTTTTCCACAGGTGGATACTTTATGGTCCAAATCCACAGTGGGATAGCAGAAGGTAGAGTAAGCAAGAACAGTTGCCTGATTCATCTTTCCATGCCATCAGCCCTTCTTTGTGTATTGGAAGACGCTTACTTTAAAAACATGTTTTGAGTAAACTTGTGTGCAGTGCATATAGTTTATAAACCTTGAGCTGAATTGTGCCTCTTTCAGTGGGTGATTTTAGTAAACCATCAAGAAAAAAAGTGTTTACAGCTTGTGAGGAAATGAGTTTGGAATTCTAGATATCAAGGAATTTCCTAAACACTGTGGATATCATGACATTGATTGTGGGCCCTGTTCTGCAAGGACACCTTACTTTGGTTTTATTTTTTGCTCATATCCACCGATATAACCTTAAACTTTTCCAGTTTTGTGTCTATTTATATTTGGGGTCAATTTGGAGGGAGGGGGGCAGGGAAATGCCAGTGATCCACTGACATATACAGGAGAGGAAAGGAAATTACTTTATGACAGATCTTTTCTGCTATTTCCACATGAGCAGATGGATCCTATGGTACAGGTTTGCCTTTAAGGAGAGTTTAAGCAGTATATACATTGCTTTTTGCAAGAGGGCTGGTTTTTTTCCATGTTTATATAGCGTTTAGGTAATTCATAAAGACTTCTGATAAAAATTCAGGCTTTTATTTCCTCCCAGTTGTATGACCTTCACTGTTTTTAAACTAAATTTTTCCAGGGTAGAACAATGTGAGAATTATGTCTTTGTCAACTGAACCAATTCTAAATGTTGACTGCTGCGCTTGATGCCTAGAGTTGGACGAAACAACTGAATTTCAGAGTTTTTCTTTAAAACTTAATCTTCTGAGAGAATGGCACAATCTTTCAGGGTTTAAGGGTACCTCCTCCTATCTCCCCCAAGCTGCACAGTGTTTTAAAGGGCCAGATTCTGAACACTGAAGGATTGGGAGAGTTTCCAGCAGGAGCAAAACAAGCAGTGGCTCTTACAGTTGGATGAGAGATGCAAAGACTAGGTGGGCCGCAGGTCTTTGAGGTGGGTTTATTTCTTCTGGCTTGTGAGACTTCTAGACGGAAACTTTACTGACAGTCAGTGTTTGAGTGGGAGAAGTGCCGGTATGACTGACTTTGCTGTGGGAGGAGCTCAAGTGTTGGGGCAAGGCAGAAGGCTCAGAGCAGGGTGGGTGTCTTCATCATGCCTCAAGGAACCATCATTGGTGACTCTTCCTCACTGTGCAGGTGAGCACTGTGGCTGTTCTGTGTGTGCAGGGCACAGCTGAAAATAAACACAAGGGAACTGGTTTCCTAATTGTCAGGGTCTGTTTTTTTTTGTTGTGGTGCTGTCTTAAACCAATAAGTCAGCATTATTTCAGCTGTCCTGTGTTTGGAGGAGTGTAGGACAGTGGTGGGAGGCAGTAAGACACTGCCACTTCTCCATGCACAAGGTGGGACAGCAACTGCACCTGCCCTGTGGGAGCTCTCCCCTCAGTCTGGGAGCACATAATGAGCTCAGTGCTTTGGGTGTGCTGGTACCCCTTATTCTCTTCTGGAAATGACAGCACAAGGTGCATTTCAGCTTGCTGGTGCACCCCATTCAGCAGCAGGGTAAAAGCTGGGACTGGCAGCATTTGTCCCTGCTGTTTGGGAGAGGGGGCGTAGAGGTGATCATCCTAAACCAAACCTCCTGGAGGGTGGTAAAGCAGTAGTAGGACAGGTAGGCAGAACTGGCCTTCCTTGGTCGTTCGAGTGCTGGTGCTTAATGGTTTATATTCTGGAGTGCCACCTGCTGGCACTTCTCTCTTTGCTCGCTCTTTTCTAGAGGCAGCTGCTCCAGAAGACAACTCGGCAAAGAGCGTGAATGTTAGTAAAAAGAATAATAGTACTAATTATTTGTATTGATCTTTACATTATGTTTTTAATCATCCTGGCACTTAAGGATCCTGTTTATTGGCAAGGAACGCATTCTGGCAGGTGTTCTGCAAACTTGGCGTAAAGGAAACTGGCAGAGGCTTCACTGCTTAAAAAATAGAGAGCACAGTATGAAGGGGGGTTTAAAAAATAGAAAATGATTTTTCCAATCTGTGCTGTTATTTGGCAAAATAAGAAGCATGTTTTTCTTTGTCTTGCTTTAGTAAAATGTTTGGATCATTTCTGTGGTTGACAAAGGAACCCCCAAAAGCAGTAATCATTTCATTGAAAGACACCTGGCAGTGAAAGCACTTAAGCAAATATTAGGAAAACACTGACTCAACTCTAAAAAGTAAAAATTATGTCAGTAAGGTAATTTTGAAAACCTTTTGGCTGGAAAGCAAGGGATCTTGTAGTTTGTGTCACTAAGGAAATCTGGGTCCAGAGCTTAAATTTTTCTCATCTTGGTCAAAAACTTGTTTTGGCAGCAGAGAAGAGGCGAATTTTGATTCTGTTTTTTAACATTGGTTTTCTTTCTGTGGGTGAAAGCTTAAATGGATGCCTTTGGCATTGGTTTGGTTGTGTGTGTTGGTGTTTCCAATGTTCAGTGTGTCCTGTGAGACACACAGGTATAATACTATAAAAGAAAGGAAGCAAAGACCTCAACTGAATGGAATCTGGTGAAATCCTGCAGAGATGCATAACGCTCTGGGTATTCACACCGTGTCTTAGATAATCATGTCCAATACAACGTTTTCTAGAATGACAGTACAGACTTTTTGCCTTTCCCCCTTCCTTAGTGAGCAGTCCCTGAGGTATCTTTGGTTCCTAACTGCTCTTCTGTGTGATATTGTGTGGAATAGAATCACAGAATTGTTTAGGTTGGAAGAAGCCTTTAAGATCATTGAGTCCAGCCATTAACTCAGCACTGCCATGTTCACCACCAAACCTTGTCCCCAGGTCCCACATTTATGTGTCTTTTAAATAACTCCGGGCACACTGACTCCACTACTTTCCTGGGCAGCTTGTTCCAATGCTTGACAATCCTTCTTGTGAATACATTTTTTCTAACGTCTAATCTAAGCCTCCTTTGGGTGCAACTTAAAGCCATTTCCTCTTGTTCTGTCACTTGTTACCTGGGAGAAGAGACTGACCCCCACCTCACCACAACCCCTTCTCAGGTAGTTTTAAAGAGTGATGGAGTTTCCCCTGAGCCTCTTTTTCTCCAGGCTAAACAACCCCAGCTCCTTCAGATGTTCCTCATCAGACTTGTGCTCCAGACCCTTCACTAACTCCATTGCCCTTCCTTGGACATGCTCCAGCACCTCAATGTTCCTGTTGTAGTGAGGAGCCCAAAACTGAATACAAAATTCAAGGTGAAATACATGTTGGAAGTAAGTGGTGAGGCTCGTCTGATGTAAGTCTTCAAAAGTAATTAATGATATTGGGATGTACCCTGGAGAACGTTGGGATGAGTGTGACTTTTTTTTAAGAAAACCACCTGTGTTTTCAGTGTAAGATCCTTTAGCTCCTTTGCGAGAAGCACTTACAGAAACACACACCAGATGTCCCATGTTATCAGCTAACTTGTGCTGACAACCCTAAAAAGCTGAATAACAATTATTGAAAACAAGCTTCTTTGAAACTACAGCTGGTAGTTGAAATGTATCCACCTTGCTTTTTTTAGACTAGGAAAGAAAAAATCATGGTATATCGTTAGATTTAAGCATTTGGCATTCAGTGGTAGAGCAATGTTAGAGATACTTCTGGCTCACTCAGTGGCTGATCACATCAGAAGAAAAATTATTCCAGACTCAGTACAAAAAAGCTTTGTTTGCCCTTTGCATTACCTTTTTATAAATTTCTTCTTCTGAAAGAAAACAGTTAAATTGAAATGAAAGTTGAAATGAGCTGACATGTTAATGGAAATTTCCATTTTTGCCGAAGGAGAAAGTATTTGCATAATTTGAAACTGCCAATGAATTTGTTCACCTGCAAACTTAATTTCTTTAGTTAGCTCTAACTCTCATGAAGAAATCATGAGACTGGCTTGGAAATCAGAGACTGAAGTTAAGGAGTCCTGCCTAGCTGTGATTTGGGACTTCTGAAGTTCCTGTTTTCAGGCTTGTCTTCGAAAAGGAGTAGCATCCTTCTTTTTACTGAATATTGAATTGATTGTCCATAATCCTGTGAGCCTAGAACTCAGTGTGGCCATAAACTATCAGGATTGTGATGATATGTTGAGCATTAGCAGTATTATGTTGGTTTCCTTGTCCAAGTTTGTTCTGCTGTTACATTGCAAGTACTGCAGAACCAGGCACAAAATTAAGAGGCAAAGCAGTTTGCTTCACTTTAATTGTTTTGCTCTAATGTGGTGTAACACAGTCCTTTCTGAGCATTTGCATTCCTTCCTACAGGAAAAACGCTGTAAACTGTTACTTAAGTGCTGCCAAGTGGAGGTATTTTCACACCAGGATGTTTCAAAAGCAGACTTTGACTGGCGGAAGAACGGGTGATGGGTGATGTCTGGCCCAAACTTTGAAATTCACTATAAAGAGTGAAATTCAACTTGGCAAAGCTTGGCAGGTCTGATAAACTTTGTGCAGCTACAGGAGTGGCTCTTGGAACTGAGTACCGTCTTTGTGTAGGAAAGCAACAGTAGATTTCATGTAGTATGGGCAGGAATAGTTTATCTTCCTGTGCCTGAGCACTGGAGCAGCTGATTGCCGGTCCCCACCACAGCTTGGCTGCCATAGCAGAAAGGGTAGCAGCTCTGCAGCTTTGAGCTCAATGTCCCAGAGCTGTAATTTATGTCAGCCCACTGGAGAGGGTTGTGATAGTGCTAACCTCAGTTATGATGACTGCACTTGAGAACACTGCTTTGCTTAGCTGCAAGGCTGCTTCTGTCTGAAAACAGTGCTGGTTCATATGATGCAGAGACACTGTGCAAATCCCCTCACTCTGTTCTAGGCTTCATTCTAGAAGTCCATCCATGGGCGTCTTGTTTTTTCTTATGGGCACAGAGAGCGCCTTTCCTGGTGTCAGTTTGTTGTTCCACCACTAATCTGCAGTTTCAGCTGGTGGTACTGGCACTTAGTGTGATCATGTGGAGCTGGTTGGGATAGTTGATGTGCAACCAGTTTCGTCGCAGCTCTTTTGGGAAGGTTGGATTGTGTCCTCAGGTTGCACGTTTTCAGGGTGGTGTAGGGGAAGCACAGGTGTCAGCACTTCGAGATTACCTTGATCTGCCTGTGGCTGCTGGCACTGGGTTCTGTACTGGTCGTGTTGATGGCATCGTGTTAAGCATGTAAACGTGCAAGGGACCTCAAAAGCATGTGTCATCCCACTAGCGCCTGTGGCTAGTGTCAGGCCATGTGCTTCATAACTTGTCTGAGCTAGAGCTTGTGGAGTATTTATAGTCACAGGTAGAAATGTGGTTTGGAAAAGTATTGGAAGTAGTTATTTATCTGCTATAGCCTGCTAAATATCTTCAGAGGATTTTACTGGTGTAAGGGCAGAGCGATAAGTAATGAAATAGGAAATCATCAATATTACGCAGTTCAGGCTTGATCTAACTCTGCTTGTGATCCATATTTGCTGTAAGAGTTGGACTGTTCCCAAAATCCAGGAAGTGAGGGTGGTATTAATATTACTAGGTGACAATGTTGCAGCATGAATAATTAGTTTCCAATAAGAAAGGAGCTTTTGGATCAGTTCCAGTTCCTTCTGGTGTAATCTGCAAACCAGAACGACCAGTGCCATGACCTGGAATAGCTGTAACGCTTATCAGAGGCCAAAAATTCATGAAGACCATGATTTGTCTGCATTATGAAATGACAGAGCCCTTGACCTTGAGGAGGCATATTAGTTGGCTATCTTCCACTCTCTTGTGAAGATAAACTCTTGGAAGTGGTGGTTTGGCCTTAGCACAGCTGTTACACTTTCTCTGATTCTTCTGTTGATAAACAGGGGGCTTTACTCCTTTGTGCTTCCTACTTAGCAGATTTCAGGAGAAAGGTGAAAAAATCAGAAAAGCTCCCTGTGCCCTCCTAATCTCCTTCAGACCTAATTCTAGTAATTATGGTTGATGAAAGAAGAGAATGTCCTTATCATTGTCGGGCTTTTAGTAAAACATTTTCCAATTTCTGAGTCACATCTATTTCAATGTAAAAAGATGTATTACTTTGACTCCCCTAGGTCTGTTGTGCTTTTTCCCCCAATTTTTCTGAAGGTAAAAAAGAGACAACCCCTTCCCACTTGAAATAAACAAACCCCAGGCCATCCCAGGCCTTGAGAGCAGCTGTGTGAAGGTGGCTCTTCAGTGATGTGGGTCATGCAATCATGTCCTCTGGAAGGTGCGCTGGGTGAGCACAGAGAGCACAAAACATGTTATCAGGTGGGGAGTGCACGAGGTGGGGGCAACAGAGCAGTCGCAACATTTAAAACTCTCATTTGAAGGGCTTTTGTTTCCTGAGGTAAGTGTGAAACAGTTTTCAGTTTTTGTGTTGTGTAGGCAGGGTATGAGCGTGCGGTATCAGTTCCTTTCCTCTCTGATTGGGCCCATAGGCAGGTAGATTTTGTGCTAGTTTTACCAAAACCCACTCAATGACCTTGGAGAGCTGTAGCACTCTCTCCTGTAGTTATAGAGCAGTGTCTTAATAGACTCAGTCACCCACTGACCTGTATCAGTGAGAAAAGTCTGTATTTGAGCTTTATTTAAAATTAATTTTTTTGATGGTGTATTTTGTAAGTCTGATACCAGGTCCTCATGGGAGAGAGGGACGAATCTTTTAATTAAGTTTCTATTTAGGTATCAGGCAAATTCTATCAATGGCAGATGAAGCATAAAGTTCTAATGGGAGAGCAAAATTTGTAATTTAAGTGATCAGGTGCTTCATGCCTCTCTCAGCAGTTTGAATGCCACAGTATTATGTCATATTGCCATAAGTGAAAATCCCTTAGAAAGAGGACCTTACATTGCACTTAAAAGCTGTTACTGAGCGTGAGTTCAGCACCAGTAGCTCATCCAGTATATTGTGGGATTTTGGCCGCAGTGGCATAACTTGTGACCTCACTTAAAGTTGGGGAAGCAGCTTCTAAATCTCTCTTTGCCAACTACCTAACCACTTGTCCCTTATGTCCTGGTCACAAATAGCTACTGGTGCCGCTTTTATTCAGGGGTTGAGAAGTAGAATTCTTTCCACACCACACCTTCCACCAGCATTCTTCAGGATGTTGGTTTGAATGGCAAATGGATCTCTCACTTGGTAGTGGAAAACCCTGGCTTCTAATTCCTCTCGTCCTGGGGTTTAGAAGTGAGTCAGGCATAATTAAGAGCAGCCAACAAAACTGAAGAAGTGCTAATGGCCCTGCAAGCCTTGTGCTTAGAGTGGGCTGTAGAAATGAGCATCATCCCCTGGGATGCTTTGAATGCTGGAGATTTTGTTTATTACAAAATGCGAGGAAGCTGTTTATATCTTGTGCTGAAAAATTTTCCAATGTGGTACCATCTTAGGACCACCGTTAGGTCTTTCATCCTGCCAGTGCATGCAGAGAATAGAAATTTACAGACAGCAGGAATGGTGAGAAGTACCTTCACACCCCTTTTAGCAGGGCAGAGCTGCTCGTTGGGGTACTCTGCCAGGATGGAGGGAGACTGGGAGATTTAGGGAACCATAGCTCTGGGGCAGCTTGACAAGTGACCTTGTCAAAAACCTGCAGACCTGTCAGAGTTGTGCTGGTGAGGAGCAGGTTATGCTCCCACCGCCTGGGCTCTGGGCTGCTGAGAGGCTAACTGGTGGGCAGGAAAGCTGTCTGCTCTCTGTCTCTGACTGTTTGAATTAGGCATATTTCTGTGGAATTTTTAAATTTCAAATAATGTTTTTCACTTGCAGAGGGCCTCGTGTGAAACTGTCTGATGAGCATAGCTGTACTGTTCTGCCTCAGCACGAATTGTTTGCTGACCTGGCATGTTGCAGGTGATTAGTAGTGTTTGCTGTTGGAACAAAGTGCAGCTTATCCTGGTCATATTTGACCAAAATAAGGTCTTGGGAGGCAGGGAATGTGGACGTGTCAAAGTTTGCAGATAAAAGGAGGGAGCAGCGCAGCTGGTGATGTGAGATGGAACACGGAGCAGCATGTGAGTCATTCTGTTTTCTCTAAACACCAGAGGCTGGTATTTTCACCTGATCTGTTTTTGCTACAAAGCCATAAACTTCTGCATCTCGTTACATTCCTGTAGGTGACCTTTCTGCCTCTGTCTCCTCTTTCTAGGGCTGGCTGGTGACAATTTCTAAGGTGAATGCTGTGGAATGATACCTTGCTACTAGGCTCCTTTTTCATGATCCACCACTGATTTCTCAGTAGCTGAAGAGGCAGGACAGCTGGTGTTCTGTCCGATGTGTGCCGTCGGGATCATCCAGAGCAGATTGTCTCTCCATCAGCATGGATTTCCTCATGCTGGTTCATAGGATATTGTAGACTCATATATCACAGTTTGACTCAGCTCTGTTTTTTGTGGCTTTGTGCACCCGGGACTGTGTATACCTGATTCTCATCTTGGCAAGGGCTGGACTAAAGCTAAAGGAGCAGCAACAGCTTCTGCCAGCTAAGGCTTTGGCTAAATTAAAATGCTTTTGTTCTGCAACATTTCTGTGCAATTGTGAATACCTAAATGGAAAGGCTGATGGGTGTAGGCTGCCAGGCTTAGAGGAAGGTTCCTGGAAAATAGGTAAGTCTGGAGAGAAGAATGGATTTACTTTTTTGTCTTACTGTTAGCTTTATGTCCCTCAAAATGCATATCATCTCTTAATTGTAATCTCTGTGGTGGATGAACTATGCCTGTGGAGATACTTAGCTTCTGGAGTATGGTCTCTCATGTTTTTCATAACTTGTGGAAAAGCTGCTTTGTTCAATGAAAGCCCTCAAAAAATCATGGGGATGCTGCCAGTTGAAAGAGGTGGGGAAAACCAGGTAGGTTTCTGAGCTTTATTGCGGAAAAGAATGTCACGTCTGCCCTGTGGCGCATGAGGTGAAAAGTAGCACTGTGATGAAGTTGTACAGGAACTTTGAGGCAATCTGGGTGGTGCTTGCATGACCTTGGACCAACTACTTCATCTCTCAGCACTTCTTTTCTTAGATGATGAAAGAATATAATGACGATAGTATTTGTCTCTTAACAAGGGTGTTGTGATGAATAAATTATTCGTTGTGCTGTTCTCAGTTACTATGGTAATTAGTGCTACAGTACAGCCTAAAAATAAATAGGATCATTTAATGAAGGATATTGAGGGGAAATCAGATAGTATGTCCTGGGCATTTGCGATAGCCTGTCTGTTTTGTCCAAACATGAATTTGTGAAAAACATTCATGGATGCTGAATTTTTGTAGCAGAAATGCTTCCAAATATTAAATATCTTTCTTCTGCCTCATTATATGTCTGAAGTGACTCTAGCACACATTTCCTTCTGTGTCTGTGGGCATGATTCCTGCAATTAGTTCCCCTATTGAGAACTGCACTCCCTCCTCACCCCATCTCCTTTACAGCCTAAGGGCACCTGAAATGAATGATTCTTTCTTCTTCATAAATCATACATACTCAGTAATACTGCCAAAGAATTGTTAAGGTGTTTAGGGAGTTTACATAATGAACCTTCCTTGTGAAAGGTGAAGTATTGTCAATGCGCTGCCTTGCTGAAATTCTGTTATAACCTTGCTGTACAGCAAGTAGATGGCCTCAATCCACATGTAAGTCTGTGCGAAGTTTTTTGAGGCTTTCTCTCAGTGATCAGTTAACTACATCAACATGCCCCAGAGCCAGTCTTTAAAATGTTATATGATGTTTAATCATCTGTGTATTGTATTGGATTCCACAGGCATCATTAAAGTATGTTTTTGGGGCTTTTAAGTTAATACAATGTTGGGCCCTACTGAGTTAGGAAGTATGTGTGGAGATAGTTCTGAGTCCTTCAGTGAAGACAGCACCCCTTCAAGGCTGTGGTTTCCATTGCTTAATATCCCTGGGGCCAAGTCCTTACATAGGAAAAATACAGTGTTGCTAGGCAAGGATTTGCCATTAATTACTGCCTTGTCTGACTTTATTTACAACTTCTGGCATGGATGTTCAGTGTTTTGCTTTGCACTGGGTTTCAAAAACAGCTGTCTTTTCTGACCTGGCCAGGTGGGGACCAGTTTATGGGTAGGGTTTGTGCGGAGCAAACCTGTACTTTCTTCCTCTCACTGTCACAGCTTCAGCAACCTTGATTTGTTCACCTACTGCAGCACCTCCCTACACTGAGCTGGGAAACTATCAACAGCAAAAGCGAGAAATCCCCCTTCTGCTTCTGGGGCAGTAGGAAGCTGATGCCTTGGCATTCCTGGCCTCCCGTTCACCCAAAGAGAACTGTGGTCTCTTCTGTGGCCTCCAACAAGGTACTGGCAAAGTAGATAACATGACTGACAGACAGCTGAAATATTTGTTTTATTCTTCAGAGCTTTATGGCTCTTGAGGCATACAATTTTAAAAACTCATGGCTTGTGCAGAGGGCAGCCCAAATCTGTAAGGACGTTTGTGTCATGCTCTCAGCCAGCTGGCTGCTGCAGGGTTCCTCAGCCTTAGAAGTTTCTCCCTGGGTCTCTAACTGCTTGTGGATCTCTCTCCTTGCTGACCCACAGCAACCTTGTGGATATTGGACAGATGTACAGAAAGGTAAAGAGGGTGCAGCGGAGGCAGAGAGGTTTCCTAATGCTTCTTTTCACCGCCTGTCTCTTTGTGATTCCTTTGCACCTTTCTGATGCATGAGTTTTGGGGCTTGTGGATTTTAATTTCCAGTTAGTTTTTACTTGTGTTACTAGTTAGATCTCAGCCCTGAAGAGCTTCCAGTTGCTGTCAGGTTTGTGCCAGGCAGAGTCACTACTTGAAGCTGCAGCGAAGCTGTAGCTTCGCCATTGTAGTCCCCAGCCCTCCATTTCACATGGGTTCCCCTATCCACACATACATACATATATGCTATCTCTTTTGCGGAGACCTGTGGGTATCCCTAACAGTGTTTTCTGCTGGTTTTTTACCTCTGTTTTCCTGTCACCAGTCCCCTTGCCCACTGTGGGCATCTTTTTGTGATGAGAGCAAATAATGACACAGCAATGATTTTGGCTGATATTTGACATCAGCCATGCCTTCGTGTGCAGCCTGGCTGCCTTTCAGTCTTTGTGCTTGAAGCACAGAGAAGAGTCCAGCGTAAATAAGTTTTGAATGAGCTGTTCACCTGTGACAGCTCAGTACCTTCAGCTGGTATGAGGGTGCATTGAGCACAAAGTTAAAATCTCAGTCTGCTGGCCAAGAGGAGATCTGCTCCTCTTGGCATAGTTATTAAAGTGAAGTGGTAGAAGGATACTGAGAGCTCCCATGGATTTTTCCTTCTTAGCTACATAGTACAAAATTTTTTCAGATAGATTCTGACCATAGATGATAGCTTGACTTTATTTTATCCTCAAACTGAGCTGTGGCAGAGTGCAAGAGGGTTGTATGGTTGGAAATAAAGTTACATTGTGCCCGTGAAGCTACAGGTCTGACCTTTGAATAAGGCAAGGTCAGCAAAGGCCAAGGGGTTAGAGGCCTGTGGCTACTCTTTAACTTATCTTTAGTTATGTTCTGAAGGAATCATACTAACCTCTCTGCTTACTGGTTGTTACTACTGATCTGTCAAAACACACCTCTGATTATTATTTGAGATGTTTTGGGGAAGTATGAGCAGTTCATGTCATCTTAAACTTGCAGAGATACTGATTTACATCTGAGAAGGAGTACCTGCATTTTGTCTTTGGGCAGAGGAGGCACAGGACATGGGGGAGTGGTTTTAAACTGAGAGTAGGTTTAAATTAGATATTCAGAAAAAAATTCTTCACTGTGAGGGCAATGAGGAACTGGAACAGATTGCCCAGAGGAGTTCTGCGTGCCTCATCCCTCTAAGTGTTCAAGGCCAGGCTGGATGGAGCTTGACAATATGGTCTAGTGGAAGGTGTCTGTGCCCACAGCAGGGGATTGGAACTAGATGATCACTGAGACCATTCTAGGATAAGTCTGAATTTCTAGGCATTGGGAACTTTTCTTGTAAGAATACTACAGGATTGTTATATCTGAGTGTTTTTTGTAGATTTGCAGATAAAGCAGGTAAGAGTTGTGTCTTGTAATGTCTGAGTTCAACTTTCACTTGGACAGTGCGTGACTGCAGATTTTGTATGGATACTTCTGTGCAAAATGCAAATCTGCTGAGTTGCTTGTGGCTGAAAACTGGATCTCATGGCTTCAGTGATTCCTTCCTGAATTCTTACAGCTAATTTCTCTTCTGGCCTTTGTCTCTTAATTTTTTGAGCCAGAAGTTTCCCAGCATCATGGATAGCTCTCTTTCATTTTTCTCTCTGAGCTGCATGCTAGTCTATTGGCATGTCTGCCCATTTCTTGATAGTCTTCCTTTGTGTGTGCCTGTACTGTAGGGATATGGATACAGTAATAGATAAGAAAATAAAGAAGATAAAACCTCTGCTCATTTTCTTCCACTTTCCCTTGTCTGCAAGCAGACGGCAGATGTGTAGCCCCTTCTGCAGCAGCATTCAGCTCCCTTGCACGTGGAGTATCTGTTGATACCTTGTGGGGTGCGGGTGCCCCATGGGCTTCGTGATGGTGGGAGTCTCTCAGCCATGCATCTCTGTGCCTTGTTGAGACAAAGCATCCCAAAAGTGCTGGTGGACAGCATGTGCCATTTTCCTCTGCAGCCATTGTATGTGTTTTAGAAGCTCCTGCCTTCTTAACGGCAACCCTCCTCCCTCCTGTGTCAGGATTATCACTGCATGTTTGTTGAAGCGTCTTGTGAGCCAAAATCCACTGCTGTTACAAAATCAGCAGCGGGGCCTGTTCTGCCAGTGTCTGTGATATCAGTCATCAGCATCTGAAAAGATGACGTGTACTTTGTCTTCCCTATTCAAACACTAGTAACTGCCAGAAGCAGGACACAGGACAGTGTGGTCCAGAGCATTGTCCTGTGTTGCAAACCCCACATCTGTGCCTGCCTTCTCTTCTTGAGCTGTGTTATTTGTTTTATTGACATGACCCACTGATTAGTATGCTGCAATCTAGTTGCTGTGATCTGGAGAAAAGAGCAAGAAATCATTGTATGGGAAAGAAGTAGTCCTCTGACAGCTGTGGTCCTAAAGTTTTAACTCTGGTTTGGCAATTGCATTGCACTAAGAGAAGACGTAAGGTCATCATTCAAATATTTTGGCTTTTCTTTATTTTATTCTCCGGATGCAAATTCAGGCTGATACTCCTTCAAACACAGCAAGAAAGGCAGTGTAAAATGTTGTGAAAATGTCACCCCTTCATATTAATTGTGTTGGAGTGACCAAAATCAAACAAAGGTAAACAATGCACTGTGAAACACATGCCTTTTTTTTGCAAAGATGTAAGTTATAAATTGGGAAATGGGAGTTATACAGGGAGTCCCATTGTAAGGAATAGATTAAAACAAGATTAATAACAATTTGCTTTTGATTCAGTGCATTATCTTTCTGTTATTGTTCTGTTTTATTTCTGTTCTTGGTGTTCAGTGGTTCTGGGTTGAAACAGAGCCTTTTCTCTTGGGTGAGGTTTTCATTAATGAGAAGGTTCATGTTTCAGAGGGCCATATTCAACAAGCTGCTGGTGTAACTGGGCAAACAGTTAATTTGACTGAAAATGATGCCATTCCTTTTCATTATGTGCAAGTGTAGGTGTTACAGTATAGCTGCTTGGTTGCTCATTCATGCCCAGGCCTAAGTTCGGGAGCCTGTGGAAGGGCTTCCATTTAAACATACTTTTTCTTCCACCTTTCACGCAGACTTAGCGGTTGAGCCAAATAGCTAAAAATCCTCAGGGATTTAAAGGATTAAGTGAGAACAGTTGTTGTGGTGCAGGAAGGGCTGAAAAGTCCTGAAAGTATGACAGGAGGCAGTTGCTGTGGGACCTGGCTAGCCAACTACACTTCTGTTATGGGCATAAATATAACTACGAGTGGTGGACTGGTAAGTTGATGGGGATTTGATTGCTGGGAAAATTAGAAAACAAAAAAAGGGAGAGCTCCTCATAAGTACTGACGACTGACCTGCAGGTTTGCCACTGTGCTGTTTGGTGAAGCCAGTGGGAAGATGCTTTCTAGTGGACGATTGCACATTTGTTTCCCCCACCAGATAACAAAGTCAGCACTAGTTTTTATTCCCCCTTGGCTGGAGTCTTTCGTTTCCACTGGTTCCTGTGAGTAACCTGTTAATTCATATTTTTATTTTTGTGTCAGGTACTGAAAGTTTCAAGCCAGAGGTTTTCCTGTGCTCTCCATAGCTGCTGCCCGGTGCTGCCTTGAGGAGAAGCGGTATTGGGAAGGCAGGTGCTGTCCTGAGGAGAAGTGGTGGGAAGACTGCTATCGCTTGCCTACAGAGTGTCAGGTTCATCACAAGGCCTGCTGCACTTCCCTGCGCCAGCCACAATGGAGACCCTGTCCCAGGACTCTCTGCTGGAATGCCAGATTTGCTTCAACTACTACAGCCCCCGCCGGCGGCCCAAGCTGCTGGACTGCAAGCACACCTGCTGCTCCGTGTGCCTGCAGCAGATGAGGACCAGCCAGAAGGACCTGCGCTGCCCCTGGTGCCGCGGGATCACCAAGCTGCCTCCGGGGTACTCTGTGTCGCAGCTGCCCGATGACCCCGAAGTGATCGCTGTCATTGCCATCCCCCACACCTCAGAGCACACTCCCGTCTTCATCAAACTCCCCAGCAATGGGTGCTACATGCTGCCCTTGCCTCTCTCCAAGGAGAGGGCACTACTGCCGGGAGACATTGGCTGCCGCCTCCTGCCTGGCAGCCAGCAGAAGTCCCTGACAGTGGTGACGATCCCTGCAGAGCAGCAGCCGCTTCAGGGCGGCCTCCCTGCTGAGGCGGGGCCAGAGGAGCCAGACCGGAGAGGCGCTGTGAAAAGCTCCACCTGGTCGGGGGTGTGCACTGTGATCCTGGTGGCCTGTGTCCTGGTCTTCCTCCTGGGCATCGTCCTCCACAATATGTCATGCATTTCCAAGCGCTTCACGGTGATCTCCTGTGGCTGAGGTGGTGGGGGCTGTGCTCCCCTGGGGGTCGGGTTGGGTTGGTGGTGGTGGTGGTATTGAGCGAGACAATTCCGTGCAGCTTTCCCCAGTGACTGCAGAACGCTGTGCACCGGGGCAGTGGTGCCCGCCTGGCCTCGGCCGCCGGAGGGGAGGGTGGCATCAGGCCTCTCAGCAACCTGCGGAGCAAATCACATCCCGTGTCTGGCAGCAGTGACACTGAGGAGGACTGCATGTGTCACCGTAACCATTTATCAAAGGGACTGCAACTTCACAGTGATCTTTTTTTATTGTGTTACGAGATTAAAGACCTGTATGTAGCTGGTTATACCATGAAGTATACAGTATGGGCTCTTTAAACACAGTATGTTAAAATCAAAACTGCTCCACGTAGAATTAAACGAGAACTGGCGCACAACGGTATGAGGTGTTCAGTATGTGTCCACACATGCGTTATTTTTTAATGAGGGGAAGGGAAGGAGACTTGTAAAACGGAGAAATCGTTTAGCTAGAAAGGCATTTTCTATGTTCCAAATTGTGCATTAATTAAACCAAGTTAGGGAGTTGTACAATAGTTTTTAGAAGGAAGCATTTTGCAAGCAATCATTAGCTTCCTTTGTGTCTGTTTTTTTTGCTTCTGTTTTCCCCCTTTTCTTTCAACTACAGAGAAGTGGTACTTCGAGCATTTTTTATTTGAAGCAGCTTCCAAGAAGTGAAGCAAAGTGGGCTGGTAGGAGTATATAAAAATGCAATCAAAGTAGTTCTGCCTAACTGGCTTTACTCAAAGGATGACTTTGCATGGTAAACATCAGACGTGCTGTTTTACCTCCAGTCTTCCTGATGACCTGGCCTGTGTAACCATTAGTGAAGAAACGGGTCACGAGAAGTCCTAGGACTCCTGCAAGGATGTGATAACATACTGTTTTTAATTTTCCTTTTTTCTAGAGGTTGGGTTTTCTTAATTGTTTTTAAAGAATTTAGACCTATTTTGCCTTCCTCTTTCGTAGGAGATGCAACTGCGCACTCAAGGATCGTGTGACAGAGGTGTTGCTCTAAGAAAGTTTGACCATTGAAACTGAAACCAAAGACTCTTGTATGGAGTCATCTAATAAGAGGCAGGGAGATATATGGGAGAAGAACCCAGGCCAACCTAACCTATTACTGGGTAGACCACCCCTCCTAAACTGCTGTTGGCTGTCCTGGTGTCAAAATGTCTGGGTGAGCATAACAGAGCCTCTTCCAATGTTTCAGTCTTATTCATGTTGATATTCATAAGGACAGATTTGAAAAACAAACACAGGAAGTGTCTCCCTGCACCTGTGACTGTCATGAAACCCCAGTCATTTGCAGTTCACTTCTTGGGAAGAGTCAAATTCCTGAATGTTCGTTGCAGTAGCTCCTTGCTGTAAGCAATCCCACTAGCTTTAGTAGTACTTCTCAAAAGTAAAATAGAGCCCAGTGTGAATTTGGGTATTTGGCAAGTCTGAAAGCTGAAATTTGTGTTAAATGTAGGGATTGGATGAAGGGGCACAAGACAGACCTTTAATAAGACAGAAAAGTCTGTTGATTTGCACTGCTTCTTTTTGTGAGTACAAGGCGTAACCTCCCTGAAGCGTGTCCTCTTGTTGTCTACCTGCTGCTCTTTCTAATAATTAAAGATTTCTGAATGCCATATTATAACATAGTCTTGACTATGCAGTGCCCAGGTTGGCCCCGTAGTCATCCTTGGTTTTCTGGTTATGTCACAAAATCCAGTTGCTGGTTCCTAATGAACGTTCTCAGCTCAGACTTCTGTCAGGAACATACCTCTGACTTCATGCTGGATTTCTTTCCTTCCCTGTTAGTAAACCACCATTTTCTTCCTCGATTGCCCATTAACTGAAGAATAGAATATATGGTGCTTAGTTGTTATGGTGTGTGTTTGGTCATGTCTGGAGAGGAACTGTTGTGCTGATTTTTATGTCCTGTCATATGTACGCATAGCACAGCAAACAAAAAGGAAGTCTTCAGATAACACACTAAATGCCTTTCTTATGCAAGGCCCATGTGAAGTATGCCTTGAACTTGGCTTGCAAATACTGTAATTACATGGACACCTCTCTGCAGCATGTTTCATTTGGTTGCAGTAGGGAGCACCAGGTATTCCCAAATGTGTTGTGTAAACGTGCTTGTCTCTTGTTGCCAGTAGGTAGCTAGATTTCTACTGCCATCCATGCTATGCTGCTTATTGTGTAAAGGAAGGCCAGTTCACAGAAAATCCTGCCTTTTATAAGACTCTTGAGGAACTGACCAGATACAGGACTTGACCCTCTACTGCCTTATCCTGTAGCAACTGCTGGCTGTACTAGGAGCATATGGCATAGGTGAAAGATGCTCTGAGAACACTGTTGGTGCATTTTGCACTGGCTTCTGCATTTTTTTATGAGCTGTCAGTGAATGCACACAAAGGTGAGGCAGGCAGGGAGCAGGTCCTGGTGGTACAGTGGTGGTAACATTACCTCCTTGCAGCCCTACCTGCCCAACTGAAGTTCTTGAGGCTGAGGATTCTGTGGCATTGCGAAGAAAGTCCCTCTTCATCATCTGTATGGAGAATGCAAACTGAGAGAAGAATCAGAAATTAGGTTAAAATACCACACTGCATAACATATTATACAACAGGCAGATCTGGAGTTTATCCGGTATTAATGATGTAAGTGTTATATTAGCAGAATACCATCCTGTGCTATGTAACGCAGTACATTGTTTTGTTAATATGAATTTCCTGTACTTTTTGTGCCTGCTGAAATGCATGTTTGACCTAATTTCTGATCCAGACATTTGCCTGCTCACAGCCTTTTGTAAGAGCAATAAGTAAAACCTCAAGATTTTTTGCCTGCGTGTACGCGCATGGTGTGTATGTTCTTTCCTTTTTACAAATAGGAGTTCTGGAGAAGTTTTTGTTTTGGCTTTAGACTGTGACTATAATTTTAAATTTGGAGCTGTCATATATGTTAGATCACCTAGCTTTTTTGCTGACTTGTGTAGAAATGAACTAAATAGTTTGTTGTAGTGTACAGTGTTAAAATGTTTTTCAAGTATGTCAAAAGTCATACTACTTTAAAAATGCAGTGCAGTCTGTCCTATTCCTTCGTTCAGTACTTGGCATTAAAAAATGATACTGCTGATTTTGTTTAGTATTATTTTTAAAAAACAGCATTTTTTTCATAATTTTTCCTCTGTGGAGAAATACATTTGGACTTGTGTCAAAATCATCAGGTTCTGGGTTAATTTTTGTTCTGTGGTGTCCAGTAAGATATCACTGCCCAGTTCTACCAAAAAGAAAGATGGAAACTTACTCTGACACAGTACTGTTTAAGAAACCAAAACTTATGCTAAACTGTGTGGGTAATTATTCAAGCACCTGCATTTTTAGAGCACATTACTCTGTATGAATGTGTATATATTTGCTTGTTTAATAGGAAGGATGTGTGTGTTGGGGTCCAGCTTCAGTTTTTTTCCTGGAAGGTCCCAACTTTCATTGTTGGCTTGTGATTTGCTGGCAAACAGACTTTAGGGTTCACTCTGTGAAATTCTGTTTAGTGAATTTTAAAAATTCAAAATATGCAATTTTGGTATGCGGGATTTTTTTTTAGGAAATTGTGTGTTCAGTGATTGTTCATGCTTAACCAAGATGTAAAGGAGCTTGTATGTTTTGTAAACATGGAGCAGTCATGAGTCCAAAGTTTCATCTTTATTAATGAAGCTCAGTCTGAATAAAACATTAGCAGGAAAAGAATGATAGCAAGTGAATTATGGTTCCTCTGTTATTTTGCCGTCAGATGAAGAGCATGGAACAGAATTTGGCAGAATTGCTCCATTTTTTACGAGAGGATGCCTGAAATTCATCACTCAGCATTTTAAGACAAAGTATTAAGTATAGATTGTTGTAAACAGTAAAAGGGCATTCACATTTTAATTAGTGTGGAATACAGAATTAGAGCTGATGACTACTGAGCCACAAAACTTTGTTTTAATCAAATTAAAAATTTTAAGTAAATGTTTTGCTTGTGGAAATGAGGGATTGTTGGCCCTGACTTAAGCTTGCATTGTACAGACTGGTACACTGGTTCCTGCTTCCCCTTGAGCCCCCTTGCCATAGGCAGCCAGCTTTTTTTTTTTAGTGCAAATACTTTTCTGGACTAGAGATGGCTGATATTACATTGGTTTTGTTATGTTCACAGCAGGGTTAAAGCAAAACCATACAATTCATACATGGTTTGAGCTCTTCTGTAGATGTCCCAGTATCAAAAGCTCCAGGCATCAGTCTATTGCATAAATTGAGCCAGGCCTCCGTTCCCTTGATTTTTTCACAACAAAGCCAGGGAGCAGAGGATATTGCTTCCTCCCACTCACAGAATGGAGCTGTACCCTCATCCACAGCTAAACTAGCCCCGGGGAATGGGGCCTACTGGCATGAGATGCATGAGGACTGCAGGACATGTCCACGTCTGAACACCTCTGTAGTAAATGTTGGGGTTGAAATACTTCCTTATCTGAATTGCACAGAAAGTGTGGCTTGAGGTTTGTTTTTTCTGGACTTTTTCTGTGGGTGGATGGAGGGTGAAGGGAGGGAAGAAGGTACATGGCAGCAAATGAATCCCAGCAGCATCTGGGAGGCTGCTGTAAGATCTGCTGGCCCCGAAGGCAGAGGTTTTTGTGCAACAGCTTCAGTAGGACAAGATTGTCTGGAAATGCCATGGATTTAGAACATGTTAGTGACCTTTCTGGTGCTGCACACTGTTTGTAGGCCTGACAGCTGGGCTTGTTGTGTTCTTTCTCTTTGTCACTTTACCTCTTGGATGCTTGTGTCAACAAGCAAAACTGCTTGCTTCAGCCTCAAATTGAACAATTTTCAAGACATTTCTAAAGTTGCCCTGAGCATCTCTAATGAAAAAAATTACCTTCCAAGTTCAGTGAAATTTAATGTCTTAATGAGTGTTCAGAAAATGCATTTTTCAAGCATTTCCTCATGCTTCAGTGTATTTTTATTGTAATTCTAAATCCTGTAATTTTGTGTGCTAATCATGTTCTGAATATCAGAGTCAATTCAAGGGATTAATTAAGATCCACAGGCAGAAGAAAACATTTCCTATTGATCCCACAGTCCCCCTTCAGATCTACATGAGTCTGTTCTCACTCCTCATCCATTTCACACTAAGCATGGGAATGAAGTGGGGATGGGCACTAAGCATGGGCACGCATGGAGCACCTATGCAGATGAGCACAGGGAGGGCATGCACACAGCACATGTTTACGTGGGGTCAAGAGGGCTGCTAAAAGAGCCTCAGGCTCTCCTGTCTCAGGAAGGTTGTGTACTTTATGGTGCTGGGATAGCTTGGTAACATGAAGCTTTGGTATTGTGCCTGGATTTCCTGTGGGATGAGTTGCTGTCTCCTGCAAACCGACGCCTACTGCTGTTGGATGGAACTCGCTGCTCCAAAGGTGATGCCTCTTCTGGAGTTCAGGTGAGGAGCCACACATTCCTCTGTGCCTCCAGGCTGGGATATCCACCCAGAAGGGAGCAACCAGACACCTGGCCTTTTAGTTTATCATGAGTTTGTAAGTTCAGCTGGAGTTCTTTCAAAACAGAACTACATAGAGTACTCCTGAAAGCTTGAAGACAACATACAAATTTGGCCTAAATGGTTCAAAAGAGTGAAGAGAGGGTGCAGAAGGAAAGGACACTGAAAAGGAGCGAATGATTAGACAATAGTCTGGAAATTCAGATCTGTGTGTGCAAAAACATCTACTGGGCATGTTTTGCAGGGGCCTGCGTATGTAATTTCTGTATCTCAAAAATGTCTCTGAAACGCAAAATCTTGCTTTTCCTTCAACACCTTTGAGCTGAGAAGCAGCTTATTTCAAAAGTGCAATGTTCTACCTCACTGAAACACTAGATATATCTCAGAAGTTTTTTAGGGTGCTGAATAATCACTGAAACTCAGGACTGGGACAAAAGCTGAACAGGAACTCAATAGGAAAAAAACTGGGATAAAAGAGCAAAGTCTTGAATTCTCAGTGTGTGCAGTTGTGTCACATTGTTTAAAAAAACCAACTTTGCATGTGTGTCTCCCAGGACAAAGTTGACAATGTTGGTAATGCCAAACAGCTAAAGACAGGACTTAATGAACCCGTTAGATCTGAGAAGCTGAAAATAAAAGAAGTGGCTATTTTGTACAGTTACTGCACTCAAAAGAAATAGGCATCTGTAGCATTCTGGTTTGGTTTTCAAGATAAAGTAAAAAGAAAACTGAACTGAGAAAGCAGAGTGGTTTCAAGCTTATTTGCAATCCTGTCTTGAGAATTATGAAAATACGACTGTTGTCACTGCACTGATCAGTTTGGGAAGCATTGCCCTATAGGGCCCTGCATGCCCTGACTAGGTCTGAATCTCTGGGGTTAGCATCTGCTTGAGAGAAATCTGGATATGCCTCAAGATGTGGAAAAAAAAAATTCTGCAAGATGGTTTGAATTCAGGTGTCATTGTAAAGTGTGTGATCTCACTTTGAAGAATTTAAGAGCAGTGGTGAATCTTACAAGACTTTCAAGGCAGTCTGTCACGTGGCAGACACATGGGGCTGGCTGTGAGCATAATGGGGAGCTCAGTTCCCAAGAATGGCAAATTTGCCAATTGAATTGCAAATTAATAATTTCTCGCTTAAATTTCTTTGAATAATGGTTGCAGATGTTTCTTGAAGCTTTGATTAAGGAATGTATTTAAATAATTGGGATGTGAATCAGAAAAATGTGCAAACTGAGAAGGCACTAAAGTAAAGGGATTCAGTCACAGATGATTAAATGCTTTCTTGAACAGAGGTGGACTTTACATTTAGGTGTTTGTTTCTTGATGCTTGGCTAGTCTGCAGAATTCTTCAATAACATTTGAAGTAAAAAGGTTTGATTTGGGGAAGGCTGTATTTTGAAATTTGAAAGTATATTGATTAGGAGAGGCTCTTTAATACCCCAAGGCAGCTGTTTTCAAGCACTTGAGTCTAAAAACTTGTATTTCTGTAGCTCCTGTTCTTAATTGCTTGTAGCAGAGAATTCTGTATTTATGGTGAAAAAAACCCCTTGCAGTTCAAACCCACACCAAAACCCACCTCAGGAGTCCAGAATAAGGATGGTTTTAAAAACTTAGGAGAAATAAATTGAATTCTAATCACTTATTTTCTGCTATGCTGAAATGCTGAGGGATTTGCTAAACCTACAGGTTTGTAAAACTGAATCCCTGCTTAATGGTTGTATTTGCTAAACCAGCTAACTGCAATGGATACTTAGTGTGTTCTTTCTTTTTGACCTCCTGTGCTTTAGAGAAGACAAGATTTGGACAGTTGTAGCTGGATTGAACAGCGTGATAAGAGTTGTAAAGTGTTACCAGCAAGGACTGTGGTTTTGTGATAAACAAAGGATTGCAACGCTGAATGTCTTTCGGCAGCCATCCAGGCAGAACAAGCGTGCAGCAACTCCAGCAAACCCCTGGGATCTAGAGAAATGTCAGGAGTAGTGCATAAATGAGAATATTTTTTAATACCATAGAATACTGTGGTTGTTACTGCTGATGCTTGACATCTTTGGGTTGGGGTTCTTTCTTTTGTCTGTTGTTACAAGAAGCCTGAAAATCACTTTGTGCTGCTTCCTTAGGAGCCTGCCATCTCCTGTTTCCTCTTCTTCAGCCCTTTGTTTGGCCATCCTGTTTCCCCACAGATTTGCAAGGAGAAACTTACCTTTCTATGGATGAGTGACTGTAAATTTCTACTGCATTTTCAGTCATGAAAATGGTAACAAAGTCTCTACAGAAACAGGAACATCTCCAGCGTTCCAGAGTCCAATTTACAATACCCTGTTATCTGCTGCTGTTATCATAGGCTGTCTCTAAATCAGTATTTTGGATTATTGTTTCTTTAATATAGCCCAAATACTTTTGAAAAAGAAAATGGCAAACAAGATAAAGGACTTAGAGACTAGAAATTATTTGCACAATCTGATTTTTAAAACAGGATAATTCATTAATATGAATGGAGTTTTTGTTTGTTTTGTTTGGTTGTTGATTGTTTGGGTTTCTTTTGTTTTAGTTTTTTTTTTTTGTTCAGTGTATCTGTAACATTAATTTTGTGATTTCCCTTCCTTTGGTGAGGGAGGGAGATAAGAAAATCCATATTCATGGCTTGGTTAGATCTGCTGACTTTCAATATGCGTGTATGTGCTTCTGTTTTGTAAAACCTCATGAACCTCCTAAGAGCTGAAAACTGCAATAACACTGAAATCTTACGGAAATGTCACGTGCTGCCTATTAAGTTTAAAGTGCCTGCTGAAATGTGCAGAGCCTGGACTTACTGGCTGTCGAGCACACAGAGCACTCTATGTGGAATTAGTTGTGACTGTCAGTTCTCCGAGATCAAACTTGAGTCTGATGCCTTATTTAGAGCTGTTAGCAGACTTGGGCTCTGAGGATCTGTCATATATCCTATATGCAGTGGCAGCCCTAATTTTACAGATCTAAAGCAACCGGCTTTTGATAAGGAGACATTTACAAATTTGGAGGGCA
This sequence comes from Climacteris rufus, assembly GCA_013398175.1. Taxonomy (NCBI): domain Eukaryota; kingdom Metazoa; phylum Chordata; class Aves; order Passeriformes; family Climacteridae; genus Climacteris; species Climacteris rufus. The sequence continues at coordinate 1,563,377 of VZRZ01007410.1, read as the reverse complement.
AATTATTCACCTCCTTAAGAGATTGTTAAATCCTTAATTTGGTCAGTGACTCAGCTTTTGCCAAAGGAATTGGAAATTTGGTTGAATCATCCCAGCTCTGTCCTCCTCTCCTGTGCTTGCTTGGTGGTCCAAAGGAAGGAGGTGTCCTGGGATGGGTGTTGAACCAGGTGATGGGATGTGACCCACCACAAATCTCTGTTGAAACAATGGCCCCATAGGAACATACTGCAGATACACTCCTTGCTGGAATGCTCCAACATGTCATCTCTGGTTAAGAGCATAGGGTTCCTCTGCTGTAGATATTACTTTTAAGATTTAAAAGGAATTGTAAGGTTCTGCAAGGTTCTTTCAGCTTTCTAAGTTGTCAGAAATGCCGAGCTCTCCTGGCCATTTGGTATTCTGCAAACTGGAGGACCTGCCCTTCTAGTCAGCTTCAGATGAGGAAGGCAGTCCCAAAGGAGGCTGCTTTGTGGCAGGGTGCTATGTCTGATGCTGCACTGAGGGTTGCTGGTCATTAATGTGCTCTTTTGTCTAGCCTCTAAAGAGTATTTCTCATCCTTCCCCCTCCTTCCCCACCCTCTTTTTGCTTTTGTTTTGGAAAAAAACAAAACCAGGCACTAGGAAAAACAAAAGGAAAAGTAAAGCTGTTCTTCATTCAGGCCACGTTTATACCATCTGTTTTGTATCTATTTAAACTCTGTTGGGAGAAAGCAGAGGTGCCCCTGAATTTCAGCTATGCTCCAAATGAATCCCAATAGGCTTCCTATTTTGGAGGCTAAACCTTGCTAAGCAGAGGACCTCTGAAAAGAAAAAAAAAATTTAAGTCCCGGGAGAAGGCAGATAAGGTTGGAGTTTGCTGGAAGGAGCAGAGGCAGTCATTGCAGCCAGGCATTGTCCCTGTGTTTCGAGACCAGCAGGCTGGTGCAGTGCAGGGCAGCAGTGGGAGGGCAGGACCGACTGCACACACACACATATTCTCTCAGGGTGCTGCTTGACAGCTTCGCAATGTGTATTTTGAGCTATTTGCAATTGGTATCCGTTTAAATTACTTAAAATGCAGTATCCCTGTTTGCTCCTAAGACATTGCTGGTGAGCTGTAACCTAAAGCAGACATGAAGAGCCCATCCCACAGGGCCTGTCTTTGCACTATCACCATTAGCAAAGGTTTCTTTATTACTAGGGGAGATAGGGAGGAGTGAGGTTGATTGGATGGTTGGGGTTTGTTTTGTTTTTTTGGTGAAGGCAAATAAACGTTGACAGGTGTTAAAACAAAAAGGCAAAGGAAAAATACTGAACAGTCTTTATGTCAGCTGAAGTGTCCTCAGAACAGCTTTGAAGTGAGAGCTAGTTCTCTTGTGTCAGTGCCACGAGAAGATGTGAAGATGTGTGTATCTATTCACATACTTAGCATGTTAATTAAAACAAGAGTTGAATGAAGTGCTTGTCTCTTATTTTAAGAATAGTTGCACCAGAAGCTGGAAGGTTGAGTCTAGCCTCAGGCACGCAGGTATTGCATGGCTCTCCTAGAGCTCTACCACTATCGCTGCTCCTTGTTTTACACTCTGTTTTACATGGTCCCTTGCCTTCCCTAGGTTCCCTCCCCAGTCCTCATTAATTATATTCTAGCTAATTAAGCAGGCTGGCCATGTTTAGTGGCTGTGTTTCAAAAGCTAGAACACATATAACTTGGTTTTTGATGACTTCCCCCTTCTTTTCTTGTGAAGGGCTAACCAGCCTCTACAGATACAGGACCTGCTGAACTGCCATGTCTAAATCCTGCCAAATATTTACTTTATAAATGTGAAATCAAAGTCCTGGATATATCTGAATGTCTGAAGAAGCATTCTCTGCTTGTTTTGTCTGTCCTAGAAGGTGTCTCAAGTATTGCTCAGTTTCTAAGCACCCCCTTCTCCCTGCTCCCATTTTAATATATAGTATTTTTGTAGGTCAGTCTCTGTAGTCTTGTCCTTTGTATAGGTGGAAACACTGCTTTAATGAGAACTTTCAGATTCATTTGCTATGATCAAAATTCTTAAAAATTACTTTCAATAGACTAGTGTGTGCTTTTTTTTAAAATACAAGAAGTAAAATTGGCTGGGACATTCACTCATCAGTTCCACTGAGAGCTTTAATAGAGTTGCGCAGTAACTAAGAAAGACTGAGATCCTCGGCCAAGTTTCAGATGGGTGGAGGTGACATTCAGGTGGTCCATCAGAAAGCCACTTTTACAAGCTTGTGAAAGAGAGGGAGAAAAATGAATGGTTTGCACTCCTCTTCTGTCCCTGGCCAGCTTTCCCTCTACAAGTTTGCTAAAACGTTGGCCTTGACTTGGGTGCAAATCTCTGTCCTGTGGGACCGGACCTGTTGTGACATTTCCCTGTGAATGCTCTGTGATGCCTGAGTGCACATGTGCTCATGCACACTCATGTCTATGCTCATATGTATAGGTCTAGAGATGCTCTCTTACCTTCTTAACTTACATATATCCTTACAAATAAGGAATTAATGGGCTACTGGTATTAATGAATGCAAATCCAGTGACTTCAGAGGACCTCTGAGGAATTACAACACCCAGAATAAAGACCAATCGATACAGATAATTTTTTCTGTTCACCAATCTCTGAAGTTTCAAGTCAGTGTATTATTCTGACCAAAAGTGCAGCTTATTTTCCTTGCAAATCTTCCATTTTTAAGCCTGATTTCCTATAGAAATGAGACATGCACATATATACTCTACGTCTGTGTGTCCCTTTCCACTGACCTTTCAAACCAAATTTAACTCAGCAATAGCCATCTAAAAGATAATCAAATTTCTGTTTTGATGATGTGTAGGTAGAAGAGGGAAGAGAGAGACAGATCTTGTTAGTGCCAAATACATGGAAAAGCTGCAGTGTGTGCTTGAATCTTTTTATAAATTAGGAAGACCACATGGGAAATGACCCCCAATAAAAGGCTCAAGCGCAAAAAAACTCAAATTGGAACTTGCAGTGAACAGTGAGATGGCACAGGAAATTAGATTTTATATTTGCTTCTTTTCATGTAATTCCTTTTCCTTTGAAATGCAGCTTCTTCCAGCATTTTGTATTTTACTCTTGAGTGATGAATTTAAATGGCACTGGTTACCGATATACAGCCCAAGGCAAGTGGAGTTTTGCAGTCACCAGAAGCTAAATCTCTTTGTTAGTAGAGAGAGCCATAACACAACTTTCATGACATCATTTTAAGCAACTAAGCAATTTTGCTGAGATGGGGCCAGATATCAATTGGCAGAACTGCAGAGGTGCATCATCAAAAGGAAATGCCTGGTAATGATGTGTCTGACTGGGTTTTGGTATCAAAAGCAAGGCAAAAACATACAGTGCTCTGTCATTTATGATAGCATAGTAAATATGGTTGGTTTAGCTGGGGTGAACTGAGAGTGTAAATTAGGTTTGTTAGGTGAGGTAACATGTTTTATTCCTTGAAGCAATAAACAGGAAAAACATGAATTTTTGTGCCCACAAGATCCCCTTCTTCAAGGCTGCAATAAAAGTAGCCAACTTCAAAACCGGGTACAGGTGACAGATGACAATTGTCCTGAATTTGCCTTAGTTATGCCACTTACTTGGAGTATTGAGAGAGTAAGAGAGATACAATCTACGGAAGAGAGAGGAAATTTTGTTGAAAACCCGGAAAGTTTTTAGCCAAACAGTACAGGTAGAGAGTGCAAGAGGCAATTTCACCAGTGAAAAATTAAAGTGGTTAAGGGAAAAAAGGCCTGAGGGAGACTTACAATTTGGCATGAAATACTGATATTCAGTAGCTTGCAGTCTAACAGATGAGGAAATTTCAGGATCCAGTACAGCTGTTAATTCTAAAGACAGATGGAAATATTCTCAAATAGCAATGTATATTTTCCCCCCGTGCCATCAACAGGCAGGCACAGTGGACATTTCCAGTGTCTTTAAGTAATGGCAAATAGGGCTTCTGAGTAAAGCTCAATAAAAGGACATTTGGTATTTTCAGCTGTGTAAGTCTCATATAATGGAGATTTGTTCAAAGACTTGATGCATTGCTTCAGTGAATAAAAGCCTTTCATATGTTACCAGGCTATCTAGAATAGTTTAAAGAGTGCTAAGCAGTAAAAACACATCTGGGGAGCAGAAATTTTGTATCAGCAGTTATTGCTTCACATGGAGAATGAGAAGGGAGAAAGAAAGAAAAAGACTGAACTAGGCTTCCCTAGGGGTCAGATAACCATTAGGACTCCCCTGAACCTTGTACTTGTGTCTGTCCTAGACTGCACTGCTGCAGTCAAGGGCTGCATCTCCAAGGCAAGAGTCACACATGGCACTGTGCAAATGTGTGTCAGCATCTGGCAGCTGTAACCTGCTCCGCTGTTGGTGTAGCAAGCAGGTTTGCTCTGCTGAGCCCGTCTCTTGGTGGGGTGTTTCTGTACTTCTCTGAGTACAAAAGGAAAGCAAAATAGGGCTAGATGTAGTGATTCTGCTGCTGGGCTTTCTCACAATTGCCAGTGCAGGGAGTTGGGAGGAGGCTCCGCATAAGAAATGGAGTGAGGCAACAGCTGCACACAAAGGTATGAAAAATGTGATTTCATCAAAACCACCCTTTTCCCACCAGCTGAAGGCATTATAAAAGATGGTTGGTGGCTGAAGTCTTACGCAGGAAGACAGGTGAAATTATCACAGTGTTCTTCATGGCCTCCCAGGCAATGAATCAGTAAAGCAGTGAAGTGGGTTGTTGCTTTCACCATGGAGGAATTCATCACAGCAGCCAAATTAATGGCTGCTTTTCAAAAGTTTCTCCTGCTGTCTGAAGGACTGATTTGCTGTCTGCTGTTTGTTATCTGTGGCAGTTTTAAGTTTCCCTGAGGTGAGTGTATTGCTTCATGTGTTTAATACCTTAACACAGCCATCTTAACCTTGATGATGTTCATTGCTTTGCTTTCTCCTTTCCCTGGGCTTGATGATGACATCTCAACAATTTACCCAGCTAAGAGCTGGTTACTCCTTTTCCCTTGTGGCTACATTAGAGTGATTCCCTCTGCCCCTTTCAGTGGGCATGCTTGCAAGTTGACCTTGGGGTAGGAGCAGTAGGGCTGTAATGCTTCTTTGGTATTTTAGGTGCTGTCTGTGTTTGAAGATGTAGCACAGGGCTCTTGGCAGCGCTAGGGAAGGGGAAGGAAGCGAACAGCTTGGAGGAATGGATACAAATGAGCTTGTGAAGCTGTAACTGGAAGGTACAGCACTGACTGACAGATTTGCACACACCCTGAGCTGGGCTTAGATTTCCAGCACTGTCCTGGCCTGGGGCAATCACTTGTAATTTTTTTCTCTCTGTGCTTCTATCACCTGCCACAAGCTGAGAGCTGTAGAGCTACAGTCACAAGGCTACCAGGGCAGGGGCTGCCTGCAAAATGCAGTGGGTCAAATTAATCCTTCAGGAAATCTTACTGAGTACAAGGGTGTTGGTTGTGTTCCCTGGCACAGCTGAAAAATATATTAGTAGAATAAATAGAGTGTCATGGCTGAAAAAGAATATTCAGTGGTTTTCACTCTGACACTATCTTTTACCCAAATATCAAGTCTCCTAACTCATACAAATTAATTTGGGTCTTTCACCAACTTTATATACAGCTTTTGCTGCTGAGACATCTGAATACATGGTGTTGTCTCCAAGCCTGATGTGTCCAGGACAAACCAGAATGCCCAGACTTACAAATGAGATATCTCCTTCACTCAGTGATCCCCAGCTCTCCATCCTACTGGTATTTTTGAAGAAATAGAAAAAAACCAACCCAAATAACCAAAAAATTGGGGGGCTATAATTTAGGACATATTCAGAGGAATCAAAACACACAAATAAGTAAACAAACCAGTGTTTTCATCCAGTTCTGCCCTGATTAGAAAGCCAGGACAATTGTCTGTGGCATGCAAGCTGCTCCCAAGGTGCTGTTCAGCTCAACAGCCTAATTAATGTGTCCCCAGCCTAACTAGTTGGTCAGAGGTGCAGATGAGCACTTTAATTGCACCAATGTATCACCACTTCTGACCAATCCCAGTCCTGCCTAAGCGAGGAGAACAATGCAGCTTGTGAAGCTTTTTGTGGCTGCTCTACAAGGAAGGTGGATAAATCATAAAAGCCTCATTCTGCCACCCCCGTCCTCACAGAGTGAGCTGCCGTGTCAGGAGAGGGGTTTGAAGCTCCGGGGCTAACACTGAGTGAAATACTCTCAGCTTGAGTGAGTATTGCCGAACAGCAGATTAGCACGCTGAGCCAAGCACTTATCTAAAATTAGGCGTTTTCCTCTACTTACACCCTGACGTTCTTGTCCCCAATTATGTTTGTTTTGTTTGCCTTTTCTTTGTTGTGCGTGTATTCAAATGGTGATGAGACAAGTCTACAAAGAGACCAAGGAATGGATAAGATCTGAGTAGCACAGTAAAATGAAAGCTTGGGTGGAGTTCAGCTGTTAAATCTATATACTTTAACTATTATTGTCTTCATCTGGGTTTGAAGTACTAATGTATCTAGGCAAGAAAACAAATTTACAATGGCTTAGTTAGGAGTTCCTCCTCCAGGAAGAGCTAGAATAAGCAAAATAGCCTGAAGCAAGGCCAGATTTCCTTGGAACTTATTGAAAGGGATATTCTTGAAATCAAAACAGTTGTGTTGTATTAAATTAATGCAGGTCCCATTTGGCATGGGCTGCTGAAGGCAGCCCACAGGCAGACACCCAGTCCCAAAGCTGCATTGCGGAGTTGCACTGTGCAGTGGTGGCACCCCAGCAGGACCAGATTCACTCGTGTGATCACTGGTTTTGCAGGGGCAGCAGCTGCTGACTTGGCACCTCTGTGTTATTCTCCTGCCACAACATCCAGGGACGGCTCTTGTTTATCCTTCTTCCCAGAACTGGGAAGTCCTGTGTCTGCTGCAGTGTGGTTGGACAAAAGGAGCAGGGCTGGAAAGTTGGGGTGCTACAGCTAAGCAAAGGGAGGGTGCAGACAACTGCTGGTGCAGTGGCCTTTATGTCAGTGCCTGTCCTTCTCCTCTCACCCCACAGCAACTGGATTGGTTTACCAGGAGTCTGGGAGAAGCAAAGTAGGAAATCAGGCTGTAGGTGTTTTCCTGTGGTTAACAATCTGTTGCACTAAAAAAATAAATTTTTGCCTATGTTAAGAGCCAGTTTTGAGGGGAGTGTTAAGATTTCAGCTTCCTCCTCTGGCCTGTTTGGAGGTGAGGAAGTGACTCTGTTAGTGTATCTGGGCACCTGAACATGGCAGGGGGGGTAAGAGCAGCACTGCTTTTTGACCTTGCTGATAGACGTGGCATTTTTCAGTGCTTGTAGGCATAAAAGTGAATGGAGCAGCTTGCTGCTGGCACCCAGCATCCTCTGAGCTGCCTGATGACTGTGTCCTGCTCACATGCTTCAGGCAATGGTAATCAGCAATGCTAGGGGCCACATAAATAATTTCCCTTCAGGGTCAGATGGGTGTTGGTGTTCCATCTTTTTATGGGCAGAGAGGTTCAGCTGCTGGGGTGACCTGCACACATCTGCCAGATAGTATCAGACACTGGAGAGCTGCCAGGTGGAGTTGATACATAGCTCTACTTGTTTTCAATGAGTGCCCCATATTTCGGCTTTTGGAGTAGTGATGCATACCTGTAGCATCAGGATATTTGGATGAAACTGAGAAACAGGCTAGATGGTCTTATGATCCCTGCTACCTTCTATAATGTTCTGGAATGCTGCATTTCTGAGATGTAGCATAGGCTACTTCTGCAAGCCTAAAAGAAAAAATACACCACTACCAACCCCCCGTATCGCACGTCCTGAAGGCCTTGTGCAGCAACTGTCTTAAAATACCTTTTTAAAAATACCTTCAGGTGTTGTTTTCAAATGAAGGCTCTGACCTTGACCACTTGAGAAATACTTGGCTGAATTAAAAATGAACTGCTCAAAATTTGTTTAAAATATTACCATGCATTATTTAAGGTAGAAAGACATTTCATATTATGGTTTATATGAAAACTTCACATACATCTCTATATATCTATATATACACAAAAATGAATTGTATATTAATATATCAACATCAAAACCATATATTAATGTAATTAAAACAAACCTTTAATTGCTTTGAAAATTATTTAACAGTTGATAACTTCAAAGGCAAAAGAAAGTAAAAATTTCAGACAAACCTGGTTTTGTCCTTTATTTTTATCAGTGTTAGTGAACTGTTCCTCTTGTAGGCCTGTATAGTTTTAGTCAAACAGCAAATGTGATGGAGGTACCCTGTCAGAATTGGGTAAGTTTGCTAATAACATGTTATTCTTGAAAGTTTGAGAAATAATAATAAAAAAAGCCACAATTAGATGTTCTTTCATGTTTATCCAAAATCTATATGTAAATTCAGAAATAGTGCAAGCTGAATCATATTTTATAAATGTCCATGTGTATAAATAGACATATATGCATGTGCATATATACATGTCTGTTTATCTTTAATGATACATACATTGAAAAATTTCACGTGGCATTGCCTGAGAAGCCTTGGGAGCACAGAATAGTTTTTGTAATGTTATAAGAGATGCATAGGGAAAAGCTTGCAAAATCTTTTCATCTAAAATAATCATAGGATCATCACAGATTCACAGAATGGTTTGGGCTGGAAGGGACCTTAAACATAATCTAGTGTCAACCCCCCTGCTGTGGGCAGGGACATCTCCCACTGGAGCAATTTACTCAGAGCCCATATAAGGTTGGAGATTTTACTTTTCAATGCATCTCACCTCAATATGGGAGCATTTCATTTTGCAAGGAGTGTTCTCTCTCTGCTCTTTCACTCTTTCATGCATGCACACATATGGATGGATATACTTTCTGATATGAAGTGACTCCAAGTTACTAGATACAAGTACTCCAATGTTAAAAGAATGTCTCCTGATCTCTCTTGTCTTATGAAAATAATTTCATGTGAATGTCCTGTGCAAATTGATCTGTATAATACACATATGCATGTGCAAATTTGGAGGAATGCTTCATAACAAAGCTGGATGAACATTACAGTAGACCACATATTGCCTGTGAGTACCCCTGTGTATTTTCACCCATACGTTTTTTGTTCAGCAGAAAATTCTTCAGAGGTATCTCAAGCCAAAAATGCGGTGAACTGTGGATCAATAGAGATTCATATGGACCACATGAATCTCTGTTGAGAGATCATATGGGTATGGTTTCTTTTTCATGATCAATTATTATTTTTTTATCTGAAGATAATTGCTTTTGTTACTATTCCTATGACTAAATATTTGAGGGAAGCAAGCACAAGTGGACACTCCTGAGTTCATTTTGCAGTTACCAGAGTGTCCTGGTTCAGGAGGACAGGGTTAATTTTTGCAGTGGCCAGGAGGGCCCATGGGTAGGACCCGGAGGTTATTCTACAACATTTCATGTCATTTTCAGGGGCTGGAGAAAGGGATCCCTTCCAGGCTGGCATAGCATGGCAAAGGGAGAGGTTGGGTATTGTCAGGGGTGAGAGCTCATGTGCAAATCTTTTGTTTCTTGCACACCTTTGTTATTAATGTTCTTGCTGTTACTGTTCATTTTCTAGTCTCATTGCTGTCTCCAGTAAATTGTTCTTTTCTCAACCCATGGTCTTTACCTTTTGTGGCTCCAATTCTCTCCAACCCATGGCAGGGGGAGAGGAAACGGGGAGGGTGCGGGGGGAGTGAGCGAGTGGGATGTGGTTTGGAGTGTCTCAGTGAGAGCATTAAATTGGGGAATACCATTCCTAAACCTTGACACAGAACACCTGGGGTAGTTTCCACTGCCAGCTGAATGTAAGTGAGAGTCTTGCTCATTTCTGTTGTTTTGTTGATTAATGGAATCTTCCCCTTTAACTACAACACTTGGATTTTTTCTCCTCAAGCTTGTTCAAAGTACCGGTGCTGCTAGAGCACCACATTTTCACACTTACAGCCCATAACCCCTCAAAAACAGTGGAAATGCTGCAGGGAATAATTGGTATGCCCAGGATAGTTGCATAAATTGTAGCTGGGACCTGAAAATATGCAAAATGTTCTGTGGGAGACTTTATACTGGGGTCTTAACAGGTAAAAGAAGTTAGGCTGTGGGCTCTGGAGACAGGGAGGTTGCTGGGAAAAGGGCATTGCAGTAAATGTATTATGCACATATATGGTTACATATGCTTGTAACCTAAACTGAATTGCTGGGATTTCTTACAGTAAGTTCTTATCGTAAGTTGGGTATCATATCTTTCTCTCTGTGGGTCTTTCATTTTTTTCCCTTCACCTCCAGCATGACAGTTCATTTTTCTATGCTTATGGTTGCCACCTCATGCAAGAAGAAAATACATAATTGGCAGGGTAATATTCTGTGGAGGACCAGGCATAAGCACATAAGCATGTTTTACTGTCAGACATTCTGACTGTTGGGACAGGAAATTTGCTAATGGAAGAGAGAGTCCTGTGGAGATGGGGCAGTGCTGTTCTGAGCCAACTTCCTTTTCTACCTTCAGGCTTGTGCTCAGTGCACCTACATCAACTCCCTCCCACCCAACTCACCTCCTGGAGGGCTCTAAAGAGCTGTCTGTGCCTGCACAAACAATGTAACGCACTTTTTACATAAGAGGCGTGCATCAGGTAAACTAGAAAAGGAAATGGATTGGTACGTCTCTCTCTGTCTCTCTCTCTCTGTCTCTGTTGACTCCAGATCTGGACTACCCATGGTGGCAGGACCAAAGTGGGATCTAAGGACTAGTGATCTTTTTCCTTCTCTTTCTCTCTTTTCTACCTTTATTTCTCTCCTCCCTTGTTTTGACTTGGCAAAGTGCAGTTATCATATTCTCACCCTGCACTCCATACTGAAGCTTTTTTGTGAGGATTGGGAGCATGTTAAAGTGTGTTGTAAAATTGAGAGCTTTTTAGCCAACACTTCTATGATCAAATAGTGGGCTAGTTGCCGGAGTTAAGGCAACTATATAATAAAAAGGTAAGAGTTGCCTGACACATGGACTGGTGTCTTTGTTCAGCCTGATGAGAATTTATAATGAACATCATGCCCACTCCTGAGCGGGCTGCAACATCCTGCCTATGGAGTTTTGGCCACCATGCAGAACAGTCCAGGTCCAGATAGAAAACCACCTGTAAACTAAATTATTAACTTGCAACCAGTGGCATATCCCACAACAGAGACTGTCAGCTGGAGAAGTGCTATGCAACTCTATTTGATCCTTGGAAGGGTTTGGGCAGAGTCCTGAAAGCATCCAGAACCATGGGTTTGGAGTGAAGGAACCTTGGGCTTGTCCTAAGCACTGCTGTGCTACAGGGCTTATTTGAGCTGTACACTTGCAGCCTGTGTGGTTCCACCTGTGCCAGCTGGAGCTGCACTACTTGTTTTTAGCCATAGGCACCCAAGCTCTGCTCCTTTTGTAGCTTGCACAGAGGAATTCTCTTTATGATGCATCCAGAAAGCTCAAGGACCAGATATCACCTCTCTTGTTCCTTGCTTATAAATTATACAGGAGAAATAGCTTACCTCTGGGTTTAAGAACTGATCCTTTCATGGTGTCTGCAGATGGGACTGATTGCAAAAGTAAGCTAGATGTGTAAAACCAAAGATGCCCCTCTGGCCTTTCAAAACAACAGAGAAGCTGCCACCTAGAAACCATCAGGGATGGGTATCTTTCTCTTCTGTTCTGAAACAAAGGACAGGTACTTTCCCATTGGTTTTTCTGTGAGCTGTGTATTGATTTTATGACTTTTCAACTGCTGTCTGTCAAGTCTTCTGCACTGACAGCATTATGAGGATAGTAAGAGCTTGGAAAATGTTTATATCTTTGGTTCTTTTGGAGTCAGATGGGTTCACAAAATCCTCGGGGTGAATGCTGATATAATTTCTCATCTCTCTACTTCACAGGTCAAATAATTGCAGTTGCTTAGAGAATTGGAAGAATTCAGGCCAAGAATTAGCCTTTAGTGTTCATTTCTGCTCTTAGCGAAGTTAAGGGGAAATTCCTCCAGGATCAGAGTGGCTACATGTTTGTGTACGTTTGTTCATGCACTCATCTGCTGAAATCTGGCTGTATGCCACTATGTTGAATTCTGCACCTAAAAATAGATTTCTTTGCAGAAACAAGAGGCTTGTTTTTTTCGTATTTGGTCCTTTATCCCTGACTTTATTGTTTCTGTCTGTCAGCAGCAACAAAGCCTCATTGTTTTGGTGCTCCCACTGGGACACGTTAAATGGATCCTGTTTTCAGAAACTGCTGAGACTCCAAGCTCTTGACATATCTGCTCATTAGAGTGTTTCACCCTGGCTAGCCCAAAATGGTGGCAGTTGCACCTTCCCTGCATAGTAATATTTGCTTTAGATGCAGTTTTCTGCAACTTAGTGATTTAAGCCCACCTGGTTTGTGATTGCTGGGGAGAAGAGACAGTAGATTGTTCTTCAGATACTCATCTTGGCATTTTGTAGAAAATACTGCTGCTTTTTTGCCAAGTGATCTCTCACTTTTGTTCATTCTCATCCTGCTGACCATTCATTCTCCATTCACCAGGCTCACAAACAACCTCATTTTTCACACCTACTTTTCCATATGTTGACACTTCGGGCTCCTGCCCATTGCTCTTCCTCAGCAGCCAGCTCATTCGCATTCCATATTCAAAACGTGCAACATGATTCATTGAACAGCAAAGTGCTTTTGCTTTGCACTGTTTGTCTGAGACTGACCTGCAGGATGACATTATAAATGAGCTCTTACATCTAAATTGCATTGTCCTGATTAGCAAAGTCAGTAGAAAATGGCAAGGAGCTTGAGTGAGATCAGCTGCTTCTCCAAAGTTTCTCTATTCATTGATCTTATGTTTTTGGTTCCCTCTTTTGCATGGCATATACCAATTTCAGTTTCTGAGCTCATGAGGGAGATTTTTGAAAAGGAGAGTTTGCTACAGATGACTTTCACAAAAAAAACCCAACCAACCAAAACAAAACAAAATCCAAAAAAAACACACTAAGCCAAAAAACCCCAACAAAACCAAGCCCCGAACCAACAGAATGGAGGTGGCATTCAGTATGAAAAGAGGGGAGTGAGCTGGGCACTGGAGATGTCGTAAAACATGAAAATGCTGCCACTCTAATTTTGCGGATTCAAGAGGTTCCAAGTTGTGCAGTTTTCAGATCATTAAAATGAATGGGAAAATTCACTCCTCAGTAGTAGAATTCAACTTAGAAACTTGAAAATATTTTCTAAATTTTTTGTTGGTCATTCAGACCAACATTCCAAATCCAGATATGTGACTAATTTTGACACACATCACCAAAAGGGAAGAATCAAAGATCAATTTGATTTTTGTCACCCACAGATTAATGTGAAAATATCGCCCCAGTGACCTGTTTTTCCAGATTTACTCAGCTTTCTTTTGATTTCAGTTGTATTCTGTGCCCATGCCATCTCAGTCATTATCATTGACTACTGCTGGTGTCAACATCAAGATTTATAGAGCTGCAAAACACCACTGTGAGGGCTAGGACTTTATTTTGAGGCAAAATGACTCTCAATAGCTACCATAATAGAGATTATTAAGTGCTTTATCACATATGGTAATTATTGTTGTCATGCAGAACATCTCAGCTCATGACATAAAAGTGCTGCTTTTTCAGACTAATATTAAGGAAAATGAGTTTGAGATCTAGAAGAAAACTGTTCTTAGAAATGATCAGAATAGCTCATGAGCCTTCCTAGCACCCATTACAGATCACTGATATGAATATAAATCTGGAGTAATACAACTGGCTGATGAAGAACAAAGTTTTTTTCTGTTAGAGAAAAAAGTGAAACATGGGAGTGGAAGCAGCAAACAAACATAAATATAGGTGAAATAAGTGTCAAACTTGTAGTGTCACTGTTGGAAATTGGGACTTTTTTGGTTTTAATAAGTTATAGTGGAAGGTATAAACAGGCTTTGGTGGAGTGGAGTTATGGTCTCAAGAAACCACTGGAATTCAGAAATTAGAATGTCTCTCAAAGGAGTTGAGGAAGGAGAGAGAAGGGTGATATATCCGGAAACAGAACTTGTTTTTACTTCAGGAGTGGTGAAATATAGGTAATACTTGTGACTGAGCTACTGATTAGCTAACAGTTTGTGACCTATGTGTTAATATTAAGTATAATTAAGCTATTAGTTAATAGTATGTGACCCATGTGTGGCCACAGTGAAATTGCTACAGAGTCTTCCAGTGTCTGCTGTTTCAAAAGGATTTTTTGAAACATAAATGAAAGGAGAGTGAATGTTTTTGAGGGCTTAGGGAGCTGGTGTTGAAACAAGACTTAAGTATCTCAGTTTATTTTATCAGCAATGAGAATCAAGAGGTGACAGGTTTACAGCGGATAAGTTCTTTCAAGGAGAGAGAGTAATGAGGTCTAGACAAGTGTGTGACATGATCTTATAGCTGGAAGCTAAAATTACACCAGTGGAGACAGCAAATAAAGCACAGATTTTGAACTAGGAGCTCTGGTAACAACATAACAAAACCCCCACAGATTTCTTCCCCATCCTTCTGATGTTCGTGTCACCTCTTTGGAAAGTGCACTTCAAGTACAAGATACTGGTTCCAGTACAAGTAGATGAGCATTAGTGATTTTTAAAATACAGAATGCCATACTGGGTCGATTAATTACTGCTTTTTGTGACCTACAGCTCTGTGGATCTATGATGTTCACTCCTTCCAATCACAAAGTTTTCAGAGATCAGAATCATTCAGTATTATTTGTTCAGATGTAGTATCTTCCCTCTGTGTCATGAATATGGGATATAAAAGTGATACATACTCTCCTTGTTCCTTTTGCATTCAGGTCCGTCTCCTATCAGCTCAGAGTTTAGGACTGAGATTGCAGATGCTGTTTTGCCATGCAGTCTATAGCTTCCATCACTGTCTTATCATTTAAATGTAGTATTTCTGTTTCAGATGTGGATGTTATCACAGGATTTGGACATAATGCCATCACTGTTGCCATGAAGACATAGGCAGCATGTCAAATAGTGCTTAACCGAGTGTGGTCTTTTTCATGGCTTATACAATTGCTGTCACCTACACTCTAAACTCCCAGACCTTGGACACTAACCTTGAGACACCATTGTCCTGTGATTAATGAATATAATGTGATAATTTCTGGAATGAAATGACTGGCCACATTCTGTACGATACAAACTCATTTCAATACTACAGTTTTTCTTAGAGGGAAAAGTAATTTCTTTTCTGAACAATATTTCCCCATTTCTATTATTTACTAGTTTAAGAGGAATGATACATTACAGAGTGGGAAAAAACATTTGAAATTCTAGATACGAGGTGAAAAGATGCAAAAAGTGGCTTGAAAGTGTTAAGGGAACACAAAGTAGGTGCTACACTCAGCTGTTCTTTGATTCTGGAAGTTTGAATGCAGTTTGTGGAGCTTTACTTCTATATGGGCATGAGATGGAGCTGTTCTTGGCACAGGAAGCTAATTGTAAGGACAAAGGTGTCCTGATCTCAGGCTTGGTCATTTATCAGGTGTTCTACCCCAAAGTGAAATCCAGTAACTTAGTCCTTGCAGAGCAATGTGTGGAGGAATTAGCATACCAGGGTTTTCTCATCAGGATGCAGTAGCAGAAGTGTTGGCCAGAGGGATATAGAGCAAACATGCATTTTGTCAGCAGGAGGTTAAGTGGGAAGACGACAGAAGTGTAAGGAGAAAGATATAAGTAATGAAGTCAAAATGAAGGACAGCTGATTTGAGGGCTCAGGCCATTTCATACACCTGCTTTTTCATACTTGCTGGGATGAACCTCGTGCTGGCCATGTACCAAAAAAGAGTTGCAAAGTCAGTTCAGGCAGTGTCTATGTAAAGAAGACAGGTAGCCTTGGCTGTGCAGCTGCTGCTCTTGCAGTAATCCTGCACACCAGGAGGTGCAGGCAGTTGTGAGTTGCCTGGGTCAAAGTCTTGAACTGGGAGTGCTAGGAGGAGCGGGCAGAGACCTCTGAGCTGGGTGGGTGGGTGCAGAGCAGTGGTGGCACTGAGCTGATGAAGCCACTGTGAGGATGTGCAAGCACTTCCAGTTCTGTTGTGGGCTTGGTTTTACAGCCTGATAGCAGCTTTTTAAAAACAGTTTGTATATGTGGGATATAGATATTTTATCAATTTCTGTGTGCCCTTTTCCCAGAGAGTGGGCATCTGTGACTTCATGGCACTGTACTGCTTGAGCTGTGCCACTCCCATCTCCCTTCTTTAAACTGGGAAGCTACAGCTAATGGTGTAGGGGAGGAGGAGGAGGGAATCTGTGTGTGTGTCTGGGTAGGGAGACAATTTAAGACCCAAGGAAAGATTTCCATTGATTGTAACACACTTTAAATCTGGTCTGTAATGACTACTAAACAAGAAATCATGTTATGATCCTTTTAAGTCATGACTTTTATATAAAATCAGGAGAATTATTCTTGTTTATTATCCCTTCCACTTAAATCTTTTGGAGATAGAAATGAATTCAGTTTCAGTGATAAAGAAGAGACTGCAATCAATGGCTTTGGAAAATCACTAAAATAAATGGTTTGTGTACCAGATTGACTCAGTTTGTATCCTGTCAAGTAGCTATTGTGGAATAGGAGTGATTTACTGAAGAGTTGTGGAGAAAACCAGATCATAGTAGACTTGATAATTCATAGCTAAATAATGGAGGAAAAATTTTAAAAATAATACAGTGATATAAGCTTTTCATAGCTTGTAGAGTTTTCCGTACTAGAACTCAATTTCAATATGAACACAATTATGTGGGGTAGGCCAGTCTGGGGAGTAGAGGGGGAAAATCTTTTAATGTTTTCAAAATGGGTGATGGAAAGAAAGTAGCTGCAATTTAGCTAAGACTGAAACTTTTGTTTTCTTCAAGCCCAGATTTTACCTTGTCCACTAAGACTATGACATACTTGAGGCTGGTACTCTGCAGTCTCATTCCTCATTGTCATCTTAACTGTCTAAAACTGCCTCTAACGTTTGAATGAAGAAACACAGGAACAAATCACATAGAGTTGCTCATATTTCTCAATATATTCTATTTTCAGTATATGGTGTTATCTGAAATACTATTAATCATAGAAATGTTTTTTTGTGTTACAGTCATTCCTCAGTACAATTACAAAAGTAAACTATCCTCTGTATTTCAGATCAGTATAATCATCCTACAATAAGAAGAGCTTGGCCATGTTGCCTCAGCTTTGCAGGACAGTTTGGGAGTAAATGCTGTGCGATTAATTTATTTTTCAACCAGTATGGTTCAAAACCCACAGACAACAGAAATACTGATATTACTAACCTCACTGTATGCAACTAACCTCCCTGTATGGGCCTCATGCCACAGTACCTATGCACCTCATATTTTTTTTAACCCAAGAGATCTGTTTTGTCCTCCAGTTCCACATTTGGAAGTTCTCTGCTCTTGCTCACAGAGGCTGGGATACTGCGTGAAGTCAGAACAGAAAGTCCTGGGGTAAGCACGCTGCTCTTTATATTCCTGTTGGCTTAATGTGGATTTATATCTTGATTATTTGCTGCTCAGCTTCCTTCAATGCAGAGTTTAAAGCATGCTTTGGATGTGTATCTATCCTTGGAGGGCATCAGAAAAATATTTTTCTATGGAATGATCCTTCTCACTGAATTGTTTTCTGAACGGAACATGCAGAAGGCACCTCCCAGTTCAGTATCAGCCTGCATTGGCCCTGTACCAGCTCAATCAGTTGATGTAGACAGTGGAGCAAGAAGCACTTTTTATGATGTGAAACCTCTCCCTGGGGTAAGGAAGACCTAGCTTTTTCTAGAAAGCTAGAACTTGTGGGTAATTTTTTTCTAGGTTCTGTAAAAATGGTTTCACAATTATACACATCCAAACAACCTTTAGGCTCTTTTAGTGCAAGCTTAAATGATAGGTAAAAGGGTCAGGTGGATCAGTACTTTTGGTTTGATTTGAATGACTGCTTCCTAACTTCTCTGTGGATGAAGGCAAAAGCATTTGAGCTCAAACACTTTGTCTAGATTTGGTAGATATGATTTTTGGCCACTCAATAGTTTTCCAACAGGGGACATCACAACTATTTCTGAAGGGATTAAGCTCGTGCTGGTTTGGGGTGTTGACAGGTGACCCTGGTGTGCAAATCATCTCCCCTCAGGCAAATCCATTTGCCTCAGCAGAGCTATTTTATAGTTTTGAGTGATTACATTTCAAGGGTCGATGAAAGCAGCAACCCCACGCTGTTAGTCATGTGTGAACACTCCTTATGAATTACCTTTCAAAACAAGGTTTGAAAAGGGTACTTAGGCAAAGCAGAGTCTTACACTTTAAATGGAAGGTTTTTTCCTAAAGTGCACTGTGACTGAGAAGACTCCCCTCCTCAGGCTCCTGTCAGTGTGCAGATGTGTCTCCAAAATGGCTGTGCTTTCTCCTTGCTCAGAAATCCTGTGGTGTTCATACTTCAGAAGCATACTGGCTCACTGAATACCAGGCTTTTACTGCCTGAGGAGAGGGCAATATTTCTCTCTTACAATACAATCTTGAAGGCTTAAGGCAAAGCTTTTCTTTGACATAGGCAAAATATTTTATTTTGCCTGGCTAAGGGACCAGGACTTTAATATATGCAGTCTTTTTAACTGGCTCAGTTTTTAATGCTTACAGAACTGAAGTGCCTTATGAATTACAGACTGACATCTCCTTTATCAAATGAAATTACTGTGTTGGGCCCATTCATGGAATGTTTCCAAGCACAAAACTCACTCTGCTTTCTATTTCCATTAAGAACTGATCCATAGTATTCTGGTTTACGCTCACTGGTAGCCATTTAACTCTTATTATACAAACTTTGCATGATGCCATGTGTGGTTTAGTAGAAACACTGTCTCCTGTGCTATAGTGACAGCTTTAAGATAAATAATGGTATTTTCAAAATAATTTGAATTTTGTTTATAGCTTCACCTACCACTTTAGTAGTAATGCACAGTACTTTAAGACACATGAAATCATCCTTAGGTTCCTGGAGCAATGAATTTAGAGAGTACCTTGAAAACTCATTTGACAGATTTACTAGTAGCAAGAAAGTAAAGCAGATATGAACTATCATAAGTAAATCCACCCTTTTATTAAGAAGGTTCGTATTTCAAACCCTTTTGAGAAGTTACTCTGCAGACTGTCAGTTTGAAATTCAGTTGATGTAAATGAACATCTTATTCATGCACAAGATGATGTGTGGTCTTATACCAAATCTGTCCCTACTTATCAGCTGCACAGTCTTTCTTCAGAACACACATTCATTTTTGCCAATGAATGCATAATCCTTGTAGCCCCACATCAGTAATGACAATGGTTAAAAGTACTTGCTCATCAGCTGCCGCTGGAGTTTAACATGTTAACCTCATTCCAGTTCATCTGTGTCACTGAACTCTGAATCCTTTTCCAATTACAAAATAAATATATGAGCTTGCAACACACCTAAAATTTCATTCTTAGGTGCACACAGACCTCACCTGACATTGGCCTGGCTTGGCACTGAAATGTCCATTAGATTTCACTGCATTTTAATTTCCAGGATTTTATCCGTGACACAGCTAATCTCAACACCAACTTGAAGAATTAACTTCCTTGCTTTTTTGTGTTTTGGACAGTGATAGAAGTGCAACCATCTTGGCACTGATGGTGAAAATTTGTCGTTGTGATTCTTCTTTAAAGTCACTTTCTGTAAGTCCTATGGCTCACCAGGAAAGGCTCCCAAGGTTTTCTGAAACAGTCAATAGTACAAGAGATTTACTGTACAGATACCAGTGAAGAAGAGCCCTGCTCATTTTAATCTGTGCTCCAGTCTCACCTCATGTAATTTTTTCCAGATGAGTACTTCAGGTCTAGTATTTTCCACATTTGGGTTCAGACCATTTACTATTTTGAGAAGGGTTCGCTTCAGTTTGTTTGAATTCCAGGAACTCATACCTAAACCAAAAAAATAACTCTGCTTTCAATACCTTTCCATACCTTCACCTCAGATTTTTGTTGTTTTTGTTGCAGAGATATAATTCAAGGTTATAAGAGCAATTTATTTCCTTCATGGTTGAGGTGTTTTATGACAGTAAGAGCCAGAAACAGAAGAAACTCATGGACTCAGTGCAGTCTCCTGCCATTCCAGCACCTGCAGCCAATAGTTGCGATCGGAAAATTGTCAATTTCCACAGTATTCCATTGTGACGTAGGTCCTGAAGTAAATTGGATCTGCAGGTAGGCATTGAAAATGGAAGATTGTCTTAATCCACCAGTTTCAGTTCTATTACAGTGTGAATTACTGTGATACTTCCATATGGTTATGAAAATTCTCTCAAGCAACAAAACAAAGCATAGGATTATTCACAAATGCCACATGGCTATATTTTGCCTTATGAATGCTGGACTACACTGTAATGAGAAGTATTTTTAAAGCAAATAAAAATGTTGCTTCTGCAAACATAGGTGCTTAAATATTAATCAGAGCTCTACCCCAATCCTGCTGAAATACTTAACAATTTTCTGGCTGTCACTCACTGTAGTTCTGGTGGTGGTAATGAAATGCTGGTGTCAGGTCTGCTTGTCAGTGGCCTGCAAGACTGCAGCAGGTGTCATTCCTGTTTTAAAAAGTATAAATTTATTCCCATCCATGTGGTGAGTCCTCTGTAAATGCAAAGGGCAAAGTACAAAGAGCCAATGTGACCATCCTTTGCAGGCGTGGTGTGCAACCCCTTCTCTCCCTGTGCTCCAGGCAGCCACTGGAAATAGCACTGTGTGGTCTGAAGCTGCCTTCCAAGCAGGAAGCTCCTTCCTGCTGCAGGAAGGGTCCAGCCTGAGAATATCTAATACTTGAACTCTGAGATTTTTCCCGTTAAGGGAAAAAGACGGGACACAGGCTATTGGTATGGGGTCTGGATAACAAATGTGTATTTTCAGTAATTAGATGACATTTCAATGTAACTACTTCTGCAGCCCATCTAGACTTACTGCAAAGCATGTGAATTTATTTTAGCCCCAGAATGTTATCTAGAGATCACTTTATAGACTTGCCAGGGACGAAAACCAAGCATAAAAATGATATTTATCTATAATTCTCTTTGTATTATTAGAACT
This sequence comes from Climacteris rufus, assembly GCA_013398175.1. NCBI lineage: Eukaryota > Metazoa > Chordata > Aves > Passeriformes > Climacteridae > Climacteris > Climacteris rufus. The sequence continues at coordinate 1,542,197 of VZRZ01007410.1, read as the reverse complement.
TGAGCACAGAGAGAGGAAGTAAGAACACCATTTAGGTGTGCTGCCCCAGCCAAAGGAATACATCTGTGTATAAGCAATAAAAATTCCTCAAGTGACAAGCCCTTAACCTTTCTTTGGGTGGGTACTAACTTCCTGTGGTTTTTTTCCCCCCCACTGAAGAAATCTTCCTTTTACAATGCCATACTCCCTTTAATATTTTTAGTACAGTTGAGACTGCTAATATTAAAAAAAATGCATCTATAATTCAATTTTTTATGGTTTAAAAATTAAATTAAACCCCATTTTTTGAAGGATAGATGGCTCCTTTTTTCCCAAGTCTTAATCTCCTAGGTAAATTTTCTGGAAAAACACTTTTTTAACCAAGATTTACAGTATACTAAGGTACGAAAGTATTAAAAGACTTTTCTATATTGCCTGAGAGACCCAAATACTTGTATGCAAGTAACATATAAGAGATTCTTTTCTGCAGCTACCCTTTTGAAAACCTATTCCATTTATTTTTATGAACTGGAAGGTATATTTTAAAAGCAATGATGAAATATTGACTGGAAAATTGGGTGTGCCAGTGGTGGGGGTTTGTCCCTCAGGAGGAGGAGCTGGTTTATCAGGTGGCTTAAGTGTAGCTGACATGAAGCACCTGCATTTGTCAGTTCTTTCAGTGCTGGTGTAGCATTCAGAAACCAAAAGTGAAATGGGAGCACAAGCTATGACGACACTAGTCAGTGAATTTTACCTTCTCTTCCACTGACCCTAGCAAGAGGTTGGACCAGCACATTGCAGTTCCTCTGGGACTTCCTTCCAGGAGAAATGCAGGCACAGGGAAGTTCCTTTGTGGCCAGTTGCCTCTTGGATATGAAGGCAAAATGCTGCTGGAGCAAGGTCCTACATGTGCCGAGACGTGGTCCCGCTATAATATATAATAAGCAATGCAGATGTAGCCTGCTATCTCTGCTTTACAGACTGGCAAGGGCAGTGTCCCAGAGTGGTTGAGGTTGGAAGGCACCTCTGGAGGTCATCGTGATCACCCTTCCCTGCTCAAGTGGTCACCTACTTCCAGTTACTCAGGGCCATGTCCAGATGGCTTTTGAGTATCTCCAAGGACTCCACAACCTGTCTGGATAACTCGTGTTAGTGCTTGGTCACCCTCAAAGTGAAAAAGCATTTCCTGATTATGAGAGGGAACTTCCTGTATTTCAGTTTGTACCCATTGATTCTGATCTGTAGCAGGTCACCACTGAGAAGAGCCTGGCTCCACCCTCTTTGCACCCTCCCATACACATCATGAGACTCCCCTAAACCTGCTCGCCTCCAGGCTGAACAGCCTCATCTCTCTGACGTTTCTTGCAGGGAAGGTACTCCAGTCCCTTCAACACCACAGTGGCCTCTCACTGGATTCTTCTCTTGGACTGGAAACCTAACAACAGGACACAGTCAGTCCTGTTTTAGTGCTATCACTCTTACAGCACCCTGAACAACTGCTTGGGGTGATTCAGACAACCAGCCCTCTGGGGCTCCTCAACCCCAGTGCTGGTGAGTTACCAGGGAGGAGCGCTGGGGCCTGAGTCTCTTCCGTAGTTATAGGGAGATGAGGTTGGAGAGCAGTTTGTGGTGGTCCTGCTGATGGCTGTGTGGGGCAGGGTGGCCCAGGAAGAGCATTCTGCCCACGTCCTGTCCAGATGAGGTGAAGGCTGGCTCTTGGGCAATCCATAGCTGCCTACTCCTGCATAGCCCAGTTCAGTGCTGGGATTGCTGCTGCCACCCTTTTTGTGCAATGGGACGTGCCATGGTGGTATCATGGGGAAGCAGCTCTGTTTACTCTTTCCTTTTTCCCTCACTTTTTCCAGCCTCTAAAAGTATCAACAGCAGTATGACTGTCCATGAAGCCCCATTTCTGCATTCTTCCTCCTCTTCTGCCCAGCATCCTGAGATGTCTTTGCACCTCTTTTTTCCCAGCCACCACCCTCTCCCTGGCCCTCCCCCATCGTTTCCTTCCCTCTTTCCTGGGGACTCTAGATTTTTTTTTCCAAGATGGGAAAGATGTTCTGTATAATTAAGTTAGCACGTGGATTCTACATTTATATATATTTATAAAATAACAAATAATGTTTGAAGCAACAAATAAAATTAATGCATACAAATAAAGTTAGTTCATTGGGCTGCAGATGAAGCTGATATGCATACTAAGAGATATTTGCCTATTTTTTTCTCTCTCTTAATATAGCTCTATAAAGATAAAAGAAATACATATTTCTAGGGGAAACAAAACTTTCAATAACAAATAAACCAGCATATTTTATCTTAATGCACTAAACCAGTATTATGTTGAGGAACAGAAATAGCCTTGGATACATGCTTGAGTTTAATAATTAACAGCTAGCTTTGAAACTGCAATTTGCTGATATTAAAAGGTCTTTTACAAACTAAGATTATTTTAAAACCTTATTAGTCAGCTATTCTCTTAAAAGTGTATATAAAGCCTATAGAACTTATTAGTTATAGAAAATATGCCTTCCCTGGTCAATGACAGAGAGTGCGTTTAGAAGAAAAAGTTTCTCTTTTCAACTGAAACTCAATATTGATTTCTTTTTCCATACTACAGTTTGGAAAACAAAGTACAGTTTTTCTGGTAACCTGATTCCTCTTCCCTCTCCTCACCCTGCTCTTCAGACCTCCTTCAGGTGAGAGATGCTGCTTGCTCTATGGGTTGCACCAAGCAGCTGATGCTTATGGTGAGTGAACAAGGGGCCGAGGTAGGGGAAGAGGTGCAGAGCCTTAGGAGATGGAGAGCAGAGCACATCTTCATTTTCTGAAGTTGACTGGTAGGCTGATTGCTCTTTTCCCTTTCGGATGTGGTGAATATGAATTCCGTGTGGAAAAAGTGGGAGTAATAATGGTGTGTTACCCAAATCTGGACAAGAAAGTCAGAGGCAATGTGTCTGGTCAGAACACAGCTTTGTCCCTGGACCTTCTGGGTTCTTATGAGTTGTATCACTTGGCTTTTCAGAATGGTGGGGGTGTTACAACTTTCAGCTTTGTTCACCCAGCACAGGTGTTCACTATCCAGCACAGTCGGTGTTTCCTCTGAGCTGGATGAAAAGTGCAGCCCTGGCTCCCCAGCCTTGAGCTCAGAGAAAGAAGAGAAATCCTCAAGGCTTCCCGACTGAGAGTGATGTGGAGGCATGAAGGGTCAGACCTTGGGACAGCATGAGCAGGCTGTTGAAATGGACAAAGAGTCTCAAAATCCAGATTTTCATCCTCAGATCTAGGGGCATCCTGGCCTTGCAGCATCATTGGCAGGAAGAGTAAATAAGGATTAGCATGCACTGGTGCTCACATGTCTTTCTCCAAGCATGGAGGGGTAATGTAGAAAGTCCTGGGACATTTTGTAGGAGAATCAGAGAATTTTGAACTTCTGACAGCCTCATGCTGAGGTGCAGCCTGGTCTGAAAGCTTCTATGCTTCAGAGCTGGTTGTGTCACACAGGAGAAACCTGGAGTCATGGAGCAACAATAAGAAGAGATGTGAAGAGGCAGAAAAAAACCTCCAGGGGTAGATCTTATGGTAGGTGGTCGCCTGGGATGGTGCAGTTCCTACTCTGCCCCATGTGCTGGGGAGTCTCTTCTACAGAGCCTCCCTGACTCGTCTGGGGCATGGGTGGTAGGGCAGCCACGGGGAGGGGAAAGGAATTGCTCTTCTGTGTGAGATTAGGGAAAGAAAACAACAAGAAAAGTAGCTGAAAATTGCAGTGAGTGAGAAGGTGGTTTGTGTGCCTTGTGTGCTCTGTCCTTCCAGGAGATGATCTGCTGCCTTTCAGAAGTGAGGCAGAGCTCATGCTTTTAAACAGGAGGAACACAAGACTGAAGCTGATAGCTTCACTTCTCAGACAGTATCATACCTTTAGATGCTGACAGGTTTTAACATGAATTATTGTCATCCAAGTTCACTGCTTGGTTGAATTGCTTTGCCTGTCCCAAATGTCCCTCAAATGTACTTGTTCCACAAGGCTTGTCACCTAAGTACCACTGCAATAACAGAAATCTCTTGTCATATCCTCTTTGTTCATAGTCAAGACTTGGCACTGCTGTTACTCATCAATTTGGTGGCTTCAGAACAGCTGCTAAGTACACTTGGGAAGGACTTTTCTCAAGGTCCTCCTGAGCCAAGAAATGTAACAATGAGAAAAGTTCATATATCAGTTTCAGTCACTCGCCTTTAGTGGGGATGTGCTTGCAATGCTCTTGCCTTACATTAGTCAATATTTATTTACAAAAATAATCAAAACAGAAAAGTCTCACTTTTTGGCTAATTGTGTTATTTTGCCTTTGGCCATTTCTGTGTGGATTGTGTATTATCATAAATCTGTTTAGAATTCTGCTAGGACATCTGTGTTATATTTTAAAAATAGTATTCCCTTTTAACGAGACCTACATCCTGTGATGATGACAGGCCTGCCATTCCAAGTCTCAAGTGTTCTCCTTGATAACAGTAAGAGGCAAATAACACCAGATCTTCCTGACTTGCTGTTTTCCCCTGGATGAACTTTTCTTTTTGTGTTTGTTTATTATGCAATATTAAAATGGTATTTAGCTTGTAATCTCCTATTAAATCAAATGAGATGGGACTGCTGATTTTTTTTTAAGTCTGGTGGTGAGAGCCACTTGCAGGAAGATATTTCTTGGCAAAAGGGATCTGACTAAATAATTAATTAAACAATGATTTTTTTTTTTTTTTTTTTAGGCAGCGAGAGAAAGAGCTCAATAGGATAAACACTCAGGGTATTTCTCATTAATTTAGAAGTCCCTTTCATGAGAACAATAAAGAAATCACTTGTTGGAAGATAATCCAAAGTTAGCTAAGCCTCAATTCAGTAGTGATGCATTTGCTGTCTCCAGTGGTTCATATTATGCCTTTAGGTTAGCAGCATTGTTCTTTAGAGTTTGGTCTTGGACTTTGGTTGCATAAGAATTAAACTTTCGCTTAAAAATAAAAAAGAGGAGCTGTCTGCAGTCTAGAAAAGGAATTTAAAATGCCACGGGAGCCAACTGTGATTAGGAAGAATTTCCTTTGTGTCAAGGGGGGTGAAGGGAACTCAGCAGCATTTGCACTGTGGATAAGCCATTGGTCACTGCTGTGGGGATCCACGTGGGCACACTGATGTGCATCAGAATGGGAAGCAGAGCACGTGCTGTTTGTGCCCAAAAGCACAATATTAACTCATGAGTGGGTTTGTGTGTGGGCATGGGTCATACCATATCAAATTAGACCTTTATTTAACCTGGTGCCATGACAACAGTTGTTCAGTATGATTGACCACCAATTATTGCCTCTGCTCTGTTTGTTACTGTGTTTTTTTAGAGGTCACAATGCAAGTAGACTGTCTGCACACTGAGAGTACAAACTTTTGTATTGGTTTTGTAGCCAAAAAGGTGGGACTTTTCCCAGTGGATAGTGCTAACATGGGATACCTATGCTGTAAAACTCTAGTTGAAACAAGACCTCTATATCTCTTACCCTGTGGCAGGAAGATGAGCTCAGCATGTTATGCCTCACCTGTGGGGTACACTTTTCATGTGTATCTTGTTTAGTAGTGAACATAAAACCAGTCTTGGAATACCACCTTGTCCTGGGTTAAAGTGTATTCTATTACCATTATTGTGAGCTAATGAAACCAGGTGTAGCAATGTTCCTTGCCCCCTCGTGTTAATGGGCCCATCAACACCTGCCACAGGACTCACAGATAACTTGCACCTGCTCTGTCTTACCTCGACTTCCCATTGTGAGCTGCTCCGCCCAGGGGGAGGAGCCAAGCATTCCCATGTGAATATAACCTGGGGTTTGGAACAACCGGGACAGCATTACCTACTGGGATCCTAGACACCTGTCTTTCAAACCAAGACACACCTGACTACTCTGAGTATCCCTTTCCACTGTGGTGACCACATCCCTCCCTGAGCAGTTCTGTGGCAAGTCATGACACCTCTGTCAATTCCACCACTGCTTATACTGAGATTGTACCACAGTGTGTGAGGGGGAGAAACTCATACCTCTAAGGAAACCAGGATAGTTAATGTCTGTATAGAAAAGTTTTGAAGACTTTGCATCACTGCTAGCATGCAAAACTAGGGAAGAGGAGTAAGTAATGGGAGGGAGTTCACAGTAGAAACAGTGATTTGAAATATCTGCTTCATGAGACTAAAGAAAAATAAATTATGAGGTAGGGAGTATCTTCCCTCCCATGTGAGGAGGCTTTAAAATATAAACAAAATTGTATCCATGAACTGTCAATTATCATTACTTCAGTAAGGATTATGCAGTTCTAGTCAGAACGAATGGAATGTGAGTCTTTGCAAGCATCTAGGATCCCATTGATGCACCAGGGTGTTTCCACCCAAATGCCCTGTTGCTCCCTGCTAATTATATACGCTTGAGTTTACACCTCAAAAATACCCTGGCCTCTATGATGAGAAGTTTCACACATTCTGTCTTCCCAAGCAGAGCTTGTATTCAAACATGCAGATTAAAACTCACATTCTTTCTCACAAAGAGTTAGAGTTGTGCTCATCTCCTTCTCATGGTTTTCATCACATGACTGTAAACAAAATAATGAGCGATGAAAAATATTTAGGCAGAGTTAAAAAAGGCTAGAAAGATAAGGCAACATATATTTTGAAAAGGAATATTTATAGTTTTATTAATCTCTAGTCTATGCAGCTTGCATGCCATAGAATTCAGTGCAAAGAGCAAAAAGAAGAGAAACGAAAACATTTCTGGTGTGTTTGAATCAAGTTTATTTTGGTGATGACTTCTTGCTCAGCTGTGCACATCAAAACAAAGTGATTGTTATGCTCTCAGTGAGAATTTTATTTATGTGCCATGACACTACCAGTACTGAATCATGATGTTCTTCTAACTCTCCCCAGAACAACAGTCTGCCTAGAAGTATTTAAGAAAATACAGCTATTATTGTTTTCTTACATGGTTTCATATGCTGAATATGGGAAGTCCAAAAACACAGCCAGAGTCTTGCTGACACTGTTTTAATACAAGTGAAATGTGCTGTAATTTGTTTTGGAAGGAGGGTGTCTCTCCCATCAGGGGAATTCAGAGGTGTCTAAGGCATATCATTAAAAAAAGTAAGATTTCCATTCTTCTGGTCAGTTGGTGAGTTGAGAGTGTTTTGAGGTTACTTGGAAAGATACTCAAAGCCATGATCTGCTATCTGCTTCTCACAGTAACACAGTTAGCAGTGTGGTGTGTTTCCTGCAGGCTTTTGCCGAGTTCTGCCTCCACCAGAGCCACTTCTGGATGCTTTTATCATGGCTTTTGTGTGACCTTATAGCTTTCCTGACTCATCTGAATTTGTTTTGTGTCAGGAGACCACTTTCATTGGCATCTTGCCTGCAGCCAAGTAATGCCTCTCGAGGCTTTGTTAAGAGTACTTCAGGGATATGACACTTTTCTTCATGACTCTCTTTCTATATATCTCTGTGTTTAACCAGCTAAAGACTGTTCATACTCTTTAAATCTAGACAAGTGCCTATTTCTTACCAAGTGGGCCTTTGAAGACTTTTCTTTCTGTGGGGCAGCTGTTTCTTCCTAACATCTCCAGCCCCACAGAAAGAACTACAACTGCAGTGGGGTATGTAATTTTGTAATGAAGGGGAGAAAAGGGAAGGAAAGCCTGTTTCCAATACTTCTTGTCATGACCATCTAATAGGAAGATACCCAGCAACCACTGAAGAATGATAGGTTCTTGCTGAGCAGAAATTGCTTTTGTTTGCAGTAGTCTGTGAATGGTCATAATGCTAAGGTGGGAGCAGCCTGACTAAGCCTTTTCCACTGAAGTATGATGAAGAACTGAAGATGAGATGGAGGAAGTTTGCCCCAATTCTCATCCTTTGTGGAAAGTGCTAATCTACAACCCAGCCTCCTTCATAAGTGAGAGCAGTGCCTTTGAAGGGCAAGCCCAAAGAACAAGTAACTGGTCAAAAGAGGTAGAGGAGGTTTTCCTTGCTTCTCTCCCACTTCATATGCTGAGAACCCATACTTGCAGCTACAGCTGTGCTAAGCATCCTGTCCCAGTGGAGGGTGCTGTTGTCTGTGTATTGTCCTTTCTCCTTCAGACATGAGCCAGATGACATGCCCATCACCATTGCTGCATTGCTTTATGTAGACAGGAAGTATAAACAGTTCATAATTTTATTTCATTATTACTAGTTTTGCTGATCCAACAAACACTGATTGCTGAATTTTCTGCACAGTCCAGTCCAGTACCTCACCCTAACTGCAATTTGATCCCATCTCTTTGAAGAATTGTGAATCTTCCACTGAGTTGGGCCATGTCCTGCCACCTCAGGTTCCACAAGCCACAAGGGTCCTGTGTCCCTCTTCCATTACTTCAAGGGTGCTGGTGCTTCAAAACCGTTCCCTAGCAAAGTAGTTGAGTAGCAGTCTCCCTCTCTCTTCTGGTACTTCTCTGCTCACAAGACAGAATTGCATTGCTGTGGATCACAAGCACTACTGTGGATCTGGTCTCTGTTGTGGTGGAGCATGTACTCCACAGAAGAGCCTGATTTTTTTTTTGCTCTAAAATGTCATTATAGCCTCCTGTTTCCCATCAGTTTTAATGGCTGCAGGTGTTAACTGATAGCCTATGTTGATGTTCACCCCTTCTCAGCAGGGCTGAGTTGTAATAGATAACTGCACACTAACATCTTGGATAGAATTTCCCATGTGTGTCTGCAACTGACCATCACTGTACAGGGTAGAGCTTTGTAACTGATTAATGGGCCAGAGCAGATTGTTTTGGAGGAAACCTGAGCAGATGTGCAGTGGTGGATACATGTGAAATAACACTACAGGTTATGATCCAGTGGTTCAGTATAAAAATCTCTGCTCAAGGGTTGTGAGGCAAGACTGCTTTGTGGAAATCACTTATTACATCCCAAGTACTCTGGTTACTCATACCAAGACAAGAGTGCCACAGCAATATCTGACTGAATACCTGTAGGGACAATATCAGATCCAGCTAATGAGATGCAAATCTCTCTTAATATGTGATCTATATCCCAAACAGATAGAGGAAGTGACAACCACTTCTATGGGTAATTTCCTGAAGTCAGATAATACAGACAGCTGTTGCTCTGAGTTTGAGATGCAATATACCACAGGTAAGGGTCACAACATTTATAACCCACAGGTTTCACCTTTGAAGAGTAATAGTGATTGAGAAGTGTAACAGATCACTCTAACTGTGAAAGCTAGAAGTGACCTTTTGCATTTGTTCAGCCTTCATCGATGAAAACAGATTGACTTCACTCCCGTAAACTCAGCAGTTTAGTCTTGCTTAGCCCTGGGTAAAACAATCTTGATGTGTTGAACATTATAAGTAGCGAGACATTTTGCCATCTCTTGTGGAACATCTTTGGCCCCCACTTGTATGTGGTGGCAAGCTACTTATCTTGGGGGCATTTAAAAAGCAACAGCACAAATCTAGGCTTTTATCTTTCTGTGTGAAGAGGAGAGCAACTTTTCTAAGCTTACTGTCCACAGCTGTTTGAGTTGGAGAGAATGGGCCCATGCAGTTCAACATCTTTCCTGCAGATGTTAGTTTATTGTTGACACTTATCTATACGGCCCTCTGCTCTCTCTGGTAAGTTTTAATTGAAGAGAGAAACTGCTGAGTTTCTTTGAGTTGCTGAGAGGAAGCTCTGAATTCATTCACAATGGCACGCGAAGGAGTGATTTAGCAGAAAAACATAGAGCCTGCCAGCAAGGTGTTTCACTCAACTACTTCTGACAAGAAGTAGAAAATCCCCTGGCATTAGGGTCAGCCCAGTCCCATGAGCCTGCCTCTGGAGCTTGACCTTCCCAGCAGCAGTCTTCTACCACCTGGCCATCCACTAGTTCTTCTGAACAGGACACAAGCAGAGGGAGAGCAGAGCTGGATTTAACTCCTTGTTCACAGTCAAACACATCCTGGATCATAAGCTATCATTGCTGTTTCACTTTTTTTTTTTTGGTTTAAAGCTCTTTGCATAACACAGTGCTCAATTCTCATCTCAGTCCCGGTGGCTTAAATGGTGCAGGAAGCTCCCTCCTGCCCCAGATCATCAAATCATCAGGTCATACAGTGTCTTCCACAGACTAATCAATCACCAATAAAAAGTAGTTAGGACTGCCTGTTCTCTTTCTTCTGTCTTCCTAGGAGGCTGTTCGTGAATAAAATTGCATTGCCAGGCATAATTTGCAGCTAAGTGTAGTCATTGCCTGTCTTTATCCTCTGGTTCTTTGGTTTGAATAATTCTTTTCCCTATCTTATGCTCGCAGTGTTTCATGTGTTCATAAAAAACAGCGCTGGCAACCTCTTCCCCCCCTCTCTTCTTGTCTAGGCTGAACAAGGCAATCTTGGTGTTCTCTTGTAAAGCAGGGCTTCCACTTTCTGTGATAATTTTGGTAGATGCTATCTGGACAGCTCTCCTGTGTATCACTGGTGCCTGGTTTCTTGACTTGTGCTATTCTTCCCTTGGAATTCCCCAGCCTCAGATCCTGTTCCTGATCACATTAAGTCAGTGGCATTCAGAGAGTGCTTAAGAACAGTTAAAGGGCATAGAGAAATCTGGCTGTGTGTTGAGTGCCACAGGTTAATCCTTGTGATTACCAGTCACATTACTGTACACACAGTGATGAGGCCTGTGTGACTGGAACCACTGGCACTGTCTCCTCAAGGTTAGATTAAAAATCTCAAAGGCAGGGAATTTTTTCTTTATTTGTATGTAAAGCTTTGTGCATCCTTTTGACACCATGTAAATAATATAACAGGGCTCTGTTCATTTTCTTCCTCATAGATGAGCAGTTTCTGTCACAGCAGTAGACAAGAATAAACTCAATAATATATCAAGATTAAGGTTAGATATTAGGGTTGACTGATGCAGACCTTTTATTCTGCATAAGCTCTAGATGAAAATTGCAAGCGAAGCAGCTATTTAGACTGAAAATGCTTACCTGTTTACGTTTGCTCTTCTCACCCACTAGAAATAATTTAAAATGAGCTGAGAGATAGAATTAACAAGAAGAATATGGCTATAACCATAGAACGAACACAGTTACTTCAGAAAATACAGATGACTCCTGCTCAGGATGGAGGAAAAGATACTGAATGATAACTGGAATGTTTTCTTTGAAGGTCGCTTGTTTTTGCATTGTTGGGCCAGCTGTCCAAGCAGTTTTCTTACAGTTACCTCTTGGCTGGGGACATAAATCTATCTATGTAGCTCATGCTGTTCTTAGGCTTTTTTCTCATTGACAAGAATGGGGTAACCTACCAACCTTTATTGTTGTCAGCCCAGGAATACTGACTATGGCAGTACAGATATCCTCAAGAAACAGAATTTCAGGGTCCCTGCGATGTGTTTTCTGCTCTAGTAGTTTTCACCCTTGGGCAAGTTATGATGTATGATGCTGATGTATTGGGCATAACTGTTACCTCAGCATGTTGCTAGCGGTTCTGTGTGGAATTTAAGATCCTCTCTCATCTTCACTATCAGATCAAGTCTTTTCTTTTGACATCTTGACATTTAATTTTTTTTATCACCCATGAGCCAGTGGTGGAAGAAATTGATTGCAGAGGTTTGTAGGTGCTTCCCTGCCTCTTTGTATTGGTGATACTCAACTGGTTCTGTGAGGTGAGTTGCTGTACTCTGACATGTTTATAGAGCACTTGATATATGGGAAAGCTTGACTTCTGACTGGTCTTCTTTTGTGCCATTTACATTGGCTTTTAATCTGTTTTTCTCTTATTGTCATACTGTAGCAGCAGTAAAGCCAGGATAAAAAGAAATACATTAAAAAGACCCTGTCTGTCAGGCAGAGTATATGGTATTGTCACAGTTGCTGTCCCAGCTTCATGAAGTTTATTGCAAGCTGGGTGAAATGCAAAGTCTCCCTGCTCAGCAGGAGCATACCTCCTCAGACAGTGCTGTGGAGAGGGCAGGGCAGACATCCACTGTTTTGCTGGAATGTCAGGAGGATCTGAAGTAAAGTCCATGCGAGTCAGTGTCCTTAATTCTGGCAGCAGCCAGTGGCAGACTCACAGGAAAAGACTGTAAAGATCAGGGCAAGCTGAGAGGGGATTACCTCCTTGCAAAATCTTCCCTGCTGCCAGCCGTAGGAACTTCTGGCATTGGTGTTTGTGTTGGTCTAAGCTTTATAAGTGATTGAGAGAGTCCAATTTGAAATACAGCAAGAGCTGTCAGATTCCACTACCAAATTATAGAGGAGGCTTAAATCAGAGTCACCTGTGTTCTTGGTGTCCTGTCTATTGCTTGTGCTCGGCAGCAGTTACACGCACTGTCTGTAGGGGTTCCCCCAGTCTCAAGATCTGATTTCTGTCTAGCAGGCAAAAGTACTGAGTGTGTCTAATACACAAAGTATGCTGACACTTTTCAACACTAACCACATGTCAGATGCATTCCTTAAGGGGCTGTGGGAAGTTGAATTCACTGAGGAGAAGGAAAGCCTACAGCAAAGATTAGTGGTCACCTTTTTCTGCAGCTCTGAGGTTCCCTTAGGTACCTCTTCTCCTTCTGGCTTCAGTTGCTATGTCCCTTGTAGTGCTGGGTGCTGATGGAACCGGTGCAGTAAAAGATGGAAGAAGTAAGCAGAGATTGCTTCGTTCTGTATAATCTTCACTGTGTGTGGATTTCTCCCCCTCAGTAAAAGATGCTTTAAAAGGATCATCTGGTCCAAGTCTGTAATCTGTTACTAGAGCTGCTGTGGTATTGACCACCAAAGTTCTGCTGCATTTCCATCCGATGAAGCTGCTAATTTGTAAATACCCCCAGCATCTGCATTAAGCCACACTCTTCACATGATGGATGTAAGCCTGAATGGCACCTGCACTGAGGCATTTAATCAGCAGCAGTCATTTAGCACTGAGATGTAATTGTCATTACAAAAGAGAGTCAGATCATCACAGAGTAACACCTAATAGCTGACTGACTGCTACACAAAGCTATGTGCTCTGACTGGGATTTTTATGTCCAACTGTTGCTAAAATGAAATCAAAGACGGTGATCCTGGCTAATGCTGTGTTGTGTTTCTTCACTGTATTCAATATACCCCTTTCCACACACTGCTTTTTCCTGTCTGTCACATGATGAATCTACTGAAAATCTTGCATTAATCGTACCCTTGTGAATTATCCAGCAATACATTTCTTCTGTCAGTCAGCCTCTAGTTTGAAATGATAAAGCCTGCTTGCTTGTCGCCACTGCTTAATCACTGGCTCTGTTCTTACTGGTGTTATTAATAGAATCAATGGGTGTAGACTGGTTCATTTGTAATTCCACATCACATATATCTGCCTCTCGCCAATTCTTGAAAATCAGAAGTCTAGATGAAGCATAGGTAGTGTTTTCCAAGAGCTAATTTATCAAAGCCTGCTTCTGGCTGTAGCTTTGTAGCAGTGTCCTGCCCTCAGAATCACTCAGATGAAGTCCACCCTTACAGTATGATGCCAGTACTGTAATATTCTCATTAAAGAATCCTAGATCAGATTTTTTTTTTTAAAGAATTGACTGAAAGAGTTGACTGAATTAAATCAGAGAAATAACACACCAGCTGTGTTGCATTTGCAGGGATTTCAGTTGTTATTTGAGTGTTTTTCTCTATAGAAAACAAGGGGAAATCCTAGCCTTTAAGTTAAGAAGAAATATGTTAAGGTAAAAGAAAACAGTGTTTGTATGTGGATTAAGGAGATAATTTAGGCACCAGATCAAAAAAAAAAAAAAAAAATCACGCTTCTGTCTGCATGACTGTGCCTATTAATGTTACTGGTTATCCAAGAGATTGTAATTCTTTTATTACATTACTTTTGTGTATTTCAAAGCACTTTTACATGGAATAATTTCACTTTTCCCCCATGTACTGTCAAGTTATTCTCTTGTTGCCTATGTGGATTTTTCCCACAACAATGGGAAGGAGGAAAAAGATTTTTAAAGACAAGTGTAATTATAAAAACATTGGTTTTAAAAACAATTATAAAGATGTTGCCAGGGGAATCTGGGAAGGGGCAGCGCCATTGTCATCTTGTTGATAGACTGAAGACAGTAAGTCTGTTTACTGTCCCTTTATGGATTCCTCTTCTTTTGTCTCTGTCTCCTTCACCTATATTTTCTTGTATGTGAAACTGAACCATACTCTGTGGAAGTGGGAGTTCCCATTTCCTTCAAGGTAAAATGCAATTCACCTGCTAGTCCCAGGACCGCTTCCGTACACCATTAACTTGAGGGAGTGGGGCAATACCTAGAACCTATACTGGGGAGTTGTACTGAAATTCTGGATATTGTAAAACTTTTTGAAGGCAATGATCTCAGAGAAAAGCCTTTTAGACTCCTAGTGATTTACATTTATAAGGAGCAAAACTCAAAACCTCCTAGGAGTCAGCCAGGAGTGCAGCTTTGGGACAAGAAATCCAAGTTTTGTTCGTTGTCTTAGAGCTCCATCATTTAGTGGTAGACTACAATTAGGTTTTGCTCCTGTTGACATGAGCTGGAGAGGAGTACTAAGCCAAAGTAGCATTGATTTTAACTATGAAAACACAGATGTAAGAAATGAGCAGTGACACTGGATGAGGACACACTTTCTCCTAGTCCTGCCTAATTCTCTAAGCTGGAAATGTAAAGTGTACTAATACTGACACAGGACTGATAGTCTCTTGTTACTCAGCAGTCTTTTGTGGAGAGCATTTCACTGGGTAGCAGCAGTATTCCTCTTGTCCTTGCTGGACACACATCACTACTTCCCCCAATGTGTTTCTGATCTGTTGTAATTTATTTCCCTCCCCACCCCACTTCTGCCAAGTTCTGGTCCTTGTTTGAGGTTGTGCATTTTGTTACCTCTGAAGGTAGAAGCTTCTTGTGTTGTAGGGCTTATTGTTTCCTTCAATTTGGCAGGTGTTCACTGAGTGTCAGGCCCTGAGTGGGCTATCAGGCCTTACTCTGTCTGACCCTGGTTCCCATCACAGGGCCTGATCCTGATGCCCCACCTGCAGGCACATGTCCAACCCAGCCTTGGCCCATCCCTGGGAAGATGCGTGAGGCTCTCCTGGTCTCCCCTCAGCTGCCTGGCTCCTGGCTGGGGCTGTGGGGCAGACCCTGACCCCAGGGAGCCACTGGCCCCCACAAGTGTCCTGACATTGAGCTTTGCATGGCCTTTGTTTTCCAGTTTTATATTGAGTAGTATCTTGTTATTTCACAGTGTGAATCCATTGTTCACATTTGCTAAGGTCAGCTTTGCTCTGGTTTGAGTTTTTGTGTTTTCACAACTACTCCAGAAATTTGCTTCCCTGTGCTCAGAACTGAGGCACAAGCATGACCCAAAAAATGCTCCTGTTCTTCGCATTATAATGTGCACAAAGCTTTTGGTTTTCCTGACTTTTTCTCTAAAGAATCTCTGCCAAGTCTTTATCTGGTGTGCAGGCCTCTTCCAGCTCCTATAGTTCGATTTCATAACCTCCTGTACCTGAAATAACTAAAAGCTCTTTAAAATGTCAAATGATCAGAGTCAAAGCCTGTCAGGAATGGAGCTTGTCAGAGACAAAGCTGTCTTCTGATTGCCCTCCACTTTGCTGGCACCCATTTCTTGCTGGTCCATAACGAAGCTCTCTTTAAATCCTTGGCAGTGGCCTCCTTGTTCTTTCAATTTCCCATGAGTTTAGTCTCTGGCTGGGGCTTGAACAATTCTGTTCTCTAAAGGTGTTTTCTGAGCTTGCTTTACCCACGGGATGATGTGTTATTTGGGAATTGCTCACAGTCAAGGAAGCCAACAACTGCCTGGGCCATCCAGGCTGAGAACTTGTCACCCCCAGTCTGTGTTCACATACCTCCTTCTCAGAGCACATACAGATCCTCATTTATCCTATTGCTTCTGCTTAAGGAAGAGAGGTGGTTATCAGGACAGTCAGAGGATCTGCTAAGAGCAGCAGATTGTCTGGTATTGACCTTTGTATGGGGGTTACTTCTGTACCGTTCCCACCACTCATTTCTCTTTCTGTTGCTTGAAGTGAACAATCCTCTTACAGTTCTTAGTCCCAGGTCCTCAGTTCTCTAAGTAATATCAGCTTTATACACATGCAGTTTCTTTCCCGGTTTTACGGAGGAGTTACCTAGATAAGAGGGGGATGTGAACCTAGGGTTCCTTCCCACAAGTTTCTCTGTGCCTCTGGAGGAGTAATATTTGGGTCACTTTGAGCATGAAGCCCTTCCTTCTGCCACTGATAAAAGAAACAGGCAGACTGAGCTCTACAAGATCAAACGAGAGATAATAACTGCTATCAATCACTTTCCTTTTCCTAGAAATACCAATTCATCTAACATGTCTAGGGCTTTCTAAAGACAAAAAGGTTGTGGGAAAGAGACCCAGCTCCTGCCCAGATCACAGCACAAAACATGAATGTTGTTGATAAACGTTTCAAAACTTGGTTTCTCCCTCAGGACTGCTCTACTGGTTGTTTCTGTGGGCTGAGGTGGTTTTTACACATCTTTGCAAGGTTCTGACAAGTTCTGACATTTAAGAAGTGTACTGCCCTCTGCAAACCAAGAGTTTAAGAGGGTCTGTGCCCTGCTAGTTTAAGCCAGCACTGCCCTCTTCTGGAGATGACATTAGGCCTTTTCAGTAGAAATGATGGTTTTTCTGAAGCATCAGCTTCGTCCAGAATCTGGCACTGAGTCAGCAACACACGAATTCAACTTGTATATATAATGTAGAGCATGTGGGTAGTTCTTGTGCTTAGGTGCTTAAGGACATCAGCATATCAAACTGAAACCATTAATACTTTGACATCATCGCTTCAGTGGAAACACTTTTGTATAAAATAATATGTATTTATATTAGACTGAACTATGTCTCTAAATTTTAAGTTTTGGGAGCAGCTCCTTATTTGACCCCTCACTAGACTTTGATAATGTGCCCATGCTGATCATATGCTCTTCGGCTGCCTTACAACCACACAACCTCTAACCTAATGTCTGTAAATGTTTCATAACCCTTGATTCTTTCTGGCAAAGTCACGTTCATAAAAAGGAATAGGCATTCATAGTTGCTGAAGAAGGGGATTATGAATCTTAGCTGCCTTGTCAGGAGGAAGTCTTGGTGGTCTCAATGTCTATGCCTGTTTTGTGAGGGCTGGATGAATGCTGTAAGCACCTGTGGTGTCTTGGACTCTCAGCTATGGCCATGAGGGGCTGAACGTGCCTGAGATGTGCACATGGATCTGAGAGCTGGCAGAAATTACTGACAGTTGCACCACTGAAGCCACAGATGATACTTTGTGTAGGTGGTTCTTGTAAAGGCCTTGAATTTTACGTTACCTATCAGATTGCATGTCATTTTTGAGAAAAGTTAGTCTTACGGGTTGTGATGTGCTCAACTTGTTGCAAAGGCCGCGAAGCAGACCTAGATTAATGTTATAACTGTCACCAAGCCCAGATTTCACTTTAAATATTTTATATTGTGCATTTGCAGCCTGGAGAAATTTGTCAGTATTCAGTTTTCTGAAATCTCTGTCAGTATTGAGTTTTCTGAAAAATATCGTGGGAGATTAAAAAGGAAACCCCAAAGCTCATTCAAATACAATGAAAGGTACAGTGTCATATCACTCTCTAGCTATTTCAGCCAAGAAACAAGTGCTTTTAAAGAATCAGTGACAAATGATTTGCAATTTCCTTGCAACACCTAAGGTATGTAATAATGAGAGAGCCAAGCTAAGTGACTTACACCAAGTCATTCAGTACCTCATATATAAATAAGGATACCTGATGTCTAACTGCATCAGACAATGTGGTTGTTTTGGTATGATAGTCTATCAGGACTGCAGAACAAATAAAAACTACCCTTTGTCGATGTTCATTAGAGTTTGAAATAGACATTTTTCATCCTTTCTTTCTGCAAACTTTCTCAATTTTAGATACTCCAAGAAAATGAACTAAAAGGAAACAGAAAGGGCTAATTGATTATTACCGCGATGCCTGTTATTACGGCTTATCCCGGTAATCAGTCGAGACGCAGAAATAATGAGAGCTGGAGTCCTAATGTTCTTGTTCAGAGCAAGGGCGGAAAGGGGGGAAACCCCTTTCGTTTAATTCTTATATACACTTTTAGAAATCACAGATCATTGGAGAAAGTTAACACTTCCGTCTCTAACTATATTGGTTACAAGAAGTGTCCGTCAAAGGGATCTGTGTCCATGGGAAAGGAATGTAAAAAGATAATTTTTACAACAACATAGCTATGTTTACAGAAATCGTCCTTGAGACTGTCTAACAGAGAAAACTAGCTATTTTACAGTGAAAAATGGGCAACAATTGATTATTTAAATATCATTATGCCACTGGCATAGGAAAATATTGCATACGTGTATGAAACATGTATGTTTTCTTACAATGTAAGAAAATTTACATTATTTTATAAGTTTTTCTTCCTGACTGGTAACGCTTGGGTATTCTGAGGAAGTATGCAAAAGGTTGAAACAGGATGTTTATCCAAACCAGGGCTCCAACTTTTGAATATTTCAGTCACTTTCACTAATTTTCACTCTGTCCAGCAAGACCTTGGTATACTCTGATATTTTCCTTTCAAGCTGTCCACATTTTTAAGAGAGAAGAGTCTTTCACAATATCTTTTGGAAATGTTCAGCACAAAGTGATTGCCTTTCTGATTTTCCTACAGACAACAAATGTTTATTTGTCTTTTCATTATCTGTTGCAGGAAAAGACACATAGAAGGCTTCTCACTTTCACCGACAGAAATCTCTACTGCCAATGTAAATTAGGAGTAACTCAGTCAAAAACTATGAAGCTCAACTGGTGTGAAACTGCCTTGAAGAATTGATTCAAGGGCAATTTGAGTTAATGGGAATGTTCCCATTGACTTCCACGTGCTTTGAAGTATGTCACGTGTAATACAAAATAAGTAATGGATTTGTGGGCTGATGGCAGTGGTGACGAGAAATGTTCGGAGATTAATTTTTAGCAGGGGAAAGCAGTTATCCTCAGTCTTCCTACAGAGTCAAAAGGGAAAAGGCCGTTTCTCTTCTGGACTGCTCTTCCTTGTCACAGCTCTTTGAGTCAATAATTAGCATTCACTTCTGCACTAGTCCTGCCTGTCTCATACCTTCAAAACTCCACTGAATCAGTAATTCTCCCCCCACTTATAATTAGTGTTGATTAGTTGAATTATGTTTTAATGGTTTTGCTGGCAATATTTTAATTGAAAATGCTGCTAATCCCATGCAAATAGTACCCAAGCAGGCTTTACATAGGATTAATCATAGTGGATGTAACCAGGTACCTGTTTCTTATATTAGAGCCAACATTATTTCAAGCAGAATTTTTCATATTTAGGGATTTGTAAAAGCTATGAACATATACAAGGAATCAAGGACAATACTCCTGAGCACATACCGTCTTCACACAGTGTTCTGTTGCTGTGGCACCTGCAGGAGCAATAGATTTTGAAAGAAAATAATATCTTTCAGCATTGTAAGTAGCTTTTTTTTTTAAGCTTTCCATAAGAGTAGGCAGTCTAGAAAATATCTACCACAGGTTTCATTAACAAAATGGCTGTTCAACTCTGAGCTAAGGAAGACTTCTTGAAAAAAGATACTTCAGGGAGCCTGAGCTCTGCACACTAACTCTGCTCTCTCTGGCAGATTTTTGTTGTGATTTGTTGTCATTTAAGTGCATTTTTCTTTTCATCTGGCAGAACAGCATTAGTTTTTCTCGTAATAAATTAATTTCATGTTGGAAGATGAAAAGTCTTCTGGCTACTCTGTGGTACCTTATAATGCAGGCAAAAGCTGTGCAGATTTAAAAAATTATGTTTGGTCTTAATTATGTCAGAATTTCATAGAGATTTTATAATATTTCTGTGGTTATTACAAGCAGTCAATTACTATGGAAATTATAGACTGCTTGAATGTTTGAAATGAGACATTTTAGATATTTTCTGGTATGTTGGTCCAGTTTCTATGGTAATCTGAATAAGTGTGAATTAATTGCCTGTTGTTGCCATGGTTCTTTATGGTAATTCTAGACTTTTAATGTTTGAAATGTACCAGGTTACATGTTATACATGTCTTTAGTACTTGTTAACATACCTCTTAGGACATTCCAGAGATTGCTGTCATCTCATTTCTCTTGTTTTTTACTATCTGAGGGTGTTAACACGAAGAGCTGGAAGACAATCTTCTTTAAGAAAATCCCTCTAGCCACATTGGCTTTACTTTGCAGCTCAAGAAGAAGTCTATCAAGTAAAATTTCCCATTACTATTTTAGATTCTGATTGGGACCCATGATCTTTTTTGTGCAGCCATGATTGGCAAGCCATTATTTTTTACTTGCCTTTCTCTCCTGCTATTGTTGACAGATGGAACTGCTGCCAGTTTCAAAAATTTCTTGGGCAATGTAATGACCAAGTCAGCACAAGAACAACATTCAAATCCTTCTAAGCAGAGAAAAAAAAAAAAGTGAATAAAAGAGAGAAGAAGAAAATGCTGAAAAATTGCTAGAAAATAACACACACACACACACACAATTATTCTCCCACTAGTGTTAACATAGTGCTGGTGGATGATTGAAAGGAATCACTGCACCTTGAATGGGGTGGTACAGTAGTGAAAAATTGCAATGGTCTTTCTTAGGGGGCAATTACTGTGTTCAGGAAAAGAATTCATGAGGAGTGTAAAGTATCATCAATGAGTGAAGCCTATACTCCATTTCAGGTTGGGTATTGTGGTGGGGAGGTATCAGCTATTGTGTGCATTACAAGAACATTCAGATGCCTATCCAACATGTTTTATCTCCAAGCCCTGTGAGCTTCAGAACAGACACAGACTCTGCTTTATTTGTTATTCTGCTGAAATTATATGAAAACTTGGCTATCTAAGCATCTGTCTTTACCACTATGATAGGTAGGTAATTATGGGTCTGTCACATTAGTCATCATTAGCTACACACAACCCCTAAATTAATTAATGCTATTTAAATTGCAAAGTCTAGGTGTTGAGGAAATGACAGTTGAGTTTATAAGTAACAGAATTAAAGTATTTTGGCTGTGCAGGCTTAACTCAATCCCCTAGTGCATGGGCTTTGTGATTTAGCCTTTGATTACATGATCACATAATGTTTTTCCCACATTTGGTGCCAGGGTGGCCAGTACTGTCTTTATAAGTCAGCTAGTTGATATTTTGCACTCACACTTTCTTAGTGGGTGGTGCCAGGATTACTTATGATATTCCAGTCAGATACTGTAGATGTGTTAAATACCCTGTTATCTACAAAGAGAGTGGGGATACTGGCCACCAGACCATTTTCAGAAAAATGACAATTAAGGAAGAAAAAGAAATTAATGAAAGTGGATAAATTCCCTGTAGTGATCCTACTACATCCGCACTGTTTTGAAAAATGAAGAGCAAGTGGAAATTTAAAAATGTAAAACAAAATGAAAGCATTTTAACATTTTGGAAGAACTGAAATGAATTGATTCGACATTTCAATACAAGCTTGTGAATCTATTTTGTTTGAGAGCAGTGTATCTTTAGACACTGTCATAAAAACGAACAAGAAACATAGAAAAACATTAAAATGGTTAAATAACACAAATAATTGCACCAGGAAGTTGTCTTAGATTGAGCAAAATGTTGTGGTGATTGTGATTGTCTGGAAAATATCTGTTTTGACTAGCTCTGGAACAGTTTTTTGTTGCATTCTTTGTTTGAGCTAGTGTGTTAAAAACCCAATTATTTTGCAGTAAAATGCTGGAGTAACTGATAGCAGCAGTAGCTTCTCTATTAATCAAAACGAAATTGTGGAGGGATCTTGTCACTGGGTGTAGGTACTTATTGATGGTAAACGGCTAATCTCAGGGTAGGAGAGCATTACAACTTGGCTAACCAAGGTGTAAAAAGATGCAGAGATTAAATTAGGCAAGTTTTGTCTTTAAGTAAAAGGCAATTGATTGTCAGTGAGCCTCAGAAACTATTAAATCTGTGGGGTTTTGTTTATTTGCTTGGGTTTTTGTTTGTTTGTTTGTTTGTTTTGTTTTGTGTGTGTTGCTGATAGCAGGGCTCAATAAACTTGCTCTTGGGTGGAGGCACCAATGTGTCAGTGAGCACAGATTCTTTCATTTCTTATCTTTCTGTCTTCTTGCTCTTTCTCCTGAAATCTGCCTCAAAGGTGGACAATGAATGCTTGATACAATATGGCAAAGCAAGTAACTGAGCCCTGGGAGTGAGTCGTGAATTGAAGTAGAGACACAGTCTCCAGGCATCCTGTGAGAAAACTCTGGGGTTTGGAGAGGGGCTTTCCGGATCCTCAGATCACAGACATGGAGAACACCGCAGTCTAATTTGTTTCCTTGTGTGACCAATGTTACAAGGCCTCCCTTATGTCACTACTTCCTCGTCTCTTTCTGATGCTTTGTTCAAAAGCATAACAAGTATTTAAAATTATTGTATTTTGAAATTCTTTAGGTGAAGAAAGAAAAGGAGGGCTGGTGTCTAGAAGTTATTGGTAAAGCTCAGAGGAAAAGGCCAGAAGGAGACAGCTCACTCAGTTTCACCTGGTGTTTTCACTCCCAAAGAAAGCTGATAGAAAACGAATGCAATCATTAATTTCCAAATTATGTGGTGGAAGTCCAGTTCCTACCCTGTAAACAGACAGATTCCTGGGTGGCATCTCCTTTGCATCATCTTCTGGGTGAATTCAGAAGGGCTATCAATCTGTTAAGGAAAGATCATGAAAGGGAGGTGTGTAAAAGGCCACAGCTACCCCTGTAGCTGGATTCCCTCCTACTGGGTGCTCTTGATCTCCGTGTATCCCCTGGGAGTGTCTATGAGGCCACTAAGGGCAAACCACATCTGCCAGACGGGGTAAAACTTTGTAGAAAGTCATTATCCACCTACCTCTCCTCTGCAGAAGAATTGTCCTGGCCTTGGCTGCTCTTTTTGGTATTTGAAGAAAACTATCATGCATAGTTTTAACAGGCATCCAGTCCTTCTAACTTTGTCAGAAAAATAAAATGCTTATTTACCATCATTATATAAAGAAAACCAACAACAAATCTTTACTTAATCGCTTGTTTAAATTGGCTTTGAAGTACTTGTCAGTGTTTTGCCTTTTGCTTTTCTTTGAATGGATTGATGATATTTTCTGCATAGGATGTCTCTTTCTCACTCTTGCAATTACTGCTGTGTTTGTTCTTAAAGGCATTGCACCCATTGCTTTTGTCCCTGTAAATCTCTCACGTTTCTTAGCAGATTCTTCATACCCATTTTTCATTATCCTTCAGGAAAAACAGACAAAAGGACTGCACGTTTTGTCTGGGATTAGCATAAAGTACATGAAATACAGAGGCAATGTCACCTCCTTTTCTTCCTAATGACTCTATTCTTTATGGATCAAGGCATCTCATCTATTGCTTTTATTACAGCATGGGAGCCTGTGTGGAATTGTTTGTTCACTGTGGCAGTGAGATTTTTTTCTTTCCCCAGTCCTTCAACTGTGTAAGGCATAGGTTGTTCTGACAGGAGGACATGGCACTGTACTTTATTGTACCACTTACCATATTTTATAATAGTGACTATTTAATATTTATTTCTATAAAATTGATAAAAGTATTTGTAAGAAGATATTGCTGTTAAGAGGGTACTCAGACCACAAATGCATATACTGTAAATGTGATTTTTCTCTGCGGCGTGAGAAAGTCTGTGACTCAAAAGGTGTACGTGCTTGGGAGATCTTTATTTTGGGGCTGCAAGCTACATATAAAACATTACAAGTTGGTTACAAATTTGCACTGCAAACAACTGCTTGTTGTTATATTTTATTACTCTTTTTTTTAAAAAGAAAATATATATAGCTTTTTGATTTATTTTTATATTTAGTATTTAATATTTAGGGGGAAACTGAGTCAAATTAACATAGTGTGACTTGGAAATATTCTTAAGGTCATACAGTGCCAGAGCCTTGAGAACTGCAAGCCCTTTGATTCCTAATCTCAGGATCCATTGCCTTATCTTTCTTGTCTCTATTTTCTACTTCAGGCATAATTCAGCTAGAAATTTATTCCTGTCCTTTCATCATCTGCCATCAAAGAGAGGATTTTCTGTGATCTGCTGCCTGTGAATTTTGGCAAGATTTGGCTGAGCCTCCCTAGTGGATGGTGGCCAGATTGCTATTTGGACCTAATGTTAAAATTCTGTAGTAGAGCCCCCCTCTTCAAACTGAATTCACTTCTCTTTTCTTGATGTGGAGATCCTCAAATGCTCTTTCAGGAACACTTCTTTTCTTCTAGTTTCTTTCCTGCATCTCAAAGGCAGTGTTGATACATTCTAAAGCATATACATCCTGGCTTACAATTTAACCCCTTTTAGATCTTTGTGGCAGTTGAAGGAACACCAGATTTACAAAGGGACTTCCTAAGCACAGATATGTGACTTTGAACAGTGCAGGTGAACTGCAAATCCATGGAAATCAATACCTATCTGGATGCAATGCTCTCTTCATCCTCCTGAAACAATTTCTTCTGACATTCAATGGATTAAGTCAGTGTCTTTCAGTTCTTTGTTGGAGAATTCACTTTCTTTAATGTTTACTTAACAGTTAGTGACGCCTTTCCTCTTTCTTAGTGTTTTCTGGATATTTTTATGCCTTGAAACTGTGGAATTATTATTGCAAAAAGTCTTTAAAAGTCAATGATTTTGTTACAACAGCTGTCTATTTGTTAGGATAATACTGTTTCAAATAGACAACCCCAAGAGGACTCCATTAAGCTTTTTGGACAGGGTTTGTTCTTGTTTTTAAGCTGAGAGTCTAAAGTGAGTCTACTGAAGGTGAAAATGAGAAAATGACTCTACTTGAATAAGAACTGTATGCCAAGAACGTATATACCCATGGATTATTAGCAAGTTGTGCACTTACCACGGTTATAAATAGCTAATTTTCAAGCAAATTCTGAAAAAAACCCATCCTGATTATTTATATACTTTATTCAATGTATTAAAGTAGTGAACAAAATCTGATATAAATTCTGCAATCTATCACAGGTGTTTTTCCTAGACAGATGCCATAGCTCAATCCGATGTTATGTATTCAAGTGAGAAATGTCATCTTCCTCCTTTTCTACAGCTTGGTAGTCACAATGGCTTGGTGGAGTCTTCTGACTTTTGTGATCTTGCAGTATCACTTAGAAGATGTCTCTCTGTGGTGTCTTAGCTCAGGCTTGTCAGAGAGTTATATTTTTGACTGTAAAACCAGCCAATTCTTATTATGAGACAATTATGTGAAATAAACCCACGTTCCAAACAAACTAAACAAAAATGCAGTGTTAAACCACCAGGAGGTCCCCAGGCTGGTGGAGAGTTTGTGAGCTGTGCAACAACAGTCTCTTTGCAGCAGAGCTTGCACTGGTGCTGATGGAAACACACTCCTGATGGGAGGGCATAGGTGGTCCTGAAGAACAGCTTTTTGGAGAAACACCATCCTGACAGCGTCTTTTTTTTTCTGTACAATGTTGCCTCATGGGTTGGGGGTAATGGAAAAAAGCATGAAAGAGGTTGTATAGAGGCGGAAGGTTAGAAACAAGGAAAAAGGTCATGATGAATGTAAAAATGACATAATGTTTCAATAACTTCTGTTAGGAGAGAAAATAAATGCTCTGTAGTGTTTGGCTTACCATGGGTATGGCCCTGAAAAATACTGGTGGGGTTTTGGAGTGAGAAATGAAGGTGCCTATGGGTAAAAGCTCCACAGTTCTCTTTTGAGAGTAAGCAAAAGCTGAAAGAATTTTTGGATGAAGTGAATGGACTCTAAAAGAGCCTGGAGGCAGGACCTCATTGAAGATAATGAATGACCCTCTGCAGTGCACTGATGGTGCTTTCACTGTATCTCTGCATAGCTTTACATTGCCTGTTCTCAGGATTCTCTCTATAACTTTGGATATTCATGGCGTAGATTCATGGCTCAGAAGTACGATGGGTTGGGAGCACAGGGATGAATAAGAGAGAAGAGAGCCCATTAATGCCTACAATCCATTGAGGGGATCTGCTCAGAAGCTAACCGAGCTAATTCAGGGGTTTCCAGAAAGGTAAATAGTCTCAGCAAGGGGTTGGCATGCTGGGACCTGGTAACAAGACAAATACAGGGGATCATGCTGCATGTGCTGGTGTGGAAGTACAAGTATAATAGACCACTGAGGGACATGGTAAGAGAAAAAGAAGAATATATTTTTCCTTTTCCTGCTGGGAAAATATGAAGGAAACTATGACCACTTTCACTGTGGCCTCTTTCCGTGTGCTTTATGTGGGAGGTGTTGCAGGAAGAAAAAAAGCTGAACAATCCAGCATTGTTTTATTCTAGATTCCAATATTTTATGAGGTGTTGTATACACTATGTAAAGCACTGTTTGCAGTAAATAGTTGTTGAATATGACTAGAGGTATTGTGGCGTGGCCCATGTGAGGAATGTCATGCCATGTAAACTCTGATAGAGGGAGATGTAAAATGAGAGAATTTATTATAGCAAAGTTAGGTATTGGTCCCCAGGAAGGAATGAAAGCACAATCACTAACTGCTGTTCCTCCCATAAAAATTGATTTTTCTATCTTTCTATTTGGATGTTCTCATGTAGCATTATATTTTTTAAAATATCATCCAAGCATAAAAGAAGAATTGGGATCTGAGCATTTAATCTTTACTCCGAAATTCTTGATGTCGAGGCAGAGTCTAACCTTTGATTTTCTGAGATTTGTACTTTCTTTGGACTGCTGTATTTTTCTTGCAATGACATTACCTCAAAAATCTGTATTAGAAGTATCTGGTGCTGAGATAAGGATGGCACAGTGACAGTAGCATAAAGACTAATGACAAACTGGGTTACTGAAAAACTTGCTGATTATGATAAATGCTGAATGAAAGACAGGATGGGAAACAATAGATGGACCTACTGTTTATTATATGCAGTAAATAATTTTTCTTATAATTATTTTTGCATTGTATCTCTGGATACTGCAGATCAGAATTGATTCTGACTTTCTACTGGTATGAGAAGATGAGGAATAGCTTTCTGGCATTCCTGCTTCTTTGGGAAGAAGCTTGCTGAGCTCTAGAGAAATCAGTGGAAAGTCACTGGCTCAAATTAATTTTCTAAAGAAAGTAGTATAAGGTGGAGCACTTAAAAAAAACCTAGGTCTGCTGGTATGGCGTGTCTACCCAGTGCCTGTGCTGCTACTGGTAATTTCATTTTCATTTTTATCTTTCTGTGATGTCAAGTTATTAGAGCTTTCCCCCTTCCCAGTGCTCTTTCAAGGTGATTAATGAAATAAAAATGTTTCTTCTAGGGTAATGAGATCCAGTAAAGATGAGCCTGAGAAGCCAGCAATAGCTTCTTCCATCCTTCTCTGGATGGCCTTCATGGGTAGTTAGAGGGGAGGCTTTCCAGCTTATATCGTCTTTTCATGGAGATTTTGCCTCTTAGGCAGCTGTGAGGAGGCAGCTTTGTCTATTTAGCTACCTGTTCCCGGGCTCTCAGAGGTGATTTGCAACTTTTCATCAAGGGAGGGAGTGGATATATTCAGACCTCTGTTATTTCACTGTAAGAACAAGGCAACTGAATTGTATTGTTGCAGGACTAATAAGCCTGCACAACACAGCCACCCCAGGAATATAAAGCCGCTTTGAAGCAAGTGTTAATCTTTTTATAGTTTTCTTGTCTTCCAACAGACTTTAAACTACTGCTAAACTTGTTCAATAATTTGGCAGTTTGGTCCAGCCACTCTTTAATCTCAAAGAGCCCTGGCTGTCGTTTCCTTGCACTAGGAAAAGAAAAAGAAAAAAATTTAATTGTTTAATTGTTGCCTATTTTCATTTTCCTAACACCCTATATTCTGCATAGAGGTTGCTGGAGACTCATTTTCTGTGAGCACAAGAACAGCTCTGGAATAAAAGCATCCACGATCTTTGATTAATGAGGGGGTAGCTAAAATGGCATTAAATTATTTTTAAAAGATAGTATTAAAGATGCAAAGCCAAGTACCCAGAATCAGAGAAATGCTGGAATTCATGCTTAGCAGAAGCCTTAATTTGGTTCCTATCCATGTAATGTGCGTTTTGTATGCTATTCGGTCATGTTTTTTTCCACAGACCTCCTGTCTCACCCAGCACACAGGACACTTGCTGCTCATTCACCAAGTATCTTTAAAAATATTTTTCCAGTCCTCTGTATACTCTCGTATAAACGTGGATGAGTTTGTTTCACCTCAAGCTTTTCTAGCGTACTTGTGTTGAAATAGCCTTGTGGCTTTCAAATACTAAAGATTTTAAAAGACCTTTTAAGGAGAGGGAATAAATAACATCATCCACTTTTTTCAGATTGCAGACTAAGACTTGAAGATTCAAGCCAACAGCATCAGAAGGAAATCCAGCAGCAGAGACAGAGATTGGATACTATTCTTAAGGTAAATTTTCAGTTTCTTAAACTATGAAAACTTTCTGCTTCTCCTCCAGTTTTCTGCCTACTTACTGTTTAGTCTTCCTATGCAAGTAACAGATGACCTTGGGTCTTACAGAAAAACACTCTTTCCACCACCAAATCCCTGTTCATCCCCAGAACAGATTTATTCTGTAAAAATAAGGAAAGAAAATTGGTAAGGTTACATCCAAACAACTACTGCATGTGGGAACCTTGTGGGATATGGGAGACTGCAGACATTTCAGGAAACACAGCAGTTAGCACATTTGGGAGAAGTGTTGTGTACTGCCCTCACAGGAACTAGCGGCAAGAGACTGAAACAACTCAATGAACACAAGATAAAAGCTGTAGAAATTAGATGATTAAATGGAATTGTGAGAGTTTGAATCTGCAGAAAATGCAGGGGAAAGAACTGAAAACTAAATGGCTAGTGCAAGGCTGAGATGGGATACTTAAGAAAGACTGCTAAGAGGGCTTAGCTACATGTCAGGAATGGGCAGAGAAGATGCCTACAGCGTTACATCCATAGAGAAGCAGTGGAAAGCAAAGGAATTCTGAATGATGAATCACTGAAAACTGATGTGGAAAAGAGAAGCTGTGAAATGAATACAGAAAGCAAGCAGATGCTCCACTTTCTGGAAAAAGGAACAGAATTAGGCAATTGCAGAGGAAGATGAGGAATACTCCTGCAAGATTTGTGTAGCCACTTTGTGCAGGTCTGCCTGTCTCAAAACCTGTCTGATGTGCTGGTACATCTATAAGAGCCTAGGGGTAGAACAGCATAGTGAAAGAACATGTAAGTTCCCTCAGCTTTGCTACCCTCCTGTGTGACAGGAGAATTATAATGGCTTAATAATAGGATTAATGGACTTGCAAGTCTTCAGTCATTTGAAGGGTGCAAGACTTCTCTATACATATAGTAGGACTACAGATGCTGAAGGTGGAAACAAGAGCTTTCCTCATTAAGGGATGGAGACTGGCAGTGCACTTTCATAATGAGACAGAGATACTGATATAGACTAACAAGGTGCAGCTGTGAGATTCTCAGGTGATTTGCACAACTGAAAGGAAATTACAGCACTTCCACAGGCATATGCATGATTTTCTCTCCCTGTGTTTGGTTACCATGCAACAGGGTGAGCTCTTACAGCCTTTCTGATTTGAAGTTTAGCTCAACAGTGCTCCTTTCCCAGACCTTTTTGAAGAAAACTTCTTAAAATATAAACTGTAATATGAAACTTATTCTTTATTGATACACACACACATCTATCCTACAAGCACATATACAACTTTGGATATGGTTTTGGTTTGCTAATATTAAAGAATATTCAGAACACAACAGTAGCTTTTGCAGCTGGTTACTTTGTTTTTGTGGCTCACCTTGTAATGAAACATCATAGAACAATTTTGTTTGTTTCCCTGCCATTGGATTGAAGATTCACAATTCAGCTGATTCTTTACCATTATGAGCACAACATGTAAGACTAGTCAAAACCACACATAGATACATGTAATGCTCTGAAACACTGCCATCTTTTGGAGTCTGGGAAATGTATTGTGTAATTTGTTTTGGATTTCTCATAGGTGTCTTGGAAGAGAGAGAGGCTCCAATCATTGTGCTCCAATGATTTTTTTCCTATGCAGCAAAGCGTTACATAGGAACAGAGGAGCCTGGAGAACATATTTTGGTGTGAACTTCAGTGCTTGGAAAGTGCTGCATTATTTTTCTTCCTGCACCTGTTGAGGAAATGCATATAGAACTCTCTGCCTAGGCAAAAGCAAGAATGACCTACCTATTGCAAAATTGTTTGCTGCTCTGCTGAAAAATGCTTATGCAGCCTTAAAGAAGGCTCAGTACAGGGCCCTGTATTGACATCCTTTAGGATATGAAGGATAGGAGGTAAATAAGCCTGATGTCAGCACCATACTTTTACCTTGTACCTTTTTAGGAAATATGGATCTAATTTGCTTTTTGAAGTTACCTATATCCTCCAATTAATAAGATTTCTATCCTGTTTCCATTTACTGTATATTTGGGCAGAGTTTTGAGATCCGTCTAGTGTTCTGATCCAAATGTTTGTCAGTTCTGTGAGGGACCTTTGGCTTATGTGGTGGACTCCAGGCCCCCACCAAAGCTACTAGGTCACTCCTCTCCTCAGCTGGATAGAGGAGAGAAAATACAATGAAAAGCTCATGGATTGAGATAAGGGCAGGAAGAAATCAGTCACCAATGACAAGGAAAAACAGATTCAACATGGGGAAAAGAAATTAATTAAATTTATTTCCAATCAAATCAGGGCAGGGTAATGAGAAATAAACCCAAATCTTAAAACACTTTCCTGCCACCCCTCCCTTCTTCCCAGGATCAATTTCACTCACAGTTTTCTTTACATCTTCCCCCACTGCAGCAGGGGGAGAGGGAATGGGGGCTGCAGGCAGTCCATGACACATTTTCTTTGCTGCTCCTTCCTCCTTAGGGGGAGGATCCTCACATTCTTCCTCTGCTCCAGCATGGGCTCCTCTCTCCACAGGTCTTGCCAGGAGCCTGCTCCAGTGTGGGCTTCCCATGTGGTCACAGCCTTCCTGTCACAGCCTTCCCATGTGGTCACAGCTTCTTTTGGGCATCCACCTGCTCTAGTGTGGGGTCCTCCAGGGTCTGCAGGTGGCTATCTGCCCAACCATGGACCTGCAGGGGCGGTAGGGGAATCCCTGCTCTGGTGCCTGGAGCACCTCCTTCCTCTCCTTCCTCACTGACCTTGCTGTCTGCAGGGCAGTTTCTCTCCCATTTTCTCCATCCTATCTCCTCTAGGTGCAATTGCTTCTGCACAATACCTTTTCCCCCTTCTGAAATCTGTTACCCCAGAGGCCCATCACTGATGGGCTTGGCCTTGGCCAACAGTGGATCTGCTTTGGAGCCAATGGGCATTTGCTCCACTGGACATGAGGGAAGCTTCTAGAAGCTTCTCACAGAAGCTGCCCCTGTAGCCCCACAGCTACCAAAACCTTGATGTGTAAACCCAATACAGCTTTCAGACTGAGCAATTTAGGAATGAAGCCTGGAAACAGGGAAAACAGAGGAAGGAACTGCAGATGTTCTACAGGAGCAAGTCCCTGCCATGCTGAGACCAGACAGAGGAATCACAGACTGTTCTCTTCATGCTGAAGGTGAACACAATCAGGAAAACTGAAAGTGATCTGAATCCTTCTCAAGGGCTGTGTCATGTCCTTACCTGACTGCCTTCCCTGGTAAGTGTAGCGTTTGGGGAGATGATTAAGGTGTTTATAAAGTAGGGCTGTAATCAGGAAAAAAAAGGATATGGTATTGTATTTATATTGACTAGACTCAACTTTCTTTTCCCCTGTGGAGCTTTTTATAGGGAGTTAACTCTGTTACTGAAGATTTACGTCAATGCATGGAAAAGCAAAATTAGGCTCTCTGATGCAAATGTCAGATGCTGTGATAGCACCTCTCCAAGAGCAGACTGAAATACATGAGAGAAGAATGAGATGCCCACACTTACTAATAGATGCTTACTGATATATGATTGTACAAGAATGCAAGTTGGTATGATTTTTCTTGGCAGAGAGCCAGAAGAAATTGTCACATTAAATTAGGAGGATCTATTTTAATTTTCTCCTTTTGACATCCTCCTATTGATTTGGTCCAAGCGCCTTTATTCAATAATTTTACTAAAGGAATACCAAGCAGTCCAGTTGCTTAAATAGCATTTATATATCAATACAATTTTTAATACACAGAATTTCAGTCTGTCAGGACCCAAGTTATTTACCAAAGTGCATAATTTAAAAAAAAAGCAAACACCAACGAAAAAGTATTTTAGCATGTAGTCTGTCTGGAAATTAGCTGCAGCATGGAAACGCTTTTTTTTCTCAGGAGGACCCAGATTGCAGTTTTTCAGCAATAGTGCTCTCATATACACAGTGTCTTTCAGAGAGGATCTACCTCCTTTATTATTTGCTGTAATCAAAATAAATAGATATTATATGGCAGGAGGGGGCTGTTACCTTATGAAAACATTCTAATGTGATGAGATTATGACTTATACACAGACATAATTGCGAAAGAAGAGGTAATTTTTGAAGTTGTTGGGAGACACTGTATAAAACAAAAAGGAATTATCTGAATATTTTTTGAGTAGGGTGACATCATATATAAGTATTTTCTGGTAAAGAAAAGGTTTGTGTATTATCTCTTCATGAGAATTGATTACAATATTGCCAAAGCTTTAGTATGTCTATTTTATTGCTCTATGTACATTTTGAAAATGTAGTTCATGACTGTAATATCTCCTTTGAAGGAGAAGCAAAGCTGAAGTATTGGTAATTTGTGGGGTAAATAGGAATGGGAAGTTGGTTCTCTCTCTAACCTGGTCAGTTCTATTTTGTGAATAATGTTGGGTTTACTCCAACACCTTCAGCTGAACCAGTTGGCAGTGGCATTTTTGTTCACTTCCTTGTCTTTACAGCTATGTTCTGCTCATACAACTTCTAATGTGGTGACAGCATTTCAGAGATTGCTGTGTTTGCATGTGTAGGTGAACATAACTATTAATAATATTATAGTGGTTTGAAGAATTAATAAGAAATTCATTCAGGATCTCACTCTGTGTCACTTTTGCTGGCTGAGTTTCTCTACTCTTGTAGAGGAGAACTGGTGTGAATATGCACAGCTCACATGCTAATGTGTAATGATTATTATACATGCCCTACATTTGTGAGATCTCATCCAGTTAATGAACTATTACAATTGTTCGGTATTGATAATAATCAGAAAGTTGGTCATTAAACATTCTTTGGTAGGCTGCCTAATGTATAGAACTGTGTGCAAGGGAGGGAGTATTTTGATGAAGACGTGGAACAGTGAAGAGGAACTTTAGCAGAGTTCAAAGAAATGTGGTGTCTTGTGTAATCCACACACTTCCTCACATATGGATCCTTGTGCCCAACAAACTTCAGAAGGAAATATCCAGCTCAGCCTTCCAGCCACCAGAAAGACCCTATATGAAGAACTTAAGTACAAAGTTTAAGACTAATTAGCTCTTCTGTTATCTTAGGAGTGCTAGTTCATTTAAATGGATTTGATGGAGCACAGTTTGATCAAACAAGGATCAGAGAGAGACAGTCATTGACAGCTGCTGATGGGAGGAACAGACGTCAGGAAATTTATTCCTTTCTTCCCTTGTTCTGTTGGGTCTCTGAGAATTAGTGTTTGTAATGATAGCAAGCTTCAGAAGAGGCTTGCTGCAGTAGCTAACTTATGATCCTGATTAATTTTCTATAAGTCAGTAAACTGTAAATAAATGGATTAAAGAACCATTTGATCTTCAAGAAGAGGTTTAAAGTGGCTTTGATGACTAGGTACCTAGGGGAATACAATGGATTATCATGGATAATTGATTAAAGAAGAGAGAACATTAAATTGATGTATATGTGAACACATAAAATCCACAGTTTGTGCATGTGAGTTCTGTGTCTGTGTGCATAAATGCAGACACATGTAGGAGAGATGAAAGTGGGTGTAGAAAGGTATATGTTACTGTGTATTTACTTCCTTTTCTTTATAGTTAGGAAATTATCCTGTTAAACTGTAATTGCATATGGAGATGCAGCAGTATGCTACTAAACTCTAGGTGAAGTTCAGGCAACAGGAAAATTTCTATCAATCAGACAAGCTATAACCATAAGTAAAACTGTCATAATGTAAAGGGCAGCACAGTAACAATAATCTGTGTGAGCTGAAGCATTCACTGATGATTGAGAAGGTCGACGGGTGGTGTAAACGCTAATATACATTGGAAGTCATGTCCCATAAATAAGAGCACATGAAATCATGGTTGCTCTTGCTGTATTCCCCAGTGTGTCTTAGCTTGTATACCAACATCTCAATCTGCTGTGGGTATGTGCTCAAAAAGAGGTCTCTGAGGAAAGCTTAAAATATATACATATATATTTTATATATATTATTGTAGCAAATAATATGGGGACAAAAAGATCAGGGAGTTTCCCCCTCCAAATTTCTTAATCAAAAAACATAAAGACTTGCCTCAGCTTTAAAAGATCAAATTTTGAAGTCCCATGTGACCAGAAATTAAATCAGTATAACATAACTTTGAGAGTAGTTTTGTGACCTTGTCAGATTAAAAATTGCCTCTCCTACTTTGTACACTGGATTTCAGTTTGCCATGTATTAAGTCAGCAGTGCTGTGTAAACCTCTTGAAAACAAGAAGTGAAATGGAAACAAGCCAGTTTTGACCTTAGTCCTGAGAAGGCTAGCTTACAGGAACTGAAGTGAACCTATGTACTTTTTGCTCTTAATTTCTTTCTTTCTCTTGGATAAAATATGTTTGATTTTACAGATTCATTTTTCATTCCTTTCATTGTTGTAAAGACTCTGTGGGATAGGGAAGGTTGAATGTAGCTTGAGGAGGGGAAGAGGGAAGTGATGTTTGTACCTTACGGCAAGATGTATCTCATCTTGCATCGGTGATGGTACTTTCAGTTCTGTCAGTTTTGTAATTTAAATGATAACTTTACAGATAATACAAATACTAAATGATATAAACCAGTGATAACTTTACAGATAATACAAATGCTAAATGATATAAACCAATGCATTCCTTGCTTTTGCTCCTCTCCTGCATCTATTCCCTGCCCAGGCATCGTTGCTCTTTAAAATTAAGTGGAGAGAGAAGGATTTATTTTGCACCAGGGCTTTGGGAAATCTAGAAAGCAGCTGTTCACTTCCACTAGAGCAACACAGACGGCACAGACTGTCCTCTGGGAACTGACATTGAGTATAGTACTGCATTATAAATACCATTTCCTAAATACAGGCTTGGCTCCCTGCAGCTGATGAATAGACCCATGCTGTCTTAGTACAGGG
The DNA here is from genome assembly GCA_013398175.1 of Climacteris rufus. Classification (NCBI taxonomy): domain Eukaryota; kingdom Metazoa; phylum Chordata; class Aves; order Passeriformes; family Climacteridae; genus Climacteris; species Climacteris rufus. The sequence goes on along the minus strand of VZRZ01007410.1, from coordinate 1,506,769 downwards.
AGTTAAAGAACAACATTTTCCTCACTTTCAGAGCAGGGGAAGGTGTCTCATAGTATTTCTTTTACTTTGCTGATTGTGTATATGGCTGGATAGATCTTTAACAGTCATTTACAGACTGACCTTCACCTTGGCTGTGTCAGCATCATCTCCCGCTGAGGTGAACTACGATTAGGGATGCGTATCCTCCATGCTGAGTTGGGGCAAGTTCCCACATCTGGGTCAGGGCAATCACCAGCACAAATACAGCCTGGGGGAGAATGGATTAAGAGCAGCCCTAAGGAGCAGGACTTGGGTTGTTGGTGACAAGGAGGTCGACACAGCCTGCAACATGCATTTGCAGCCCAGAAAGCCAACTATGTCCTGACAATGTACTGGCATCAAAAGAGGCATGGCCAGTAGGTCAGGGGAGGTGATTCTGCTCTCGTAAGACCCCACCTGACGTGCTTTGCTCAGCTCTGGGGCTTCCAATATAGGAAGTACATTGACCTGCTGGAGTGAGTCCAGAGAAGGGCTGTGAAGATGATCAGAGGACTGGAGCATCTCTCCTATGAAGACAGGCTGAGAGAGTTGTGGTTGTTCTGCCTGGAGAAGAGAAGGCTTGGGGGAGACCTTATAGCAGAATTCCAATACCTAAAGATGACTTGCAAAAAAAGCCAGAGAGGGGCTTTTTATGAAGGCATGCAGTGCCCTTATAATATCAAGGAGGAATGGCTTCAAAGAGTAGGTTTAGATTAAATACTAAGAAGGAATTTTTTACTGTGAGAATGGCGAGACACTGGAACAGGTTGCCCAGAGAAATTGTACATGTCCCATTGCTGGAAGGAACCTGGTTTAGTGGAAGGTGTCCCTGACCATGGCAGGGGGGGTTGAACTAGGTTGGTCCCTTACAACTCAAACAATTCTATGGTTCTGTAATCCGTCTGGGCAGAATGAGAAGACAGATATGAGTTTTCACCCTTGGGTGCTTCTGGGCTTAGGCACTGGTTTGATGCAGAGCCTCTGATAAATGGCTTCACAGCATCTCTGCATCACATTGCTGGTTTGTGAACTGGAGCCTAAACATCCTTGTAGTACTGTGGGGATATCGTAAGCCACATTAAAGGTCTGTTGGCTTCACAGAGTGCCTCTCTATTCTCACTCATCTGAAGAAACTTTCCAGTCTCATTTGGAGAGTTAAATGCCTCTTGGATTATGGGAAGGAATTAACTTTGTTCAACCAGTACAAACTAAAATAGGCAGTAAGTAACTGGGTAAGCTCCCACTGACTGCTGAAAATGCTCCTCATTAGAGAACACTCGTCTCTTTAGGTGCTTTCTCCCCCTTTTGTGTTCCCTTTTCTGCAGTAAGATATAACTCTGTATTTTATATTCTCATGCACCTGTGCACCACCAGATATTGTCTGAGGAGGTAAGGAAGTGAAGCAGACGGCACTTTACAGCTCCCTGTGTTAGCTGTGAAAAGCCTCCTGTGAATCACAGTTGAACAGACATGTCCTCTCTTCTTTAGAGAAAGCAGTCTTAAGACAAGACTGTGCTGTTAGGAAACAAAAAAGCTGCAGGAGCGGGGTGGTTTTTTTAAAAATAATTCTTAAGTGAGTCCCTTTTACTCTGAGTGCTTCTTAATTAATTACCAGAGCACAAGTGATTGTTGGCATTCAATATACACAGCTGCAGGATCATTTTGTTTCTGAAGATGTGACATCGCAGTAGCTGGCAATATCTTAGCCCCTATATAAGCAACATTGCAGCTGAAACTTTGGAATCTCCTGTCCCCGTCAAGGTCACTTCCATGCTGCAACACAAGCCCAAGCTCCAGAGCTCAGCACACACAACAGTGATACAAGTAGTAATGCAAGAAACAAGCGAGAATCCTGACTGTGCCCTCTGCATGAGGAAAAAAAATCACTTGGAGTAAGTAAATACAATTTTTCACAGGACAGTGGGGTAGAGTTAGAACTTCAGAAAAGACATTGTTTTGGGAATGGAAGAGGGTTTTTATATTCTCTGGATAGTCCCCCCTTGATTAAAGCTTAGTAAGTGAATTCATGGAGTTCATTCTTTCCATCTTATTTTTCAGTGAGTTTCCTGGTTATCAGGAAGACAGAACCTACCAAACTGCTGTTGGAGGCAATAAATGCAACCGTAATGTTTGCCTTTTATTAATTACTTCTGTGCAGGGGATTCTCTCCTGTGAATCTGCCCCTTCATTTTTTATTAGAAAAATGGATATTCAGAGCAGTGCTATTTGCACAACCAAATTAAACTTGTGTTTAAAAACTGATTCCCACCATTGAGGAAACTGTAGTGCAGGTGGAATGTTAGGAGGAAACAGCTGGAAACTGGGTGAGGTTTTTCTTATGAAGAATTTAAATAACATTTCATAATTTGTCAAAATGTTCAGCAGAAGATTTTAGTTTTTCATTGAAAAAGACAGTAGATTCATTTTTTTTACCTCTCAAGACTAAAGTATCAAGGAAAGAATGCACTTTCTATAATGATAACAATTTAACAACGACGATAAGAATAATAAAAAAAATGACACAACAGGTTTGAACTGATGTAAGGGCTTTTGGAACAGGAGACAAAGCAAAACTGATGGGTAGTTTTGTACATTGAGGTTCCTAGGACCTCTGTCACCAAGTAGCTTTGCAACAGCAATTAAAGTAAACAAACAAACAAAACAGACACACAAAAAATCACAGAACCCTTCTCCCTCTTCTTCCATTTGTGGATGTTGCTCCTTCTAGCTGTGTACAAGCAGGTATCTTCTGCTTTCTGATTAGTAAAAAGCTACTTTACAGTATTGTTCCCTTCGTTTCCATTTGGCCATGGTCAGCTGAACTTATGGGACACGGAACGTAACTCATCCATACATCCAGAAAGGTCACTTTAACTGTTACTGAATATGAATTTTTCAGGTTACTGTACTATCCATGCTCCCTGTCTGAGTGTGCTGTTTAATGCATCATAGACATTTCCCTTGGAAATAAAACCAGAAATGACGATTCAAGTTATGTTAAAAAATGCTGATCTTGTGTTTGCAGCTTTGCTATTTCCCTTGAGTGTAGGCAGGACAGAGCTCTTAGCAGGAGCTGTGCCTTGCTCCAAGGCAAAATTAGGACAAGGAAGCCCATGTGCTGCTTTTCCCTTCCTTTTTTGAGTGTGTCCTGTCTCTTTGAAGCAAAAGTATTTCTGGTGTAAAGCTGACACTAAATGAAAGTAAACAGGGCTGATGGGTAACTTGCAAGGAGTTTAGCTCAGCTAAGCATTCCAGTGTTATTTCTCATTAATTATTGAGAGCATCTTTGTGCTGGAAATGGTGAAATACACACAGGATAACATGAACTAGAGAATACACAGTGTAACTGAGTCACTACTGCTCTTCCAAATGCAGTTTAGTGCTGAAGGGCAAGAAGGTTTTATGGTGTCAGCATGCCTGTGAGTCAGGCACATGTACACACAGTGACTTTCTGGAGCTTCCAGAGCACACATTTGGGATGAGTTTTTACACGAGAAAGCCTGTGCTTTCTTCATCTTGCTACTATGTGGCTGTCACATGGCATGAAGGATCACAGGCTCACACTGGCCTCTTCTGTCCGTGGTCCTCCTGGTGTCAGAAGTGGTAGTGCAATTTTCCTTAAAGAAAAACTTGTTCTGGATTCTATGTTTTCCAGTCTACTCTAGCGTATAGGACTGTGAGAAATTAATTCAGGACTGAGCCATGCCATCCTCTCAAACCGAGTGAGATTCAACCTGATGACTTAAAAGGGAAAAGTATATGGTTATTGGCAGTGTCATGTGGTATCAAGCTCTCTGAACCCGTGAGAATGAGTCTTCTAAAGTTTTCTTCTTGGAAAATCAGTGAATGAAGTTTTTAATTCTTTCATAGCAGGGTCAAAAGATCTTTTCCCAGGACTGTGTCATCTGGAATAGAAATTGCTCTAGGACAAAATCAGAGAAGATAGAAATTATACAGTTAAGGTGATGCAGTAAGAGACTGCATGATGTGAGTCTCAAATACAAGCACCAAGAGAATGTGCTCTGAATAAGCTGCATTTGCAAGGCAGTTTAAAAGATGAGTAATGGGACCCACTTTTCAAAACAGGCGTGTCATAGAGCCCTTTCAGATGCCTTCCATCTCCTGTACTCCAGAGGCTCTTGCAGAAGGTTGTGTCATGCGTCCCATGAGGATGTGTTACATACTTAAGGGCATCTCAAACAGCACTTCATACCTATGTTCAGGTAGCTAAAACCCTCTGAATGACAATTCCAGGAAGTGCTTGGGTGGAAATGTGGGGACTGATCCAGCTTTTTGTTCTGTATTAATAATTCCTATTACTTTGTTCTGCATCTCCAAAGTAAAAGTAGCCTTTACCCCAGGTTATTGCACAGTTATGTCTGTCCCACTGTGGGGCAGAGGTAGAAACAGTAACTTTAACTGAGCTTTGAAAAGTGAATAAATCTTACTGCCACAGTAGGAATAGGTGTTTTTAATTTCTGCTTGAACCACACCTTAGAAATTTTGACTGAGTAAAAGGCTTACATCATATGTTTTGCTAAATTAGGTTTCAAAAAGATTCTAAAAATAAGAATTCCAGATTATAGTAACATTTTCTTGTCCAGACAGTTAAAAGAAGAGTTGCATTAAGTGTATGCTAATCAGTGGCTACTTATGACAGTGGTTAATATTATCATAAATAATTGATAATACTTGGATTTGAATTTGAATACTGAAATATATTTGTGTTGTATTTATACAGTCTCCTTCTCCCTTCTTCTTTTTTTTTATCAAGATAATAAATTTAGTTCTTCACAACTGTTCTGATTCTTTTCTTCTCAAGATACTCAGCTTCCTGTCTGTGAATAATAATTGCTTTTTAAAACAGTTGTGTGGGCAGCAGAGGGCAATGCATTGGTGTTTGGAGAATCCAAAGTTTTCAAATAATTAGATTGGAATGAGGTGTCTTGCCTTGTTTTTGTGTCCACAAAGTGCTGTTGTTCTGTTCTGTACAGGGCCATACATCATTCTAGCATCTGAGTTCCTTCTGGCACTGCAATAAGCAGTGTCCTTAGTGTTTTGCAATCCCTGAATTCCTCTAGATCGAAAGCAGAGTCAGAGATTGCATTTCCTTTGTTTTACCAGCTACACTAGGGACCAATGAACACACTTTGGATTTGATTCTACCAGCTGACCTTGGAAACATTAGAGTTACAAAACCTCCTTTACACTGGCTTTACAATATGTTGCTGCTTTTACGATACGTAGACTGCTTTTAATTCAGTGATGCAGAACAACCAAATGTTAATAGGACTTACTAATACAGAGCAAATGTTTCCCTGGAGCATATACAGTCCCAGGCTTGCAAATGATTTGGAAATCCTCTGAGACTTTAATGCAATTTGGCTTTCCTTGGAACAAAAGAATGATAGGTCTGGGCGTTTTAAGGACTGCTACTTCCAGCTAGATGAGTTAATCTGATAATAACTATGTGCCTAGAATTTGGTGATCCAAAATTTGCAGGTTTACGTACAGGACTATCTTTTGCTGAGGAAGCAATTTATAATGAGCTCTGAGAGCTGCCAGCAAGTGTCTGCAGACTTCACTTGTGCAGTTAAAAATGGAATTCTTCCCTGTGTATTGTGAGCAGCTCCTTGGGAATCTTTGTACTAGGTGTAAAGCAGGGTGTGCATAGTAATAGCAAATGCAATGATACCATGGTGCCAACATTACGGAGCAGGAAAATGATGTTTTTCACACTGTTTTATTTGTTTTAACTAAGTCATGTGCAGCTTTAAAAATTATATCCAAGACTAACTTTGAATTTTTGAAAAGTCCCTGTGCTGTGTTAAACTGCACCAGTGGGGTGATAAATCAGTGTGAGCCTGAAGGAAATATGGCCCTGTGCATTATGCTTTGCTGTGTTTGATGTGAGGTAGGTCTTTCAGGCTTGGCATGGGTTATTGACTATTTGGAGAGAACAAGGAGCTTCTGCAATGATTGCTTACACCAACAAGTTGTCATGTTGATGTTCTTACCAGACACATTGCACTTCAGAGACTGCTAGCTAACCAGTCACCACACTTGGATACTAAATTAGCCAGTTTTACTGGGTTAGGATGTACCTGCTGGTGGGACATGTCTGCCTCGGCTGGGTCAGTGCTTGCAGGACACTGAACATCCCAATGAAAGCTGCTGGTCAGAACTGCTGAATTGGGAACACAACACTTCCCAAGAATGCTTCACTGCAAATATAGCTTTGATAGCAATCATTGGGATACATTTGTTAAGCTTTGGGGAATCGTGACTCTTTAAAGCTTTTAGATGCTGAGGTTGTACAAAAGCCCGACTTTTCAATGACTGCCATGTTGCCTCTTGCTTACTTTATTGCATCTGCTGTTTTCTCACAGAATTTGGTAGGCATGCCCCATACTGGCTGAATAATATTTATGTATGTGATGTATCTTCTACGATACCCTAGTTCTTCAAAAACATCCTGGCAAACTTTCACCAGTTTCACTTCAGGTGTTCTTGCAGTGTGAGCAGACTTAGATGCTTTTCAATATTCTTACTTTCTTATTCCACTTACCTGTAGGACATAATTGCCTTCTGGCATGCTGATCTATCTTGGAGAAGAAACAGAGAAAAAGAGAAGACAGTGTAACATCCACGCTTTTGATTCTTTTTGTCCATTTATTATTATGTGTTACTAAGCAAAGCAGAGCTCTCTTAGTTTGTAGGCATAGCATTCCCTCTATACAAAAGCTCTTTTTGTCATCTGGATCACCTCAATTTTTCACCATTCTCTGAACATAAACTATGAAAATTGCCCCTTTTCTTCCACCCTGCCTTGTGAATCTCAATTACAGATTGTGGGAGGGTCATGAATACGGAGAATAAAGAGAAAACAAAGAATACAGAGAATACAGACAATACAAGGTGTTGCCTTTAAAGGTTTTATGGACACTCATTTGGAATGATCTGCATAAGTCACTGGTCATGTAATCCTTTGGAAAATTAGAAGTAATTAGTTTATAAGTAAATAATTTATAAAGGAAATTAATGGGAAAAATGACCATGAATTTTGATAGAAGTGTATTATTAACAGGAATGGAACTTACTAAACTTCAAAATACAAGGCAGCCTCTTCATCCCCTAGACTCCACAGCTGTGATTATAACTGATGGAGATTCAGAGGCAGACAAAGCAGGAAGGCTTTCTAACTGGTCCATGAATAGTGTAAGGGGAAAGGTGGGAGATAGTTGCAGAGAACTATCAAAGAAAATAAAGAGTGAGGGCAAAAAACCCTGAGGTTACACCATGCCTGTTCTCCAGTTTGTGGTGAGTTATAATGTAACAGCGCACTTGGCAGAAGCTGCTGCTTTTGAGCTTCAGGTTTTGGTGGGAAGAAAGCCAAGGCAATGCCCTCAGCCTTCTTCCTCCAATATCTGAACCCTCTACTGTGGCAGCGTATGTGGCAGAAGTCACAGCCTCACAGGCTCAGGACTGGTGGACTTAGCCCGAGGTTGCCACTGTCTGAGCCACACTTCTTTGTCAGGGTGAGCTTTCTGGCTCACCCCCAGCGTTGTTTACATGTTTCAGTTTATTGGTTAATTAAGGTATTACTTCATGTTCTGTGTAAGGTTATGTTCTGGAAGCTTCATGGCTGTTCAGTTCCCTATTGGTTCCATGTAAATCCCTGTACCCCAATTAGTTACTCTCCCCTGCTTGTATCCCAATAAATCCCCTGCCTCCCCTTGCCCATTGCCTGGTCCCTGAAGCCTTCAGCTCTTCCCAATCCTCGTGCCGTTCCTCCCGGACACTGGACCCTCTCCTGCCTTCCCTGCTGCCTCTCCCCGGAAAATAAAAGAGCTGGAAATTACACCAGAGCCCTTCTCTCTGGCCTTTATCCTCGCTTGCGCCCGTAACATCAGCCCGGGGCTCGCTCTCACCCAGAGGAGCCAGCACTAACAGAGCTGCCGGAGGACGCCCTGAGTCTGGGGAAGCTGCGAGCTGCAGCCCCTGGGAAACCAGGGTCACTCCCAGGCTATTGCTGAGTGGCCTCGAGCAGCCACCCAGAGCCAGTGATACTCTACCTGAGCTATGGTAAAATCCCATATTTCTCTTGTGTTACCTGTATCCACGCCTTGGGTCCCATATATGGCTATGTCCTGGAAAACTCTCCCCTCCACTGGTCACTTTGAACTACGCAATTTCCCATTGGGTGTTTCCTGGTCCCATCTCTCTTTAATAGAGCCCTGCAGGGCTTCCTCGGTCTCTTTCTTCTGGGTTATCTCAGCCGCTTGGATATCCCTGGACTCACTTCCTGGACCCTCAGAACACAACATTGGGTTCACAATAAACGGCTGTTATCCCAGAGAAGAGCCCTCTCTGTAGCCTTTTATTCTCGTTGGCGCTAGTACATCATGCCTGGGGAAACTCTCGTCCTAGAGGAGCCAGCAGAAACAGGTTATCTGCAGTAGCTGGAACTCTGTCCTTTGGGAGAGTTGTAAAACCATTGCAACTCATCCTGGCAGGGATTCCGCTCACATAAAGGTGCGGTCGCTACCTCAAGAGCGTCCGGGTTAAGCACCTTTATTATAATCTCCATAATCTGTGCTAACCAGGTTTTTTATTCCTCAATAAGAGTTTTCCTTGCCTTTTGTATCTTTGCTTGGCTGTGGTCCCCAATTAGAAGTACTTTTCTTTCTGAGCATGCTTTTTCTGTCTCATAAGGTGCAGCCTCTGTGCAACGTGGTGCTTCCCTCTGACTACAAAACCTTCACACCACTGAGAGTAGATACAGAGCAGCACCTTTTCCAGTTTGGCCTGCTGCAGACTGAACTGCTGCTCTGTACCTTGTATGTCTCTCTCTCTCGGTTACTTTCCTGCCGGGCAATGCTAAGTTATCCTATGAATACCTGATTACAAATTTTCAAATATGTTATCCTAAGGAAAAGCAGGCCTTCTCTAGGCTGATTCTATTTGAGAGACTGTGGTCGTTTGACTCTGGCTAGGTGCCAGGTGCCCACCAAGTTGCCCTATAGCTTCCTCCCCCAGAGGGACAGGGGAAAGGACAAGATGAATCAGTGGGTCGAGATAAGGCAGTTTTTATTGAAGCTACAGAAAGCAAAAGCAGGGTCTGCGCGCACATAAGCAAAAGGAGGATAAGTCAATCTCTACTTCCCATCAGCAAGCGATGTTCAGGCATGTCCTGGGAAGCAGGGCCTCAGCACGTGTAGTGGTTCCGTGGGAAGGCAGACATTACAGAACGGCCCCCCCC
>VZRZ01007410.1:1439594-1495702 GCA_013398175.1 Climacteris rufus | reverse complement strand
CCCCCCTCCCCCAAACCAAACCAAACCTGTTAACCTGCTTTTCCATTGAAAAGGTTGCTCTGGCTTGTTCTCTACCTCCAGGCTGAGAGGAAACAGCCCCTTGGCTCCTTGGCTGTGGCCTGCTCCTCATACTGCAGATTTGTCTTCCAAGTTTGTCATCTTGCTCATTCATCAGGGTGGTCTGTGTCTGTGCAATATACAACTGCTTGGTTTTTCTACAGGCTGCTGGCTGGGAAAATAAGACTTTCTGCATGAAGAAAATCCAGCCACTCAAACGTGGATGCCTTCAGTGCTCTTCTTTGTGGCACTGTTTTACTCTTCCTTAGTTTTTAAAAAACTTGCACACAGCCCCTGTGATGAAAGCCTGAATAATGGAACTGGCAGCAATACCCAGTAGAACAGGGAAGCTGAATTGCAGAACTAGCACACTAAAAAACAATACTGGCACCATACCAATCTGCAGCAGTGACTGGGGGTACAGGTCATCACAGAAGGTGGATGGGGGTGAATGTGCTTTTTTTGCTGAGTGACAGATCCATTCAATGATAAGACCCTAGAGGAATTTGATTCTTCAGTGGAGAATGGCCACTTTCCTGTTGCCACTTGAATATACAAGTGCCAAGACGTTTATACCCCACAGTGCTGTGTAGAATACATAGGGAGTCTGCTTCTCCTACTGGGAAAAGTACAGTTTGGCATTGTAGTGTTCTGCTCTAGCACTGTTATGAAGGAGGGGTTACTATTTTGAGAAAAATGAAATTTTTGTATTGCCAAATTGCAGCTAATTGGTATGTGAACTTTTTCTGTGGGATGGGTGTATCCAGTAACCCCATGGGTCCTCTGAAAGCTTGAGCAAGGGAAGGATTACCAATATTTCTTTTTTACTTTGCCGATGTGTTTGTGTTTAAAATTGCATGTATTTTCAAATGTCTGCCAATATTTTCTGAATCTGAAAAACTGATCAGAAAGCATGTTTCTTCTCTGAGCCTGCAACTCTTGGCCAGGTGAGCTCAGTTCAACCTTACCCAGCTGAGGTTGCAGTGCCTGCACTTAGTGCAGACATTTGATGTGGATTTAAACAGGCCTGGGGGTTTGATTACATTTGTTTTTCTTATAGTGGCACCAACCTCTTTTCTTGACAGATGGAGGGGGTTTATCCTGGCTGAATAGCAGGTGCCCACCAAAGCCACTATATCCCTCCCTTCCTCAACTGGACAGGGGAGACAAAATACAATGAAAGGATCTTGGGTCAAGATAAGGACAGGGAAAGATCATTAACCAGTTTTACAGTCACCAGCAAAACAGACTTGACTGGGGGATACTAGTTTAATTTGTTGCCAATCAAATCAGACTAGGGTAATGTGAAGTAAAACCAAATCTTAAGACATCTTCCTCCCACTGCTCCCTTCTTCCCAGGCTCAATTTCATTCCTGGTTTTCTCTATCTCCTCCTCCTCCAGCAGTGCAGGGAGGCAGGGAATGGGGGTTGTGGTCAATTCTTCATGTGTTGTCTCTGTCTCTCCTTCCTCCTCAGGGGGAGGACTTCTTCTCCTGCTCCAGCATGGGGTCCCTCCCACAGTCCTTCGTGAACTCTTCCAACATGAGTCCTTCCTGTGGGCTGCGGCTCTTCACAAACTGCTCCAGTAGCGCAGCAAAGGGGCAATATTGATGTGCCAAAGTCACAGTACACGACAGCCCTGTCAGAAATGACTCTTAGCAGAAAGCCAGTAATGAGATGGGAGACGCTGCATTCCCGCTGCTCCAGAAAAGCAGGAGCCTGTTGACTTCCAGGGCAGGCTGCCAGATTAGCCACACTCCTTTACCCTTGAGCTGCAGGTTAGGAGCCAGAGATTAATGGCTTCAAGGGATGGGGTAGGTCAGACGGCCTTTGTTTCTTTTACTGGAGCTTGTGCTAAGGGTTGTTCATGACCTGAGCATTAGGGATTAATAGGGCACCAAGGGATGTTTTAGTATATGGTTAATTAGTTATCATGCAGGCTGATTAATTGCCTAGATATTAAATCTTCAATTGATGGACTTATAGAATGTATTACTCATCTGTAAAATGGTTATAACGGCTATAAATCATTTAAGAAACCCTATAATTTCTTTATGAACCTATTCTTTAGAGAGAAGATCTTCATCTTCATACCCTGTGTTTTTAAATTAGACATATTATGACAGCACCTCATGTGAGCATGTCTTCCCATACTGTGCAATTCAATAGAAAGGATCTCCTGTGTTTCATAGTGACTGCTTACTTTCCTCTTCAAATTTTGGTCCTTGCCTTTGTGGAAGTTAACACACTGCCTTTAAAGAGGCTCTGCAAGGTCTGTGGCAAAACCCTGAGTAGCTGTTTGAGCCAAGGGGAACACAGCCATGTGTTCCACATGGAGCTGTTACACCATCATGAGAACCAAAATGCGCTGGCCAAAGGCCAGGTGGTCCTTTTCAGTGGAAGCTGTCAGGGTTCTCAGTGGCTGATGAAGAATAACCTAAGTTCTTGGCCAACATTGTTTTCATTTGATCAAGTCCTGGGGAACTTGATTTAACCTGGTGGTACCTGAGGGCATTTCTGATTGTGCTTGTTTATGTGTGTTTGTGGCACAGAGGAATGATTCCAGGGACTATGGAGACCTGGGAGCAAAGCATGTTCCCAAACTCTCTTACTCCCAGTAAAACCAGTAAAACCCTCTCTGCCTGAAGAGCAAGGGTTATACCAGCTCTGTCACATACCACAATTTCCCTGCTTTTGGAGAGACCCTGTGAAGGACTTGCTGACCCTTTTGCCTGACCTGGGAGCTGTATGGATGAGTTTCTGGGATAATTCTGGCTATTTGTATGACTACAATATTCTTTTTTTTTATTTTTTTTTTTGTGTTCACCTGATTCATCTGCAAATGTATCATTCAGCCCCAGTGCTGTTGCTGGGAAGAGACTGCCAGGGCATTTTTTAAAATTAAATTTTTGAGTGCTTCCTTCCCCCTCCTTTGCTTTTTATATTAGCCTTTTGGAAATCAGAAATTGAAACCTGTTTTCTCTGTTGGGTTTTTTCTCTCTCTCTCTCTCTTTTTTATTTTCATTTTCTCCCTTATATTGCTTGAGTATTTGATGACTGGTTTAACAAGGCAGCCTGTAAGTTCATGGAATGAAACAAGCCAAGGAACAAATGGCAGTACTACACTGAGATGGGGAGGATACTAATATATTTTGGAGAAAGGCTTTCAGACTTCAGACGCAGGCAGGAATGCAGGGACACAATAGGCAATATTAGAATGGAGCGAATCCCATAAATCCCTCTGTGCCACTCTAGCACAGATGTGGGTTGCCAATAAGCAGCTGGTACCAAGCAGTGAAGTCGGTACACCACAGATGAAATGTGTCTCATTACAGCTCACCCTGTGCTACACTTCAGGACATGTTGACATGAAGGCTGGATATTGGAACATTGGTCCAACAAACCATGACAATTTCCTTCCATGTCCTCTTAGTGCAGTGGGGTGTGATGTCATGCTGCTGCCAGGAGGTGATGCTGGCTCAGCCTGGGCTCCCTGGCACTATGTCCCTGAAACCTATCTCCTCACAGAATGCACTGGTACCACAAAGTGGGCCATGAGTCTTTGACTGTCTTATTTCTCTTTCTATGGTCCCTTCCCTCCCATCAAGAAATTAACTTTCGGTATGAGATAATAAGAAAATCAATCCCTTCTTTTATAATAAAAACCTGTCTCCAGGAGTCCTGGTGAGTATTTCTGGCTTTGGGGGTTTCATCACAAAATTCATGTAACTCGTGTGTTTTCATTACAAAATCACGCACCTAAGAAAGCAGCTCAGCTTTTCAATTATTTAGAGAGATTTTATCATGACTGCAAGCTCTGGGATGTGACCTCCAAAGTTGCCAGTGTTAGTGGCAAATAGGTAAAAACAAAATGCAATTATTTCTTGAAAGAAAATCTTACTATGATGAAGCCAAGAAAGTTTAATAATTTGGAGACAGCTGACTTGTGGGTTTTTTTGAATGCTTGTAACTGATATAAATGTTGCCCCCTGCAAAAGAAAACATGGGGGTACAGGAGGATTATGTGTCCTCCATTGTCTCATAATTCCAGTATGATTTATACTTCATCTGTATACTTGGTATTAATGCCACAAAAATAGAATTTTAAAAATTTATTTTACTGTTGTCGTGCAACTCTTGGCTTAGTTATTGGTGACTTATCAGAGAAGAGCTTGTGGAAATGTTCAAATTAGCAAGCCCAAGGATAGGAGGCCCTTTTCTCTCAGCCTGTGGCTTTGCATGACTGTGTAACCTACATCAGAAATTCCAGCATGAAGTAGCTGCTACAGCCATTGTTTTTCATTCGTCCTCAGATCCTTGTTCAGGCATTTCTAACCTGGCCCTTCACTGTCTGTCCCTTTTTAGCTAAAACATTATTAAGCAGGATCGATGCTTTTGTCTTGTTGTCCTGTCATCATGTTCTGAATGTTCTATTCTGTCTGCTCTTTGCAGGGATGAACTGAATATCCTCACAACCAAATGGCTGCATCTTCTCTCCACTGTAGTTATTATTTACTGTGAAATCTGTCTTGCCCATCCCCTGTACAGCAGATCCCCTTGCCAGTCATCCTCAAAGCAGCTCAGGGAAATCCTGAGCACATTTAAAAAAACAAAAGGAGCCACGAAGGCAGGAGCTTCCAGCCACAAAAGACCAGTTATGAACCAGCCCATCCAAACACCTTAGAAAAGTCACCAGGCTCCACAAACACTGCTGCAGTGTGTCAACCTCAGTTACTCGTTGCAGGGAAAGCAAAGGTTCTCCTGTTTTTAGAGTGGTGCCCTTAGAGCTATTGTAGGGTTGGACTGGACTTCATCGTTTGCGTGGAGCATCAGGGAAGTTGAAAGGGCTGAGGGGAGGCAGGAGACTGACATGTACAGTGGTGCTTTTGGCTTGCAAGAAGTTGCATTACAGCCTAACCATACTGTAGCTCCTCATCCCTTGCCACGTTTTCAGCAAAGGGAGATGCTCCAGCTTTTATAATGCATTGATTAGTGGGAGAAAATAGTGTGTGTGGCAGTGCTGTCTGTAGGTTCTCTCAGTGAAACTTTTCAGCCAAAACTAGGTCAGGTTTGAAAACCTAATGTGTGCACTGAAACACAAAGGCAGCGATAGAGATGACTTGTTCCCAGCAATGATATTTTAAACAAAAGGAAGGAGCAGGCATTCTGTTTGTTTAATGGCTGCAAGCTGATCAGATGTTTCACTGCAGCTGTGTTTTGCTTTTAGACGCTATCACAGTATTCGCTTGCAGAGAGGGGACAATGAGTTGCAGCCAGAGGCTGGCAGGGAGGATGCAACAGCAAAAATAGCTAAATAGTGTAATTTTTCTTCTTATAGTTCTGATACACTGTGGTTCCCATTATCCACACACAAAATGAGAGGTGCTCCCCTGGCCTTACAGGCAGAGTAGCTAAGATGGAGGAGACCATCATCTCTCTGCTGTGGATAGGGATCTGATACTAATAGAATAAACAAGTTGCTACAGGTCTAAATAAATATCACACTGTGTATGAAACCAGCACCATTTGTACTGGTCTTCAGTACGAACGTATTTCAATTAAAAGTGTGGTTGGCCAGCTTGTTTTTCCCACACGTCAGATTGAGCAATGGGATGAGGGGGTAGTAGTGGGTGCTGACACGAGGTATGTCCACCAGCAGCGGATGTGCCTGCTGGGCTGTACACCCTTGTGAAGCAGCGTGTGCAGCACTACAGCTACTCAGTGCAGCAAACTGGGTTCTTCAGAGATGTTATTCTTCACTGGGGTCTCTTTCACTGATGTCTTAATGAAACTTCTCTTCTTCCCTTTGGGAGTAGTACAGGATCATAAATGTCATGATCATAAAATCACAGAGTGGCCTGGATTGGAAAGGACTATTAAGATGATCTAGTTCCAACTCCCTCAGTGTGGACAGATGTCACAATAACGACACGAAAGAAGGACACGGACACCTGCTAAGAGCAAAGGAACAACTGCCCGTGGACCCCGCCCAACTTTATTATATATGTGTCTTAGAAATCATAGTGGATTGGAGGAACAGCTTCGCCACCCCTCAATCACACTGGTCAAAGGAAATGTCCATCAAACTTCTGTGCCCAGGAGAAAGGAATGTAAATAAAAAGATACCGTTACAATAACATGGCTATGTTTACAGAGAGTGTGTGAGAACCAGTTACAAAAGAACGAAAACATCAGAACTGCAAAACTCAGGGCAACAGACAGGAACACCTTCCACTAGACCAGGTTGCTCAAAGCCTTATCCAACCTGGCCTTGAACACTTCCAGCAATGGGTCATCCACAACTTCTCTGGGCAACCTGTTCAGTGCCTCAGCACCCTCACAGTAAAGAATTTCTTCTGAATATCTAATCTAAACCTACTTTTTCATTCTGAAGCCCCAGCAGTCCCTTGGACACCTCTGGTCCATGGGGACACCTCCGGTCCATGGGGACACCTCCTGTGTGGCCAAGAGGTGATGGCAGGGTGAAATCTTCCTCTCCTGAGAAGGGTGTCTAAGGTAATGTGCTTGTTTTGCTGAAGAATCATCCTCTCTCCCTATTGTCTATAGTAAGAGACTAGACATTTAATTTTACATCTGGTTTGTGGTTTTTTTTCTGGAAAAATGAGACCTGCAGTATTATTAGTCTCAGATCCTGCTGGGCTGCACCAAGACATTCAGCTGATTTTCTCTAGCAATAGTATTACAATGTAATAATCTCCCAGGGCTACTGATAAGAGCCACTGTACACATCAGGAATGCTGTGCTGCTTTAGTAATTCTTATTTATTTTGTGCTTTGATTTTTTTGGAGAGAAGGTCTGACAAAGAAGCAAAATATTGTGACTACAGCTGATAAAGTGAGACAAAGGGAATGATCTAGGATCTGGCTTGCCACAGCATTTTGCTCAAATCTATTCTAGGTAGGCTTTAAGGGAGCCTGCATCACTGCAACCTCTGAGTGCTTTCCAGCAAAGAGATGCTACCAACATCTGCTGCTTGTGAGTCATCCTTCTTTTCCTCTTTTCCCAGAGCTAGCAGGGTATGTATTTTTGAAAAGAAATACGCAGCTTTATATCCTATCTAGCATGTGCCTGGGGCTCTAAAATGCTTAGCAGTCTGCTTAGATAAATACTAAAACTCTTCATGTTATGTGACTTCAGAGTGGGTAGCAGAGACGGTTATCCCTGTGGTATGCCAGGTGGAAAGCCACAGCACAGAAAGACCAAGAAAATTTGTCTGACTTGCATGTAGCATCAACACCAGAATTAAAACCTCACCCCAGGTTTTGTAGTCCCTTGGTATTGCTTGTCAGTGATGAGCTGGGAAAGCACATTTTGGTCTATGTGGCTTATACAGGGCTATGGCTGTTCACCAAAATGTTGGTGGCTGGCTCCTGGCTTTCCATGAGTGCAGGTATGAAAACATGTCACTGGGATCATTGGGAAGGTTTTCAGTCTTCCTTTCTCCTTCACCAGAGATGTTATTGGGGGGGCTGTTGCAGTGGTTTATACACTCTACCTCCACCCAGGGGATGGGGCTGTTGCCTTTACTGAATAGTTTCTCTTGCACCATCCTGCAAATGAAGTAAGAGCTTGCAAGGCACTGAAACTATACCCCACCAGAAAACCCTGACAGAAAATGCTTGTTTAATGTGGTCTTTTTCTAAGCAAAGCAAGCAGCTTACCACATCTTTGAATGTGCTGTTCATTTATCAAGCAGAACGATGAGGTGGATGAAATTTGTCAGGGAAGACGAAGGAGGCACAGTATCTTATAAATCGGTCAGTTTGGAACTCTCACTGTGAGTGATGTATCAAAAATGCTAACATCATCTGTAATTACTCAAAATTACACATAATTTATGTTGTGCTTATTCACTTCTCTAACAGTCAAGGAAAACACTTTACAATTAACTCCCGATGATAATATTTAATAAGAGCTTTCAGACATTTTTATCCTACTCGTCTGTTTTGAGTTGCAAATGCAACATTGACTTTTTTTGATTTCTTTAGTGGTTGGACAGTTGGCTGAATAGTACATCATAGTTTCAAATATACAGAAATCATGAAATGAAATTTCCTTGGATTAGTAGCAGAGATAATTTTCTGTAGTGGGACTGTATTTCTCATTTAACCCACAGGCATGTTTGTGTTATCAGTAAAGTAATTTTGCACCTGAGCTACACCTCAAAATTCTATTGCCCACCTGCCACCTATGTCATAGGCCTAATTTACTAAGTTGCAAGAGGAATTCTGTTTAGATCAGCGGACTGTTGGTACAGATTACCATTTCTACAATGATTTCTTTTGAAATCTTCATAATTTTTAAAACTTCTCTGTGTTCCCATTTATTTGTCTGTAAAAAACCCAGACTATTCTGTAACAGAATTTGCAGAACACTTCGCAATCTCAGGACAGAAGCATAGTGTATAGGCAGAGTACGCACATTTTTCTTTCCTTCTTGTGTACATCTTAAATGCAAGATCATGGTCAGTGGGCTAAATATTGAGGCTGTTGAAAGTTTGCACCTCGACTAGTTAGTTTTCTTTTTGAGAATGTGTCTCTAAGCTGAAAGTAAACAAGAGTTTTCATAACCAGCAGGCTGCTCTGAGGTTGGAATAAGTCATATGCACGCTGCGGCTCTGTTTATGTTACTGTTAAAAAGACAGTTGATTGCTTTGTATCTCATTTTTTCCTACTTTTTCCATCTGTGATACCTATGATCTTACAGAATATTTGGTTGACCTTCAGAAAAAAAATACTTTGCTGGACAGGTTGTCTCCCTTTGACAAACCCCAAGAATAATCTATGCAAAAAAGAAAACAAATAATGCCAAATAACCCATCATGTGTTAGCACTACTGCTTGAAAGAAACGTTTTCCATATTTTTCTTTCCCTAGATATAGTAGGAAGGACAAAATCTATTTGGCACTCATCATGGTACTGTGGTGCTGAGGAGGATCATGTTGTACTCTGTTTTAACCATGTTTGTTTGGCAGGAAGAATCACAGAATTATCATAGAATCATAGAATCATAGAATGGCCTGGGTTAGAAGGGAACTTATAGATCATCTAATTCCGGTACCCCTCCCATGGGCAGAAACACCTTTGACTGATTGCTCAAAGCTCCATCCAGCCTGGCTTTGAACACTTCCTGGAATATCTGGGAATACTGATCCTTTAACTAGGGATTCAGCTTCCTAAATTCCATTATGAGTGCGGTAACCTTCACCCTTCTCACGAAACAGAAACAAAATCTGACCCTCATTATGATAGGCATCATTATTATTGTTATTGCTTTTGTTATGTGGCATGGCAAGCACTTCTGCCCCTAGTATTAAATGCTGTAGCTTGTGCACCTTTGGGAAAAAATTATAGGATCAGTCATCATGGAACCAGCTTATAGATATTAAGATGTATGCTTGAAAATTCCTATTTCCCAAGAGCCCCACTCCCTAATGGTGAGCTTAATAATGAATGAGGTCTGAAAATGATACTCAGACAGTGTACTATTTCTTACATCAACTCTTAAAAAATCACATGATTTTTTAAAGTCATTGTGAAGTGACTCTATTCTACCTCCTCCATATTACTCTAATGTCTCTTGGGAAACACAGTATCAACATCACACTGCTGCTTCTGCTCAGAGTCAGTGATGCAGGTGGCCTGTTGCGCCACGTCTGATGCCAACAGCAAAATACCTTTCATGTCAGTGTGGGTAAGGTCTTCAAAAGGTTTATAAGAGAAAGCAAACCAGAAAATCTGTCCTTAAAGTCTTGGTTTGACAGCGAGACTCCCCAGCTCCTACTGCTTTCCTTCGGTCACAGCTCTGACTTCACCTCAGTTTGACTGCTGTCTGCTTATTTCCTGTCTGTTTAGACAGAGTGCACTGATACAGATTATTACTGTATTACAGTCCAAATGAGAGGCAAATCACTGACCTTTATGCATGGGAACGAATCCCTTAGGTGATACAGCTGTTTTGCAGCTGTGGCTATCAGAGCACTCCGATGGCATGTGCATGGCCATGAGAGAGACAGGGCACAACTCAGCAAAGACAGCTCCTCCTCTTCTGAATGCTGCAGATCTCAGCAGGCACAAATTAGCATGTCATGGACAGACCCACTACCTCTCTACACCAGCTTCATGTGGAGACAATACATTAAAGGCTATTTCTTCAGCAGGATGAAATGGGCTGTCTCACACCCTGACACACAGGAGGGGGGAGAGCAGCAACATAATTAAATTGCAACACTATGGATTTCCTCACATGCTGTCCTCACTAGTTATTGAGCCCATCTTTCCTCTTGGGTTTGATCTAACTGATAGCTAAGCTGGCATAAACCAAGGTGATCTTAGTTTAGTTAAGACCCTGGCAGCACAAATGCAAAAGCCACTGAAATCTCCTCAACTTTGAATTTGGCCAGGTCAGAAATTTTCTGGAATCATTAAGGTGTGCCTCTTTTATATGCCTCCTTTCTCTTACTCATGGCCAGGACAAATAAGATGTGGTGCATATGAAGAATAGATCTCTATGACTTATCTATTCCTCCAGTTTGATGGTTCCTGGGAGCTGTGCTCAGACAGCAGGCAATAAAGCACGTTCTAGCTTGTGCTATGTTGTTCTTGTTTCATCAAGAAAAACACAGGAATGAGCTAATAAATCAAAATCAAGGTGACCAAAATATAACTTTTGGGTCCCTCAAGGATTTGTGTCACTGTTGACTTTAATAAATGGTCTAAAAGGGAATTTTAGGCAGCAAACGTGATGGTGGAATAAAATGATTAAGAGCAATAAAAGCTGGAGAAGAAATGACAAAATCAAGAGGGGCCTAATAAAGCTGGATAGATGGGCAATGCAGCAGCAAATGAAAGGCAATGTTGCAAGGAAGTTTACACTAGAAAGAATGATGTTAACTCTTTTTTTATGCATGCTTAAGTTCTGCATTTTGCTCTGAAGAGATCTGGACTCTTGACAGATGGCTTAAAGAACACTGCTATTCAGAGCCTAGCTGTGATGACCAGTGCAGAATAAGAGATGGCAGGTCATGCAACCTACCTAGACAAGAGAGAGACGGGTGGTAGGAAAAGGAAAACATCAGAGATGGTAGAGTTTGCCCATGGTCACTTGTAAAACCACATGTAGATCAGAGGACTTGAGAATGTCATGTCTTGGACCAGACTGTGAAGCAGGGATGAATCCCCAGAGGCCAGGCCATTAAATGAGAGATCCAGCTCCTGGGGATGGCCAAGACAGGGGGAATGAATTACTCTTTGTCTAACTCTGTTAGTTAGAAAGAGTTTAGATGGATTGCTTAGCCCATATGCTCAATTTTTAAGTGGCTGAAATTAGTAAAATGACTTGCACACTCTGTTATTTTTCCTCTGAACCACTGATTTGGAGCCACAGCTGATACTAGGGAATTGTTCATGAATAGTAAGTCCTTTTGTTTTTCCTTGAGAACTGGCAGCTGTGGAAAAAAATGTCCTCCCTCGGAGGACAGGGCTACTGGGAACACTGGTGAGGGCACGTGGGACTTTGTCCTGGCCCTGTGACATTTCTGCCCTTACATCAGGGCAGTGGATGGAGTGTGGGTCCCGCACGGGACTGGGACTGTCAGTTGGATGTGTCTTGTGGTGTGGCCAATCCCAGTCTCTCCACCATTGCAGACTGAACTCCCTGGCTGTAAACCACAAGCAGGTTTTATGCAGTGCTGCAAATGTTCATGCACACAGCTAGACCTGCCCTTGAGCAGGAGGCTGAAGACCTATGTGACCAGTGTGCTTGTGCATTTCCTTTGGGCTTGGAGTCTTCTCCCCTCTTCTACCTGCTGAGCCCTGATGTGTCTGAAAATGGATCCTTTATATATCCCATGAGTAAAATCAGAGGGTTCTTCAGCTTTGTTTGTGGCAGTGTGATAGATGCAAGTGTTGGTTGTTGGCACAGAGATTTCACAGACTGCAAAAACACTGTCACCTGTTCCATACAATGGAAAAAAATCCCGTCAGGCTGCCAAGTGCCTACTAAACACCAGCTGGTGAGTGTCACAACGTCAAGCTGTGCAGCTATTGACTGTGCTCACAAGTTGAGGCAAACCTGAGGACAATCAGAAGGCCTAATGGTGACATGCAGCTTAGGAAGGTGGGTTGAGAACTTGAAGGCTCCTGCAGGCTCTCCTGTGGTGTGAGTGGAAGTCCCTGGCAAAAGGGCTGCTGGTTTTTCCACACTGGGTGATACAGACCAGGAATCTGGTCCGGGCTGCTGCATAGCCTGTCCTGCAGAGACCACTTCTGGGGGTTTATGTGGAGTCAAAACAGGCTGTGATGTAGCTTGTTGTGGGAAAACTCGGTAAATGCAGAAGGTTGAAGGCAATATGATGCTGGACTCTACTTTTACATCCCATCCTCCTACTCTCCTACAATAGGAGAATTAAACCAGCATGGTATCAGGACATGAAGAACTATCTAGAGGCTTTTGTGACTGTAGACTATGACTAAAGGAGAGACAGCAATGGTCTGAAAATAGCAAACTATAACTCTGTGTATGGTCCAAGTAATCTATGTGCATTTTAGTAATCTATGTTGCATCCCTTTGCATGGCTGCAAGGGATACCTGCCTTATACTTCCCGTAGAAGGCTTTCAGCACTGAGTTATTGATGCAGTGGAAGACTGCCTAGAAAGGTTACAGGCCCTTAACAATTGGCAGATTTAAGAATAACGAGTCATCTGCTTAAAATGTATAAAACTGATGTTCAGACAGGGAAGTGGTGGAATAGATATCCTCCTGCCCTATGTTCTGTAGTATCTGTTGGTGGCAGGAGGCAAGGGAGCTCTCAGTCTCAACAGCAGCTTTGTGTCCTTTACACCACTTCCTTGATCATGATGGTTGCAGTTCTAGTCTAGTGTCTTAAAATCAATATGACATGTGATGGTGAGCTTTATGGTATGAAAAGAATTATCAAACAATTTTCAGTTCTCTTTCTGCAATGGTGTAAAGCATGTTCAGGTGATAAGCAAAACCCATGGAATATTATGTCTGTAAAGGCACAGATCTTCATCGTGTCTGATGAGCAAACAAGTCACTAAAACTTTTTTCCTAGGTGGGTGCATGACTCTCCAGGGATGTATGACTTTGTATGAGTCTATGGAAACAAGTCTCCTGTCTTAAATCAGTACAGCCTAAGATTAAGCAAAGTAGACACTGCAATGTTTTGTGCCCATCTGCAACAGGAACTGAGCATAGTATGCCCATGGTAAAAGTGTGCTAACTGGGTGGTTATGTGTGCACATCTGTTTTCTGGGCAATTTGAGGTGGACAGATTCCTTAGCTAGAAATGAACCTGCAAATTTCATTGCAAACTGTTCTACTTTCAGAGACCTTTCACCACTTTCCATGAAACTTGTGTTAGTGTAATTTCCCTAGCTCTTCTCATTTGCACATGCAAACAAGGTAAGATACAGGTATTGATTGCAGAGTAAGAATAAATAGATATTTCATCTTACAGTCTGTCATGTCTCTGAAGGCATGAAACTCTGTCAGGGCTGTGTGACTGGTTTCCAAGCTTATCAATGCCCCAGCCTTAATGTTTCAAGAAAATCAGTCAGGACTTTATTTTGACTTCAGCATGATTTGAACAGAAAAGTAACTAGTCTGGTGGGCTGTACTTGGGCTGATTCACTGCTAAGGGCAATGTCCAAGTGAACAATGATTAAAAAAGCAGACAATCTGCTTGATTCTGCAAACTGAAGCCTTGTCTCCTTGACATGATGCTGATGAACCATTTTTTCCTGATGCTCAAGGCATGTAAAGCTGCAGATAAGCGCTAACTGCTGCGTGCAAAGGAACCAATAAATTGCCATCAGACTTTTCCTTCCGTTTAACTTTTATTAAAAGAGGTGCTAAGGTACTGTACTGTATGCAGTACACCATATTTATTACCAAAATTAACAAATATACAAAACTTATACATGTAATTTTCTTACATCCATTTATTGGTCTATAATACTGCATTTGTTCAAGTAGGTTATCTACAGTATGTAAACATCCCTTGGATTGACCTCACACAGATTAGGAAAGCCCATCTAACCCATGTAGTTACCAAATATAGCTTTTTCTTATTTTAAAATTTATTTGGCTTTCATTGGTAGAATCTAATGTTCACATTTGGCACATGGAAGAGACATCTACAGTGCAAAAGAGGCAGATTTTCTGGTTTTGTTCTGAGCAGTTTAGCAGAGTCATGGTTTTAAAGAGCCAAGAATAAATTTACAAACTTGATAGGAGACGGATTAGTGTTAATGCCAATGGCTCACAGACCAGCCATTAAACTAGAGCAGAAATTCAAAGCCTCTTCCCCAGCCCTCTCAGTCACGTGGAAAAAAAACCCCAACCTCAGCCTCGTTTCTAAAGGATTAAAAAAGAACTCTGTTAGCAACAGAGGGAGGAGTTTAGTTTACAAGAAGCCCTCTGAGATTCCAGTTTCAATTTTCTGCTTTGCAGTTTTTTTTTTTTTCCTCTTGTTAGCAAGCAATTCTTTTCCTTTTTAATGGGAAAAAGAAATAACCAGTGGGGAACAACTTTTCTGTGGTGGCAATTTCTCAGTGAGTTGAAGATTACCGTTGGAGTTTACAGATCTTTGAACCCAGATGTATAGAGCTCAGTAAGCTGCCATGTACAAAGGGGAGAGAAAGGAAGAGAGAGAGCGAGCGAGCAATGTCATTATATTCCAGGTGTGGAGCTCTCCAGTTTTGCTGTAAAAACCAGGAAAAAAAATTCCTTCTGTTTCTCATAGTTTCAAAATTGTGACTTAGTTTAACTGAGTAAAGCTGATCCAGAGAGACCTTCATTTGCACCCTTCTTCCCATTCTCATCCAAGCACTGTATTGCTATTTTAATGAGGCCTCACCCATGTCCATGGAAGCATCTGATGAGAATGGACCGAACTGGACACCATTTCACATGGAAAGCCCTCTGGCATTCCTCATCTGTTACCACAGAGCCCCGCTGCTGTCTGTGGCCCCGTACATCTCGGCCAGCTTCTTGAAGCGTGGCCCCCAGTCCGTCAGGTAGTCGTAGCTCTGGTCTGAGTCTGTCGTCACGGACTGTAAGGAGCTGAGCGACTCCGCCACTGAGCCGTTCCCTTCAAACATGTATGTCTGGAGGGAGTCGAAGGGAGGTGCCCACAGGTCCATGTCAGCTTCGTACAGCTTGGCGAGCACGTAGTTGTGGACGTTGCTGTCCATGACGCATGCCTGAGGCACGTACCGGGAGAGGCTCTCTATTTCAGGGAGCATGTCCTGCCGGTTCTTCACCACCAGCTGGGCCTCCCGCGGGTTCCACATGGCGGCGATGTCGAAGGCCTCCGTGTCCTCCTCCCCGCCACCCTCATCATCGTACCTGACGATGTTCTCGTGGATATTCTCCTCCTCATCAATGATGTATGGCTGCTTCCGCTGGCGCCGCATGGAGAGGATGAGGAGCACCAACACTGCGGGAACCAAGCAAAAGACAGGGCTATCAGCAAGGATACAGATCTTGCCAGGGCTCCAGACTCTCCGCTGCCCAATTTTCCACTGGGTGAGCCCAACAGGCTCCTTGGATTTAAAGAGCTGCAGCGTTTGCAGGTTGAGGCGTACAGAAATCCCCCACCACCCAGTCAAAATTAGTAGCTTGTGGTCCTGCAAATCTGTCCCTTTTCTCACCTTAATTCTTAACTCTTGGTGACACTTAGGACATGTATATCCAGTGGTGCTTGCCACTTTTAAGCTAGCCAGCTCAAAGGTCAGTAACAATTTATCTGCAGCACCACAGTTCCATAGAGATATTTTGTTTTCTGCTGTGTGGGTGGGTTTTGCAGCCTGCTTTGGGGATGCCTCTTGGCCTGGCCACAGCACATGACAGAGATGGATAGTGCTAAGGCACCATGGTGATATGTCTGCCTACACAGCAAAATGCAGACCTAGCCCCTTAGTCTGCTCCAAAGAATTCTCTGTTTATCTGCAAGCTTCCTGCAGTGCTGCAGTACTGGTGCTCCTCATGCTCTCCGTGCTTATTAGTGTGGGGAGAAATGGTCATACTGGCACCAGAGCCCTCCGCTATTGAAAATTTGCCATCACACGGTGACTATTTCCTAGAACTCAGCAAAGATTCTGGATACTGAAAATTTGAACTGAGGTATCTAGGCTCCTTTGAAGAGTCAGAATTGAGGCATTTTTAAAGAATTTTTCCTGTGTCTTACTACACTGCTCCTCAAACTGGGCCCCCTGAAATTTCAGGGAATGTGTGCTTTGAACTAGTATCTCATGACTTGAGAGAGCGAACAAGGGAACTGAAGTTCTTTTGATACCAACAGCTAACGGGACATAGAAGGTCTGGGGAAGAAAAACATGAAATTTAATTGGGCAGACAGAACTCACACAAGATGCTCAGCCCCTTTACTGCAGCACAGGTACCATTTAAGTGTAGTGTCCCAAGGAAAAAGGATAGAGGTGGGGATATCTCTCACCAAAAGACAAGAAATGGAACTGACTTTACCACTCCTGTTTCCAGTGGGAGCATATGATCAGAAACTGCCAAGGATGAGAAAGTAACCTGGCCCCAGCCACAGCTCTCCCACAGTACTTCCCCCTGCTGTACCCCTTGCAGGAAAGCATGGCCATATCAGATACCTGAGCACTTGGGGCATTTGGCAGAAATACTTGCAGGCCATAATTTTCCCCCATTCCTCCAGCCTGGAGTCTGAAGCCATATTCAACTGACTACACCATCCATTTGTCCCTTTAGGTATGTGGGTGTCTACACATACACATATACACATACACACACACATATATACACATACACATAGATGCACATTATGTTCGGGTCCTACGCCTTTGGTGGCTCAGCAACCCCCTGGCCAGAACCGAAAAGTCTGTCCCTGCCAAGAAGAAGTGAAGGCTTTACCTAGCAGGACAAAGATGCAGGCAAGGATTGCAATGAGTGCCCCTCTGCTTAGGCTGACAGGGAGGATGTAGGCCTCGGCATTGCAGGACATGACCATGCCCTCCTCATCGCAGCTGCACACGTGCACGGTCAGCGTGCCTGTGCTGCTCAGCACTGGGCGCCCGTTGTCGCTGATGAGGATGGGCAGGTAAAAGGTGTTCTGCTCATGTTGTCTGAAGCCAGAGCGCCTTGTCAAAATCCACGCTGTATTGTCTAGGGGCAGGAAATAAACAGAGAATAACTTATATGCAGAGCAAATACATTCAGCAGAGAAGGAATGTTAAAAAAAAATCAAACTTAGATCCACATCAATTTTTTCTTTTCTCCTTTTTTTTTTTTTTTTTAAATTGGTTCATCACTAGAGGCATTTTGCTTCTATTTCCCCTATTCCCATATCTTCTTAGGTCATAGCTCCAAACCTGAGTGGTATACACACCTTAGGAATTGCCTTTACCCCTACTGACATAAGGTGCCCAGAGCAAGCTCACAGTCTTCAGATTTAGCTAAGAGAGCTTTCAGAAAGCAAGAAAGAAATGAACAGTGGAAGGCAACTTGTTGTCCCTGTTTGCTTACGCTCAGCAGCTTTTCTAGACCTCAGGTGCTGCCACCATTTTGGACATGTTGGCATATAACCTTTGTGGACATGTTCTGGTACTCTCTGTTTTTTGATACATGCCGTGGTGATCTCCTTTAGGCAACAAGCAGACAAAAAAAAACCCCAGCTTGCTATCCTAAAGCATCAGAGTTGAAAATTTGCAACTAAACATTTTTTCAGTGAGATACATACAATTTCATTAGTACTTCTGCTATTGAAAAAAGTCAGAATGCTATATGTCATCATTGTCAGAATTATTCTGCTTTCATTTGACTGTTTTCCTTCATTTAGTGTGACTGCCTGTTTTTTATAAGAGCTTAAATCAAAAGGAATCAAAATGATGCTGCTGAAAAAAATAGTAAAGGAGTGACCTAACAGCCAGTTGCTGTTGGTCATTTCAAGGGAAATTCCTGGCTTTAGGGCTTTTTTATCCATATTCAACATGTCTTTTAAAACGTCAAAATTTACCAGTGGCATTTGAATTCCTGTCTACCTCCTCCCTCAAATTCCTCAGACTGTGCACCAAGTTTCCTAATCAGAAAAAAAGTGGATTCAGGAAGGATTCTCAGTTCTTATCTCATGAATGCCAAGGCAAAACTCTATGGAGATGAGTGCTAACTTTGAAGCTTTTTGGCCTCAGAGACTTTTGGAAAGTGCCAGACTGAATGTCTCCAATGTGATCTGGCTCACCAAGGAGTTTAAAGGAACTTGCATGAAAATTGT
Organism: Climacteris rufus; assembly: GCA_013398175.1. NCBI lineage: Eukaryota > Metazoa > Chordata > Aves > Passeriformes > Climacteridae > Climacteris > Climacteris rufus. Next base: position 1,477,346 of record VZRZ01007410.1, on the reverse strand, counting down.
CCTTTCTTACAAACACATCTGCAAGTCTTGGGCCAAGCAAAAATAAATGGGGAACAGAAGTACTTTTTCTCTTTAGCAGACCTACAAGCCCTGTTTCTGTGCACTGATGCTGTGGAATTTTTCGGGAGATGAACTTCATGCAGTTTCTTTTACTACTTAGTTTTATTTCCTGTTTCCTTGGTTCAAAGGAGGTCACACAGTCTGGCCATCTGCATCTCCAGGTTGTTACCAATGTACATTTACTATGCTTGAAAATGCAGGATGCTGATCAGCTGTTCCCAGGTGGATTGGCACAATGGGACTGCTGCCTGGAAATGGCAAGAAACCTTCTGAAAACAAGTACACTATGAAAAAACCTAAAATACTAACACAGAAGTGTTCCATTTCCTTATCATTTCTCTGCCCATTCACTGCTGATATTTTAGTCTTGGGTGATTATTTTTTCAGCATAGAAACTCAGGTTACATGCAGATAAATTCAGTTATATTATCAATTGTAGTCTGAACACTAGAAATGATTTGATGGCTTTTAGGAATGAAATCAGGAATGTCATATACAGCCAACTATGGAAGACATGCAAACTCAAGCTAGACCTGCTAGACTTGTCTGCTAGACTTTAATTATGCTCCCAGTTCCATACTCTGTGCTGCAAATCTTATGGCATCAGATAGTACAGGCACATCTAAGTATTGAGATGTTGGATTCCACAGTTTGTGAGATTAATTTAAATTTGTGACATGTTTTTAAAAGGAATCTCAGGGTCTTTTTTCTCGCACATCAATGACATTTCAAGCTTTTACTCTGAAAGCATAAAATTCTGAAGTGTGCTGCATGTCTGCATGCAAATATATAGTGAAATTGTAGTGTCTCATTAAATTGTGTGATCCTAAGAGCTGGAGCTTTGAGGAAAAATCACCAGATGCAAGATGAAATCCCAAAATTGCTTAAAAGTGATTATGTGTCAGTGTTTACTGATTCACCTTTGATATGCCAAAGCAGCTCTGAATATATGCTGTGGGTATGGACAGACACAGATGGGTCTCTTCTTCCTAGTAACAAGCAATAGGACAAGAGGAAATGGCCCCGAGTTGTGCCAGGGGAGGTTTGGACTTTAGGAAGAATTTCTTCACTGAATAGGTGGTCTGGCATTGAAAAAGGCTGTCCAGGGAAGTGGATGAGTCACCATCCCTGGAGACATTTAGAACAGAACACGTGTAGATGGGGCACTTAGAGACCTGGTTTAGTAGTGGACTTGGCAGTGTTAGTTTAACAGTTGGACTCAATGATTTTGGAGGTCTTTTCCAAGCTAAATGATTCTATGATTCTGTGATCCAGGAATGTGTCCTAAAACCCAGCAGAGAGCAGTACCCTGTGCCTCCCATGGCTCCTGGTCAAGGGGAGTGCTATGGACAGGAGCCCTTGCCTGCTCAAACCTTTTCCTTCTTTCTCCTGGGGCACATGCAAGTACTTTCTCTCCCTCAGGCTGTATATGTGCCCTCTATATGAGCTCTGCAGCTAATAATACCACATATTTTTATCACTTGGGCCAGTTTTAGCATGAGGAAAAGCAGCCCAAAGGGCAGAAAGTGGCAAAATGCCTGCATTCACACTGTGTCAATGAAAATAGTTGAGTCATTCTAACTGTAGTAATTTGGTTGTTTTTCTCTTTCCTGGATGAAAGAATCACTCTCTTTAAATTGATTTGCCATAGAAGTCACAAATTCCATTCAGGTGACAGCAAAACTTCATTTTATGTAAAATTGCTCTTTGTGAGAGAAAAAAGACTTAATTATTCTCAGCCGGTCAAAGTTTGCCTGTAAACGAGGTCACAGGCAGTGAACCTGACTGAAGCTGTGCAAAATCAGCTAATGAGAGATCTCAAGGGTTTTTCATAATTCTTTTTTCAGGCCCAAACCAAGTTGCTATAATCTAATATTGAAATATACATAGAGATACCTTCTGCTGTGATGTGCTGACCGTATTGCCCAGGTCTTGGTAATAAAATTCTCTTTGTGACTCTCAGCATTACATTTTGGGCCTTTTGTTTTGTTTTGCTTTGTACTAGGCAGGCATCCAAATCATCTCTGTAGAGTTGTTCTACCTGTTACTCTGCAACTGAAATACACTGGTGCCAAAGGTTGTTGTGTGACTCATCAAAAGCCAATGTGATTTGATGTGCTAGTGCCACTTGAAGGACTTGCTGGAATGTGATGCAGCATGGCAGAAACTGGAATACACAATTTTCTTTTGAATTTGGTATCTGCTAAGCCCCAACCATCAAGAGAAGAGGGCTTGTGAGGACACGAAAGCCTCCTTATATTAAAAAAAAATAAAACCAGGCATGATAAGAATGCTCAATATTTTGCACCACAGCTTCCTACACAGCATCTTTGCCTCAAAAAGGGCTGGATGGCAGCACTTAACTACAACATTGAGCAGAGGTGCTGACGATTGCAGCATGGCTCATCCCACATTTGTGTGATCAGCAGGAGACGAAAATTGAACTTCCCACGGGCATGCAGGTTGGTGTCTTCATGTGGTTGTGAGAACAAGCCATGGAGCACCATCTTCCTGCAGTTTTCTGCCTCACAGGAAGTGATGCACCTCCTGGAGATGTCAGGGGAATTAACCACCATGTGGGTCTGAACCTTGAGATCAGAGCTGTCCACTGCTATTCTTACAAGAAAGGCTTGGTTTCTTTCTGCATACATCTGCAGAAGAACTAGGGATGATTTGCCCAGAAACTCTATTAGTCTTTAAAAATGGCTTGTAATAATTATGGAGAGTTAGGAATAATATAGAGAAATATTTCACTAGGAGTTTGAGATGGAGCACAAGGCAATCCAGACACCACTGGATTGCAGAAAGAGTCACACTTTTTCTTGAGGATTTTCAGCTCACTGATCACAAGTGTGAGGTAGATCACAGTTCTAAGGAAGGAAGAAACAGCTAAAAGTTTTCCTAGGACAAATTTAATTGCAATGTGGAGGACTGCCAGAGGCTTCCAGTGACAGGCCTGGTGGTGGTTGAGCGATCCTGATCCTGCACCCATTAAAAATGCTATTCTCTTCAACAGTTCCTGCTTCCCAAAGATGGCAGGCCGTGGTTAAGGATCAACAGAAGATCAACTCAGAATTCAATCTGGAAATGCAGTAAGTTTATTTTGTTGTTCATCCCATTCTTACAGCAAACGTCTTCCAAATTTGTTCTCAGCATATTCTCACCTGGACTATGAAGTGGGGAAATACAGCTTGCCAATATCCTACATCAGACACTGAAGAGATGGGAGACTCCAGCTGCATTCCCTGCTTCATCACATATATCTTATATGGCCCCAGGAAGCCATTTGTGCCCAGATCATTGCAGCTACTGAACATGTCTCTCCCTCACTGATTTTACTGAACTCAAAGAGAAACAGGCGTGTAAGCAGCTTAGTTTCTCCTTGCCCCAGATCCCCATCTACAAAGGAGAACAATAGGATTTCTCTGTCTGCTGAAGATATGTGGAGAATGAATAGACTGAAGAAGTTCTCAGAGACTAAAATTACAAGGGCCAAAAAAATATGTAAAACAGCTCATCAGAATGCAAACTGTGATCTATCTGTTGCTCAGTATAAATCAAGGTTTTAATTGTTGCCAAGAAGGCTACATGTCTTGCAGTTTTTTCTTACTGCTATATTGGACAACCAAGTAATCAGCACAATTGCTAATCTTAACACTTAACAGCGCCTTCCCACAGCCTGGGAAGCATTGCTGTCTCATCTTTATGGCACAGGCTGTGACTAGCAAAGTGTGTTCTGTTTCTTGTCTTGCCACCCTGTGACAAACAGTATAGCTACCCCCTCTGTGCCTAAGTTGTATGATTTATATAGTTCTTAGTGGCCCCTAGATGAAAATATAAGCATAAATTACTCTTACTGAAATGACTACTGCACTCCAAATTGCTAAGGCAGTAAATTAATTCTTAATCACTGAATCACAGAATATGCTGAGTTGGAAGGGGCCCATGAGGATCTTGGCCCTGCACAGGACATCCCAACAGTCACACCATGTACCTGAGAGTGTTGTCCAAACTCTTCTTGGACGCTGTCAGGCTTGGTGCTGTGACCACTTCCCTGGGGAGCCTGTTCCAGTGCTCAACCACCCTCTGTGTGAAAATCTTCTTTTTGATATTCAACCTAAACCTCCTGTGACTCAGTTTCATGCCATTTTGTTAAGGTCTGTCACTGGTCATGAGAGTGAAGAGATCAATTCTTGTGCCTCTTGTTTCCCCTTGTGAGGAAGCTGAAGACCATGATGAGGTCTCCTCTCAGTCTCCTGTTCTCCAGGCTGAACAAACCAAGGGACCTCAGGCACTCTTCATAAGACTTCCCCTCCAAACCCTTCACTGTACTCATGGCCCTCTTTTTAACATTCTTTAAGACTTTAATGTGTTTTTATATTGTGGTGCCAAAATCTGGGTATTTCAAATAGCCAGTGGTTTGATACTTAACATTTTTATTTCAAATTAGTAACTAATAGTTCCCTAAGCTTCTTGTGATAGATATATACATATATATATATATATATGGCAAACTGGTATTTTATAGAGAGTGAGAGGCACAACCATTCAGTCACTGCTGTCACTATAAATTATTGCAAGTATGGCCTTAGAAAAAGTGCATCTGATGCTGGGAATTTTGTAAGTTTGTTTTTTTAGAATGATGCCTTGAGGATGAAATGAGCTTGGTTTGCAAAATGCTTTAGCAATAGTTGTGTTGTATTTGTTCATTTATTTTGGCAATATATACTCAAAAATAAAAGAGACAAGGGGATAAAGAAGGGGATAAAAATGCAAGAAATTGTGTGGAGAGGCTTCAGGGCCTCTATAGAAAAAAATTGTTTTGGGATGAAAAAACATTAGTATGCTGTGGAGGAGGATTCCACACACTGCAAATAGCAATGTTTTAATACATGTTTGGTTACCGAAGGCATGAGCTTCTTTATGAGCCTCTGTGTTGCTCTTTCATATGCCTGGACAGGCCCAGATTGGGGATTATGGAGGTAAGTGTGACAAGCAGGCATGTGAGGGAGCAAGGGTACGGTGGTCATGGACGCTGCAGGTGGCCAGTCTTTCCCCCCATTTATTCTGGAATTGCTTGCTGATTTGTGGTACTTTACACACTAAACTCCTACTGAAATCCAGTCCCTCAAGATTGACTTTCAAAGCTCTGCACCAGGTCACTCAAGGTCATCCCTCTTTCCTAATGAACGCTGGTGTGGATCTGACTTCAGCACTTTTGTCTGCCCATGGAGATCAACAGCAGTCATCCAAAGGCCTGCTACGGCAGGACTTCCCTGCAGGCTCCAAAACTACCAAAGCTTTCCCAAAAGAATCAAATTCCACTGGTTAGAATGCTCAAATGCCAGTGCTTCGCCATGAGTCTTCCCACTGGTGTTTCAGTCTCTACTTAGGTCATCTTACACAGAGCTTTAGCTGTATGCCAAGTTATCCCCCTAAGGCTCTGCAAGTCCTCTCTACTTCCCTTTCTTCTCTAGGGAAACAGGGATGTGCAAGGAAGAAGAAAAATGTGCTTGGGGGAAAAGACTGGAACAGTACAAAAACCTTCCCTTTTTCTGTGCCTGGGAGAAAACATGAAGAGTACAAAAAAAGAGCAATGTAATTTCCTTCAGATTTATCTCCTAGTTCCAGTTACTATCCTACCTTTAAGCATCTCCTTTTGAGTGAATGCAATTTCCACTCCGATAATCCAAGATGCCTGCAGCCTGACCAAAAGACCTGAATTTGCACAAAACACTGGCACATTTCCTCAAAAAAGAAAAAGGGGCCTATTGCTAGAGAATATTTATGGAGAAGAAAATATCATATAACCTTCAAGTGTATTAAGTAATATGTCATTTTATTACTGCCTTTAAGGAGCAGGTGTCACTTGGTGTTATTTGAAATGGCAGTCTTATCACCCACTGTAAGTCACAGCTTCTCAAGTCCAACTCAGGCATTAGAAATTAGAGTAGCTAACTGCCTGTGTCCACTCTGATTACCTTGATTGTCCCTTAGAGTAAAGTTGGGGTTGTTGGCTGCCTCTGGAGCCAGGCTGTAGTAGAAGTGCTGACCCTCCTGTGGGTCATCCCTGTCAATGGCACTCACTGTCTGGATCAGCTACAAAATACAAGAAGAAAGTAGAAACAGGTGAGAAGCAAAATATTTATAATATAAACAAATAATCAAGCAGATAACATATATTTTATATCTATAAATGTACGCAACAGGAGCATTTGAATAAAATTGTTTCCCAGACATACAATATTCTCTCAAGAAGAGACTCAAAACCTTGAAGGCTTCATCTATTTTACTATGGTCATGCACATCACTTTTAAACAAAGGAGGAGATATTCTGTTTGCTTCAAATAACAGACACTTTCCTGTCATGCATCCCTATCTTCTGTTGCACATTTCTTTTGTCTTTTGAGGGCCCAGGGTTTTCAGAAGATTCATTGTGCATCAGAGAGCTTGTAAGAAAGGCCATACTTACTTCCAGCTTCATTATGCAGGTAGAAAAGGACTTCAGGTTGATTATTTTACCACTCTTTTAATTTTAAATCAATAAAATTCTTCCCAAGATGTCAGTGGAGAAGAGGGAGAGAAAAGCCAACCATGCAGAAACTCTGCATATCCAATAAATACTACCAAACTAAAGAAACCAAGACAATGCTAAATCCAGAAAAACAGTTGTTACTTCACCTATAGAGGCTTTGTAAAGTAGGTCTAACAGCTTGATGCACAATGAGCTCTATATGAATAAACATTCTGGCATCTTTTCAGACATGGAATAAATGTTCACCTGGATTTTTTAATTTGAAAGTTATTTTGGCATTCAAAGGCAAATGTCAGACACATAAAGGCTTACTCACCACCTTAAAATTATTTCAGAGCTTTTTAAAATGTGGCAATAGAATTTGGCTTTCTCTGTTGAAGAAAGTAGTCCAAAGTAGCATTCATCATCATCTCAGAAATTTTATTATTTAGGACACTCACCCTTCAAAACCAGGAAAAAAGGTCTAGGCAACGATTTCTATTGCTTATATTATTAAGAACCTCTCTAAATTAGTGAGATGAAGATATCCTATATCTGACAGTGGTAAGGGCAGTTATCCCAGCAGTGAGCAGCGATTTCATTCTGCTTCACCCAGCTGGGAGAAGCTTCAGCAAACACACAGTGATATTTTTCCTAGCATAATTTTTCCTTCAGAAATCATGAGAGGTGTGTCTGTGTGTTTAAACTATGCTAGCCAACTTTGCACTAGGAGGCACCAGTCCTCACTATGGACCCTGGGTGGTGGAGCAAAAGATGTCTCCCCCCTCAAATGATCAGCAGTAGAGCCTGCACCAGGCCCAGCAAGGGGGACCTTGTGTTCATCGCTGGCACTGGCAACCTTGTTCAAGGGCTTTGATGGGGTTTTGAAAGGGAGAGGACCAAAGAAGCTTTGCTGGTTGCTTGAAGGTGCTGGTTTACAGAGTGTGGAATGGGAAGTCTTGTGTTGGTTTGGGCTCTCTGTCATCTCCAGTGCACAGCAGAACACATTCTGTTTGGCACCCCTTTAACCTGATGTAGTAAGTTATTCCAGCTTCCAGGTGTAAGTCCAGGTGTGCTTAAGGCTCTTACAACATTTAATAGTAGGACTTTTCTGTCACATGTGACCTGGGCTGATTCTGTGGCACTTCTTATAACACTTCTCCTCCTCTCTTTGATGCTGCTACAGGACACAACAGATGTTTGCCTGCTGGTGCCTGCTCAAGGGAAGGCTTTATTTCAGCTATGAAATGTATACAGCAGTGAGCCTAGAAACTACTGTGGGAGAAAAAAAGAGGTGTGTGAGAAACAAAAGAGGTGCTATATATGAAGCCCCTCCCAGTGCAATGAGCTTGCCTTTGGGATGAAGCACAGACAGCTGCGGAGGAGAGTTCAGATGAAACGTGTGGGTAGCTGAGCCCTCTTTCCAACACTTATCCTTTCTGGCATGCTGTCACCATGTAGGACAGCATCCCCCTGGTGTTACAAGCATTTCTCACCTGGCCTGCTTTGGCATTTTCACAAACAAAAGCTTCGTAAAATCTTGCAAACTCTGGTGCGTTATCATTCACATCCAGGACTTTCACTGTCACAGAGGCGCTGCCCACCTGCGAGGGGTTATCTGGAAGGAGAAGAGATAACGTAAAGAAAGGCAATATAAGGGAAGGGGAAGAGGCTGCTCCTCACTTTGCTCAAGAGGTGAAGCAGGTTTTTCACTACTAGCTTGCATTAAATCACAGTTTCCCTACTAGCTTGCATTAAATCACAGTTTCCCATTGGCAACTGTGGTGATTTGGGTATTGTGTGACTCAGAGTGAAGTTGCAAATGCTGCTCTCTGTCTAGCCTGGCTTCCCATCTAATCACTTATTTTACAAATAAATTCTGTTATAGACTTCAACCTGATTCAGTCCAATGAACTATTTCTATAACAAAAATTTTAGACAATGCCCCTTATTTTTTTTAATTGCCCTTTAACTGAGTAATACTATTTTGTTAAGCATCCCTACTGGTAGCATGAATTAGGAAGGGACTGTTTAAAGGATAGACTTGTTATTTAGGGCTTGTTAAAAATGGCAACTGTCCAGTTCAGATATGCTTTTGCTCAGAATTTATGCTCCTTGAACTCAAAAATAGTGTCAAGTCTTTGATACTTTGTACAGAGGGGTTTAAAATGTAATAACACATTAAATTGTACAGAAAAGCTTTCACTGAAGCTTAAAATGGCAATGAAAATTTTACATTCTGCATGACATCATTTGTGATGTTTCTGTCCCACTGGTTCATTAGCTTTCTTTGCCAGTAAATCTGTACATCATTTCACATATCTTCACAAGTTCCAAACTAAGTGGCTACAGAATAATTTGTTTTTCTTACTGTGCTTGTCTGCCCCAAATCATCTTTTTCCCCCTTTATTTAATGATAAAATGAAACTCTAATCAGAAAGGAAAAAAATATTAAGAGGTCAGAAAAAGAGCAAAAATTCAGAAAATTCTTTCAAATTAATATTCTCATTTTCTTTTTAGCCATAGCACTTTGTATGTTTATCTCCAAATATATCTCCCTTTATAGCAAAAAATGATATGTTCACATAAACAACAGAGTTTTCATACACACATTTCTTAAATGTTCAATGTACTGTATTCCATAATGTGTCACATTGTGTCATTAAGATAACACTCAAACTATGTTGTTTCTCCATAATTTGTAATGTAATCCTTCAGCTTTCCACATATTCATACATATATCTTGCTAAAACACTTACCATTGTGGCAGATGAATACCTGCATTTACAGGTATTACATCTTAGTAATACCGATCTTTAGCATTAGGGTCTTTATTCAGGAGTGCACAGCTGGATAATTTCAAAACTATTCACTAAATTGAAATATTGTGCTGCACATGTACAGAGCAAAACTGACAGAGACATGATGGAGAATGAACCAAAGGAAGACATGCCTTCCTATTGCTCTCAGCCCTGAGTGCTGCTACAGGAGCAGCTTTTACAGACTTGTGTACATGGAATTGCAATGGCCATTGGTGGCTGAAAGTAAAAGTAGTGTCAAAATAGATGGGGATGAAATCCCATCATCTCACTGACCCCTCTCACTAGTGAAAAGGGCACAGAAAGGCATCATGTCCTGGAATGTGAAATATTGTGAATTATTGTGAATCCCTCTGCTTTTCAAGTTGGCTGATGCAGTCTGGGCAAACTGGTTGAAACTTAGTTCTTCTCAAACTGCCTATCTCTGGCACAGCCTGGATGTGCAGGGAGCTCTCTCAGACATGAGGAATGACTCAGGTGTTGGCAGCAAGCTGCTGAAAAGCTGCTGCCCCTCAGTAGATGAACTGAGATCCTGAGCAAAAGCTATGTGAACCAAAGAAATTTCAGGTGAAGACTAGGTGAACCTTTTATTTCCTTATATATGCCAAGCTCCTTTAATGAAGCTCACATCTGTGAGTATTTTAAACTCTGCTAAATTTTTCATATTGACACCATGAAATGAACATCTCCTTGTTCACATAGCCTTGAAAAATACCCGGCACAGATGAATCCTGAGCTGAGTTTTAGCTCATTGTAAAACCCAAAAGCATAACGAGTTCAGCATACTCATAGATCCCAAAGCACTCTGGCCCAAATTATTTATGTAGCAAGCAGATGGCAATGTGATTTACTTGCTACTGAACCAGAGCAGATTTCAACTAGTGACCTAGCAGTGTAGGATCACTGCTGCCTACCAGTTCCTGCAGCACTCAATCCTACCAGGTAGGACTGGTAGCTCTAGCAGCTGTGCAGCCTTTGCAGTATCTGCTTTAGCTGCCTAGCCCTTCTGAAGTGAGAGGACTCTGCCAGAAACACATCAGGAAGAGTTTTAAATAAATCCCTGGAATACTAATGAATTGAAAAAGGACTCTGCATTAATTGCCATCCTCTATGCCTCCCACTACCCTGTGAAAATAAGAAAAAAAAAAAAAAAGTGATATTTGCTTGTGATGTCAGAAGAGTAATTCACTTAATACGGCTTCCCACTCTGTGCACAGCCATTTGTGAACTGCTGAATTGAAGTCTCTCAGTCTGCTTTGTCTACTGTATTCCTTTAATCTGTGTACAGTCTGCATTCTCCTTACTCAGCTCCATGGCCAACACAGTGATGTTGTGCCAAGAAATGTCCTCCCGGTCAAGAGGTCTTGCAGTCATCAGTGCTCCTGATATGATGTCGACATAAAAGAACCGTCCTGGATCACTGGTCCTGTCAATCGAGTATCTGCAAGAGTACATATGAAAAATATTATGCAACCCTTGTGAAAATGTGTGTTATAGCCAACAAAGTATCTCAGCAATGGGTACAGTATCATACACAGCAGATCCACATTCTTCCACCACCTAGTTATGTGCTCCTTTGACCTGCATGGGTCCAGAGTGAGATGCTGGAAAAAGTAGGAATTCCTGTGACAAATGGCATGTAATGGTGAATACTACTTGAATGGAGCTGGAAGACAAGAAGATTTAGAGGAAGAAGCCTCAAAGTAAGGCACAGATCAGCACAGGAACATCTGCTTTACAGATAAATCTGCCAGTGAGGAGCATAATTTCTTTTTCTAAGTGAAAAAATTATGCCCTGTCCCCAGGCAAATTCAGACAGGATGAGAATGAATTCAGATCAGCTCATTTTCTGAGCACCTAGGCTGATGAGGAGGAACCATTCCCTCCCTTGTTCTTCTGTATTCTCTCTTCCTTCAGGGGAATAAACTTCACCTGCATCCTGGAGCATGCTACTGATTGATCTGTGTCAGCACAAGGGGGATGATGTGTGGCTTTCTCATATCATCCAGTCAGAAAAACAGCTCTCTGTGTGAGGTTGATTCATCATAATTACTGAACCTGCCTGGCCAATGTCCTGTCAGTTTAGTGCAGGGAACAAGAACAAGAACCTTCTTGTTCCTGTGAAAAGGGGGTTGTGGTAGTACCTGCAGGCCAGAAAACCTGGGCAGGGAGGCAGCTGACAGACAGATGTCACTGCTGTGCCTGGTCAGAGGGATGGTTTCTCAGGGTATGTAAAATACTCAGTACCTTCATAGGCATCACCTTGCTCTTAACAGCACTTTGTACTAGTTGCCTTTCCAGCTAACTGTGAGCATGGTAAGGGACACCTTGGCCAAAGCCACACATGGGCCTAGGTAAATGTCACAGCCTAGAACAGAGCCCTGACTTCTTGTCTTTTTTGTTGGTTCTTTCATCAAAGTTGAAGGGAATTGAAAGCATTAGTCACAACAGACTCTGAACAGGGCTCATTCTTCTGAATTTTCTCTTTTCAGCCTGAATGCATTCACTGGAACAAGCATGCCAGCCTGATCTTTACATAGGGATTTATTAGACTGGGATATAAAATACTACTGAGATATGTTGTTGGGAAATTGTTTGACACTCTTTTTCAGAAAAATCAAAGAGGAAGGGATGGCAGGTTTGTATCCCTTTCCTTTCTAGTCCTTCTTATCTCTTATTAAATAAAGAGATTTCTCAGGCATTCAAGTTATTTTAAAAAAAAGTATGAGTGTTCCTATACTTTGCTATAATAAATTTGCTATAAGAAGAATTTCTCTCTGACAGTTTAAGGCCAATGAGTATCTAAAATTGCGTATGGCCTTGTGATTAGTGGTGTGGAATTAATTACTGATGTCAAGAGGCACAGGTGGATCTTTTTCTAGATTCTCCACCTAAGTTCTCTTGTTAATAGTACCCTGCACACTTGTTTCCACACTCTACTACTTAGATAATCTTCCTGAATCATTTAACAACAATCCTGGCCTATTTCCAGACATCACAATTTCACAGCCAGGTACTGGATGCTGGGAAAATGAGCATTTGAGCCATATCAAAGGTTAAATTTTAGATTGATTTCAGCTAGTGCAACAAAGAATGTATCTGGGATTATTGTCTTTCTTATCTTGCCTTGCCCTGTGCAAAGTGAATGCAATGCAAGCCTAAAAAATTGTCAGACTGATACTGCACAGAGTTTGCATGAATGGAGGAGACCACAGGAGAGGCAAGAAGAACTAGTTCTTAACAGCTGCATTTTTAGATAGTGTCAGAAATGGCATTTATTCTTTTTTATCCTGTTTCTTTACCTCAGTCATTTATATTTGTAAGTAAAAGGTGTGGGGGTAAAAGGACGGAAGGAATGAGGGAAGAAAGGGCAGCTGAAAGGAGGAAGGTGGGGAGAAAAGAGGAAGAAAGTTGTCAAGGAACAGAGTTACAAAAGAGTTTGGGCACATTTACAAGTATGTTTTCTAAGTATCTTTGAAGATGGATTCTGTGCTTTATAGAGTGTTGTTTCATCAAGGGTATTCACTGCAAAGCTCTGAAGAAAACTAAGAAAAACCTCATTAAAAATAACAATGAACTATTCTACCCTCTGATAGTCCTCAGAATTATTCTTATACTATTTTAAGCAGATTAGCAGAGAGCTGTTTGCATTACAGTGTTTGGATAATGCTGTACAGTAATCAGCAAAATAGGATGCGAGTGGAAAAAAGTTTAGAGTAATGAAATTGTGATGCAGACAGTGTAATAGTTTTACTGAGGAATTTGAGACAATGTCACGAGAAGTATGATAACCTTATAATATAGGCAGAAAAGATGGGTATATTAAGGTAGCAAGGATGAAAAAAATTAGAGCAGCAACACAGAAAGCAATATGATTAAGAAGAACAGGATTTGTGGCTTTGTGTCTGCTCAGATCTTCTAGCTGAAGCCCACAGAATTGCTCACTTAGATTTCACTTTCTTCAAAATCTCCTAATACTCAGTGTTTGAACTCCTTCCTGTATTTCCCAGGACTGTTCCTGAACACAGATGTCTCAAGCTGGACTGAGGCAGTTCAATACCCACAACTTCTCTGATATGAGAGAAGCAGCCAACCTGCTGGGATAATCAGTGTGCAGTCACTAGGAGCTTCTGCAGGTGAAGCTCGTGAAAACTAAAATGTGGGCTGGCCTCAGAGAAGAACAGCCTAGTCTGATAAATAGGGCTGGCAGTGACTGGCAGCCACTGTGGAAAAGAGTGCTATAATCACACAAATCTGCTCCTTTGGCTCCTTGCTGAGTTGCAGCTATGAAGCTCTCATGGCTGTAAATACCCCTTTGTATTTCTTATCTCCTTATGGGAATATCTACCTCTGCATCTTTGACCAGACACTAGATAATTTAGCAGTTCTTGAATATTTTTTAGCATGCATTCAATCTACTGCAAAAGTAGCTGTGTATTTGAGCTGTTGACAAGGGCAAGCTTTAAAACAGAAAGGGGAGAAAGGAGAAGCAAGTTGATCACCTTTCCGTCAGGATAGCAGCAGGTTCTCAGCAATGCTGTCAGGTTTTGTGCCAGCAAAAGCAAGAGAGTCTGGGTTTGTTTTTGATACACACTATCAGGACATGCCTGACCAGCTCATTGCAAGGCTTGATGCTGATGTCCTCCATACCACAGAACAGGGTGAACTCCTGCATTGCTTTGGCAGACCTCAGTGTGTGAGGTTTGGTTGCTAAATCCACTGACAACTACTACTGGTTGGAAAGAGAGTCTCTCTCATCTGTGCTGCTTCAGCCCCATCACTGCTCCCCCAACCAGACATACTACAGAATGCAAACGGGGCAACACACAAAGAGAGGACAGACCTGATGGAGTTGTTGGTCACGTCTGGGTCCTTGGCAGAAATGATCTGTATGGTGGTTCCAATCTCCACATCCTCGGGCACTTCCACAAAGTAGATACTGGGCTCAAACACAGGAGGTTCATCCACGTCTTCCACACTGATGTGGACGGTGGTGGTGTCACGGAAGGGACCCAGGTTCAAGAACCGCATTTCCAGATGAGGGTTGGCACCCTCTACTTTCAAGGTGTAGCTTTTCTTGCTCTCAAAACTTAAAGGCTGAGGAGAAAAAATACATTTAGATTCAGTCATATGAAGTACACACTGAGTCATATGGTTCAGGTCATGTAATTTTAATTTTCAGAAGTAAAATATAAACTGATGCTTTAAAAAAAACAAATCTTCACTGTGATTTTTTAATCATGAATGTAATAAAGATAAGTAGTTGCATGTGGAAACAAAGCATTGAAAGACAGTAATATTACAAATGACACTGTATGTTTTTTTTTCCCCAATTTGACAGTTTAACTGAAAAAGCCATAGAAATACTTGCAGATCACATCAAAATACATATTCTTTCATTCTTCTTGCTAAAATGAAAATATAAACAACACTTCATCATTGCATTGTGATTCACACAACCTGTTTCATGCCACTCTGGGGAAGATACATGAAGAAACAGACAGTGTCCTGAAAATAAGGTAAGATAGCTGGTTCCTCACAAATGGGTCCAGTGGCAGGAACAAGGATGTTCACACAGGATGTGGAGGTCCCAGTTAGCATCCTCTTTTTTTCCCTGAGGGGACCACAATCTTGTCTCCAAGAGCCCTGTCTGCCAAGCTGATAAAGGGCTTCAGGAGGAGCAGGGTACATGGTCAGCCTCTCTTCCAAGTTCTTGTTCTGGTTTTTATCAGTCATCTGCCCTTCCTAGAAGTGAGGTTTTTCACCTCCACCTTTCAGTAAGTATCCTAAACAAAGTCCAGGTATAATGAATACTAGGAATTGAATCTACTCTCTGCCTAGAGAACAGTTTAATTTCAAAGTGTTATAAATTACCCCTGATACCTTCCTGAGGGAACTCTTCCACTTTGCATTAAATGTGAAATATGAAATACTCAAGTATTATTTAAAGCAGGGAGTGAGAATGGTCTCCCTTTCCTCTTCCCTTTTCTCTTTTCTTTCCTTCCTGAGACAATGGATAAAGAGGGCCAGCTTCTTCTGTTAGTAGTTACATGAATTTGATTTCCTGTGTAGATAAAATGACTTATTTGGTGTACATGGATATAGAAGTAATTAATACTAACGCCGAACCTCTCAATAAATACATTTTTCATTTCCCTTCCCTCTTCACCTATCCCTGAAGAAAATAACGTGTCTCCAAAACCTTCGTAGAACTAAATGGAAAATTCCATATTTAATGTGCTATTATTTGGTAAGAGATAACTAAAAGGATTTGACAAACCAGAATAACACTCCAAAATATAAAAAAATGTTCACCAGATGAAGTACAGCTGACAGAGGATACAGTCACACTTCTCAAGTTGCAGTCAGAAGTTACAGGCAACCATGCTGTGGTTAAATGGGCACAACCCTTTATTTGAATAATCTGAGGAGTTTTGATCCTGAAAAGCAGCACAACTGAATTTCTTTAGCTTGCACAGATTTTGAGCAAGACAAACTTTGTACCAGCTAAGAAATGGCTAATCTCAGGGTCACCTAGTGGGGCCTACCCCTTTTTGTTATATGACTAGCTTTCAAAAAGACTGCCTTTTTGTATTTAGGGATTTGAGCATCATATGTGGAATTACCACACACAGCCTCGGTTCATTCAGACTACAGTATGATGTCTACTGTTCCCATCCAACACCTTTGCTTTTCATATTCAGCTCTTTCATTCTGAAGACCAACCACCCAGACTGAGGCAAGGAGATGGGCAGGAAAATGGAAAAGAACGAGGATACCAAAGCAATTGGAAGTCAGAGGTGCAAAGATCATTACTGTAGCAGTGAAGTCCTCCTTGGCCAGTCATAACCCATTTCTTTTCTGCCATGCTTAGTGGTGCATCTGGCCAATTCTACAGCCATGAGGTTTAAGCAGCATCAGCACAAGTTTCCCATGCTCAGGCATGGCAGGAGTAGATACTATGGACCTCAAAACACCTCCTGAATTCAGCTGAGTTTTTGTCTGCTGCCACAACAGCTTCTTTCTTCAGAAGTGGAAACAACAGTGACATACAAAAGCTTATGCTGGTAAAATTACTAGTACTGATGCCCTGCATAGGAATGCCTGATTAAAGACTGGGGTTCTTGAAATTATAAAACTGAAAATCACTCAGCATTTAGTACAAGGGAATGAGGAATGAAGACTGGAATGGGAACTGGTTTCTTGTGCTAGGGACCTGACAGTCCAGTATTTCTGGAGATGCTGTAGAGTGAGTGAGACAGTACAAACTGTGCAATCTGTGGCAGCAGGTACAAACAGGTTATCTGAAACTTGCTCCTGCTGCCCTTAGTTCCATCTGGTGCATCAGTGACTACTGCAGGCACAGAACTAGTCAGCAAGGATTTGGTGTGGTCTACAAATGTAAAACCCCTTGCTGCAGAGTTATTATGGTCTACCACTTCCATATTTATGCACTGTAAAAATAGCAGTAAGATATATTCACAGGACCAAGCAACTTATTGTCCATCTGACAAGGGAAGGGCAATGTAAAGGTGCCTAAACATATACTAAGAAAGAGACCATTATATTTAATGGTTTCCCGCGTGAAGAAAACTGCATGAGAAATATTGCATGTACACTAAAAAGCTAAGTTATAAAAAGAGCAGTCAAATCACAGATACACTTAACACCTATAAAACCCAATTGCATTATTAAAACACATGATCACCTAGAATGATCAAGTTAAAAAAATGAGAAAAATCAAACAAGTGTGCTAGATCATCACATTTTTGACGCACTTGTTTGCCTTGGACTCCTTCACTGTCAAAGACGACTTTCCCTCCTGTTCCTATCCTGTGCCAGTGCCGCAACACCACTGCCCCCCTCATCAGATTTGTCTCCCATGGGTGCATTCAAACCTCAACACTGGTCCCATGGGGAGGGCAAGCAGGTTGTCTTCTCCTGTGCCCCAAGCATGCTGCAAAACACAGCCAAGAGGAAAGGCAGCCCATGGAAAATGCTCCTTGTTCTTGTCCTCCTTCTGCCAGTGCTGACACAGGCACTGAGAGGTGCACTGTGCAGGGGGTGGATTTAGCAAGACCCACTGTGAGAAAGTGATTGATTGGGCAGCGTTAGGGGAGGAAGGCAGGACAGGACAGGGCTCTCCTGGGTGCTGTGCTGGCTGGGTAACACACCACCCTGCCTTCCACAGGCAGTGTGAAAGGGAAGGCAGGGAGAAGAGGGAGGTAGGGTGACTATCAGTCTCACAAGAAGGGAGCTTGGAAGGAGCTGTAACTCTTCAGGAGGTGCTCAGCATTTTGTGGGATTAGTGGGCTGTGATAAGCAGCCACAAGACCACAAACAGCGGTCTTATCAGTGTGTGTAAATTATGGCTTTCTGATGCCCTTTTTAGAAGTGTTTATTTTGTTTGGGAAATCTGTCAAGGAAAATGAAAGGGAAAGTTTTGCTTACTTGTAAATAAGATTCCATTCTGGATTTAGAAACTCTCTCTGCCTTCTCTCCCCATTTTGATATCCTTTTCTATCAACACCAGTCATATTTTTTTTCTTTCTTGAGTGGATTCAAAGGACAACTTTCCCAGTGTTTGGCTATTGATAATCACAATATTTATAGCTATAGTATAATACATCTACAGGTACACATCAAATGTTACAAACATTTATGTACAGTAGGTGGATTAAGCAATACATACCTGCTGCCAGTACATATCCAGTATGATTGATACCATACATTTTATAACTCCTCCTGAGGTACACGAACATGTAGCAAAATTGTATTCATAATACAAAAGCAAAGCTTATTGATTTATTTACTCCAAAAACCCCGTTGTCTTCCATTGAAAAATAAGTTAAAAATTACATTAGGGTTTGCATTCAACATCTATTTAATTTCAAAAGATATGCTTAACTTTAGGGACTAGTATGCAAAAATGAGCTGGAGAAAGGTGACCATAAATACATGCTTAAACACTTTGCTGTAGGGCACAGAGCCTTGCAAGGTCAAAGCTCTCCCATGTATTGTTCCATTTTAGTGCACAATTTAATCCCAGGCTATTTAAATGGAAACTATACTGCCTTATTAGTACACTAGATATGCTTAGGCAGAAATATGGGTACAATTTCATAACCTAGAAACAGAGTTGAACTTTTAACATTTATGTAAGATTGTAGAATAAATATCCTATAGCAGGGAGTCTAGCAAAACACTTGATGCCTTCCTGCATAGCCTGTGGTACAGAGTACTAGCAGTTGCACAGCTGCCATTTTACAGACAGCTTCTTCTGGCCTAATTAGCATTTATGGATCTTCAAGCAGCAATTAAAAAAAAAAAACGCACTGCCTGGGTTTTATTGGTTTATAAATAATTCTAAAGCATGCTTTATTATTGTTTGTGGAACACCAGAGTGAAAAATATGAACAGTTCAAATGCAAATATTGATCTAATTTCTTGCATTGTAGGATAATTAAGCTACAGAGAATATTTAAATAGATAAATAGTGAATCAGAACATTCCTTTGGTGGGAAAAGACATGTTTATGCTAATGCTGTCCCCACTTTATAAAACTTGTTCCTAGGAATGCAGTCTGATTTCATATTTTAGCAATAAATGTTAAAGAAATTATGTTTTATAGTCAGAAAGGGGCTACTGTCACATAATGGGAACCAAGTTACTGCAGGCGTAAGGGAATATTCCACACATAAAATGTAACCAGGACTGTTAGCCATATAAATTACTATGAAAAGGAAACTTTTTTACCTTTCTCACAGTGATGATGCCAACTTGGTAATTAGGATCAGTGTTAATATCAAAGACATCCAGTCCATCTCCATCCACAAGGCTGTATTTCATCTCTGCATTAATGCCTTCGTCCAGGTCTTTAGCAACCACGCGGCCCACAGTGGAGCTGACAGGCGCAGACTCCAGCACACTCATCTGATAGTGCTCTGGCACAAGCAGCAGGGAGGGAGAGAGGAGAAAAATCCAGGTTGTGAACAGGAACCAAAAGCTGCCCAGCAATGCAAAGGGTGGATCAGGGCAGGCCACAACACTGTATGGCCTACAGAGTCTGTACTACCTTTCACAAATCTGTGACAGCACTGTGATTTCCTTTAAAAAGCCATAGCCCAGCTGAATTTCCTGGGAAAGTTTTGTTTAGGTGTTTGTTATATCAACAGGCTTGTTAAATAGGTTCTTTTTAAAACAGTAACACACCTGAAAATAGGAACTTCAACTAGAAAAATAGGGCAATTAACACCAGTGCTGTTGCAGCCATTATATAAAGCAGGATATTGAACAGATTTAATAAGACAGGCATTTTTTATTAGATCAGCTTGTACAGCAGGAATAAACACAAGTTTTGAGCACTACAAATCCTTTCTCAAGTCCCTGCAAACTTCTTTTCAGTACTGAAGAAAGCTCAGAAGCTTGCCTGTTTCTTCCAAATTTACCAGTTAATTAAATTATATTGCTTCTCCCTACTGTCCTGAACACCTGTGCTTAGCAGCAAGCCTGGGGACAGAACAATCTGCTATTTTAAAAGTGCATTTTGAAAATATAAATGTTGTATCTAAAATATTTCTCTGCCATCATACTTTATTTTCAAACCTTCCTTTCTGCATTCTCTCTGTTGACTCCACCAACTATTGAGCTTTACAAGGCAGAATAACACCAAGGATGAGGTTCGATCTATTGCCATTTTTCTTAATCAAGAGTTTGATATCAGTTACAATTCCACTTTCAAAACACAATTGGCAGTGGTGTGCTCAACAGGTTGCTCTGACAGAAGACGGAAAGTGGAAGTTGAGATTTCTTGCTGATCTTAGTAGAACACTTTGATTTAGCAGTGCAACATGCAGAAACAGATGGAGAAGAAGAATACCAACAAAAAGAACTGCAGGAGTTCTCATTACTCAGCTAAATGAGAAAAATGGCAAAACCAAAATGGCTCGAAACTGATTTACATCACTGAAAGAATCAGCTTTCTTTAAAAAAAAAAAAATTACATCTCTTGAAAGATTTAGTTCAATCAAAACTGAAATGCTTCTTTCAAATTTTTAACAGCAATATAGAATTATGTAAATAAATGTGATTAAAAAATCTTATGAACAAAGACCAAAATATTGCAAATCTTGTTTTGAAGTTCATTTCTGTAAATATAAAGTAATGCTTCTGATAAGAGCGGAGTGGTCTATTTTTGCATGCCATTAACTATGGCTGTTCCATTTCTTAGGGTTTAACTGTATATTGCCAAGGTTTAGATGAACCTTTCCTGGAGAGCAGCCTGTACGACAACCCACTCCACGCTGGCAGCACAGCTCCCAGACGCTCCCCTGCTGCAGCCTGGCTGGAGTGTGGAATGAATTACCTTTCAACTTCCAGCACTGCTACATGTCCCTGATCTGACAGACATCCTTCTGGAGATAGGATAAAAAACCAATCAGGGCAGCAATTAGTAGCCAAAGGCAATAGCCAAGAGCAGTCTGAACACAAAAGTTCTCCTTCCTGCCTTTTTCTGTGAATTAATTTCCCACCCATTAAGGAAAGTGTGTTTTTTGATAATTTTGGAGGTCAGAAAACTCTTCTGGAAGGCAAGGTGTTGAAAGATTCATTTTGACATTTTTCTGAAGGAGATTTCTGTATCGATCTGAAATTCCACCCATCTCTAATTGTGACTATTGGGAGCTTGAAAATGGCTGTCAAGAGAGCAAACAGCAGACATGTAACTCAGTCACCCTCTTTGCCCCTCCTGGCACCACGGGTACTCACTCTGTGGAAATCTGGGTGGATTGTCATTGACATCAGAAAGGGTGATGTTGACTGTGGTTGTTCCAGCTAATCCTCCCAGCTGTCCACCCATATCCTTGGCCTGGATAATCACTTCGTAATACTCTTTTGCTTCTCGGTCCATGTTCATTAGAGCTGTTCTAATTAAGCCTGGGATTAAGGGTGGAAAGGGGTTTGGGGAACAAACAAGGAAACAAGAAAATGGCAGTTAAAGAATACACAAAGAGGGTGGAAAGCTCTTGCTCCTGCATCCTATTGTCTGTGTCAAGAATGAGACCAGGCTCTGCATTGAGTCCCACCTTTCCTGGCAGAGTACAACTCACCCAAGTGGAATCTAGGTTAACAGAAGGTGTGAATTTTAAAGAAGCCCAGTTAAAACGTGCCAGCTCTGGGACAACTAAATCCTTTAGCCAAGATAAGTCCGGCAACTCATGGCTTAAAATGCTGCCTTCCAAGGAAAAGCTTTTTTGGGAACAGTGTGCTACGTCGAATTAAGGCCCTGCTCAGGATGACTGTCTCTGCACAAAAGCCGGAGGTGGTGTAAAAGATACACCAAGACGAGTTTTCCAGAGTGTCCCTTAAGAGGCAGTCCTGGAGGCCACCAGGCATGAACCCGCGGGCTTTGCTCGCGTCCTTGGGGACCCAGGCTGGGGCTACGAGCGTAGGATGTGGAGAGACGCGGCTGCGCCCGCTCCGGAGGGATCACCCCGCTCCCCCCGCACCGCAGAGCGTCCCTTCCCTTCGGGGTTACACTACTGCGAGAGGACATGAGGTGGCAGCAGCACTTCTCTTATGGAGGCTGCGAGGAGCCGGCCCGGGCAGCGCTGCCGGGGCCGCGGGACTGCCGGGCGCTCCCGCCGCTCCCGGCTTAGATCCGCGTCTCCCGGCTGTCCCCGCTCCAGTTCTCCCAGCGCCACCCATCCCTCATGCCTCCAGCACCTCCAGGGTACGCCCTCGAGCAGCCGGGATGCAGCCCGGGGATGCGCTACTAGGGGACCTTCCCTTGCTAGCGACTCATCTGGGGTGCCCCCTGCGGGGTGGGGGCAAGCGTGTCTCAGCCCCAGGGGCACCGTCCCAGTCACACGGCTCAACACGCAGCACTTGCACATCAGGACACCATTAACTTGATTGATCTGCATTTAGTCTTTATTTTTAGCAGAAAGGCAATGTATGGGTTTAATAAAAAAGCAGTAAAAAGATATTGCATTGGCAATTATCACTGCGTGTGAAGGGAAGAAATAGTGACCAGTATGGAACAAGTCGCACAGTGCTATTTTAATCTTGCTGCATGGAGTTCTTCAGAGCCCCGTCTTGCAAAGCTGCATGCCTCCTGTGAAGTGCTGTAGTTCCTCAGCTCACATGGACATAAATAAGATATGAAAATACTTAGCATTTTGGGAAGTATTTTCTACATATATGAACACTTTGTAGGGAATTTCCACTCTTGGCTTGACCTAAAAAAAGACATCAGTGCCTAAAACCCAGGCTCTGCCATGCCTCTGGTCCCTAGAGAAGGATGAGTCCAGGACACCAAGACTCAGAGCCAGATCAGGTACCCAGAGGAGCAGCAATGCAGATCAGGGAGCATCTGATGCTGCTGCACACAACCAGTCAGCAAAGAAATGCTAAGGATGGTACTGAACATTAAACCCATCCTTAAGACTATGGGAAAGGCTATTGCAAAGGTTCAGACCCTCAGGTCTTTCAAATAAATGTGCTGGAACCATTGCTTTCACCAAACTGAGTGAGGTTTGTGCTCTTTAAAAATATAGTAAAGGCAGAGGTGATGTCCTTTCTCTTTTATAACAGCCAGATGATTTCTTGGGAAGTGGGACACTTCTTTTGTCTTCTAGGGTGGTCAGGCTGTAAAAGTATTCTGGAAAAAGGGAGGACAAGGCTTTCAGCTTTTCCTCAAAGTTGTGCGTTCACATATACATCTGTTCAGCACCTGTGAGGACAGTAACAGAATAGGAATAGGAGCACACATCTGGAACCAAGAGGTTGTGTCAGGGGGTAAATGGTAGGGACCCCAAGTGCTTCTAGAAGAGGAGTATACTGAAATAAGTTGTCAGCTCTTGGGTGTTTTAATCACTATCTACCAATATAAGGGAGCTGTTGGTTTATGCTCTAGCTCTGTTTTAGAACATCAGAGCTTCAATTGCATTTTGTGGGCTACCAAATCCCACAGGTGAGCTTGCACAGGGGAAGCTGATTACAGTCCTGTGCTTGTGATGGGGAAATGGATTCTGGCTCACAACAGTGCTTACCCTAAATGGGAGTCCTGTTGCTGACTGAGGCAGCTAAAGGCTGAGGCATCTCTGAACCTGTCCAGACATGCAGGTCTAAATGACTAGGAAATTAGTAAGTGAAGAAAAAGATCTTTTCGGGGTTAAACGCCAATAAAGGACACTATTTTGGACTTAAGGGCCTATCTTCTGTATAAGTTGCATTCTAGTGGTTAAATCAGTACTGAATCTGAGCCTGCATATTGGCCCTTTGCTTCCTTAGAAATCATTTGGTACTCAAGAAATCTATGCTTATGTCCTTATTTGTCTGTGGTTGATAACCTGATTACAAAAGGAACATTTCTATGTTATTTATATTGTAAACATAAATAAAGCTGAGGAAATAACATGACACATACAAGTTTGTCTTTGACTAGAGCACCTACCCCGTAAACTGCTAACTTCACAAGTAGATTATTCGGTGTTTTTCCTATGTTGTCCCCTAGGGCTCTGCAGCGACTATCGTCTCATGAGTTTCTGACCTTAGCACTACAGATGCCCTTTAGAAACTGTCAAAATCTGTCAGATTCCTCTTTTGAATATGAACCTTGGATATATACAGAAAAGAGAGAGAGAAACCAAGCAAAACAGAGAGGATGTCCTATGGTTATATTTAAGGTTATTAACAAGAGCACCCTTAGGTAAAACTACCCCAGATAACTGCATCCTTTAGCTTGGACTTTCCAGTCCTGGATGGTTCATAGATTTTTTTTTTCCCTAAGCCTTGTTATCAGCTAGATCTGTTTAAGACATTTTTCAATGATAGAAGCCAGCAAGAGTATTTACAGCGCCAAACCCATCCAGATCCCAAGTTGCAGAATATGGTCATTCAGAGGAATATATCACTGGAAAAGGCATGTTCTTCTTCTGGAGCTCACTACCACAGCATTACTTTGCCCCTCGCACAGTGCTGCTCTGTCTTGGCTCCAAGCCACAGAAACAGATTTTCCTGACCACAGCTATGATGCACTGCCCTTTCTTTCTGCTTGCAACTTTTTCTTTTGGTTTTCACACTGACTCATTCCCTGATGAAATAACATACCTGTTCGAGAATCCACAGAGAAATATGGTTGTCCTTGGAGAATACTGTATACTACTCTTGCGCTGTTCCCATAGGTTGGGTCATCAGCATCTGTCGCTGTCACCTGGATAACAGAGGTGCCTGACAAAAAAACCATCAAGGTAAGGCCTTGTGGGATAAAGAGCTGGCAAGAAAAGTACACAGTTCAAAGTAAATTGAAATGCCTAACAGGAGCTTTCCCACACTGAACTTTTTCATTCGATGCTCGTAGTATTTGTACTTATTGCTCATACTTGTGGCTCATTAGCACTAAAGGAATTAATAGGTATTAATTCATCACACGTCTATAAGATGATATAAAAGAGCAAGTACTCTATGGACCACAGTTACAGAATTGCTGAACTAACAGTACTTTGTTATGGTTGGCAGAGAGATGGTAATTACATACTGCTTGTTTCTTTTCCCCTTTTCTTGATTTTAAATGTTATTAGGAGGAAGCTCGAAGACATTCCATAGCTCTGCTGACATAAATCATGAACAGTTGTAGCAGGCTCACAGATGCTGGATGTTGAGTAAGGGATGGAAATTGTACAACAAATAGTAAGCATGAAGTGGTGTATCTCTGAGATAATCTCTCTGTGGGATTGTAGTTTACACTGCATAGCCTAGAGAGTATATGCTGCTGAAGTGCCTTTTGAACCCACACAGAGGCATAGATATTTCTTTTTTCAATTGATTTTCAAGGCCTGCTTCCTCTGATGCTAGTAATGGCTTGCAGGTGATGTAATTTATCAAGAACAAGGAGAAGGTGAGGCACAACTGAAATATGTGTGAGTTTTGACTCCTTAAAATGTCAGACAAGGCCTTTATGAATGTATCTAGCCTTCTCCATAATGTTTTGTGTTGGAAACAAATCCAGTGTTACCAGATAAACACTGGAAGATAAATCTGAATTCAAGCTAGCCATTACCATTACGAAACATTATTTCTGACTGGAACTTTTGTATTTGATGCTTCTCTCTAGTTTTATGTCAACATAATATTGAAGAATGAGAAGTTGAAACATATCAGTAACTTCAGAACATAAAATTTATATGGTATTATTATCTCTGCAGTGATGTCACAGAGCCAAAAAGCATAAGCAAAAGCCAGAAAATAACTCAAAAATAAAGAAAAACAGTCCAAAAAAACTGTATTTTATGTGATTATTTGATTTCTTATATGGAAATTATTTCTCCTGAGTTGTGTAGATAGGAAGACTGCTGTTTGTCTTTTGCATTGCAATAACAGGACTGTCTCCAACATGATCTCATTCTCTAAAAATGGAGGGCAAATAGTATCAGAACCTCAGGATTCACTGAACTTTGTTTAGTGCAGGCTTACAGGGATTAGAAGGAACTAATGATTGTTTTCATGTCTCCATGTTTTCAAGGGTTCTTGGACAGTATTTGAGCTCTCAGTGTGAACTACATTAGGTTGCTAAAACTGTGATATTTTCTGGATGGTAATGGCTGTCTAATGGTCATTACTATTTCTGTCATCTGATGCCAGAAGAGAAGGGGCGCTATGTCATTGTGAGTTGTCTGAGCCTGGTGTGTTCGAATCACACCTTTTTTCAGCTCTTGGGGTTCCCCTGGTATGTTTTCTTTCAGAGGGGTCCAGCTAATGCTGATGTAAAGCCTGCTGTCTTCTACAGCAGACATGCACCCCAGGGTAAGCTTCTCTGTCCTGCAGCTCCTGCGCAAGGGGCAAAAGCTGACTTCAAGGAGTCAGGGAATTTGTGTGTTGGTCACCATCTCCAATTTGCTCATACGGGAAAGAGGCTCCACAAAATCTGCCTTACCCACAGGTGACATTTCTGGAACAGAGGCTACGTAAGGTCCATCCAGGAACTTGGGTTCATTGTCATTGATGTCTTGGATTTTGATGATAAACTCTGACTCTGGTTCCATTGGCCGTCCTGTTCGCCGGTCCAGAGCCTGTGCTCTGAGGGTGTACTGTGACCTTTCTTCCCGGTCCAGCCGCTGGATGGCATGAATGTCCCCCGTCGTATCATCAATTGTGAACACAATGCCAGCTCCCTCTCCTGACAGGATGTATTTGATCGAGCCATCTCCCCTGTCCATGTCAGAGTGGAGCTGTGGAAAGGAGCAGGATTCAATTAGTCCATGAGCTGGGTAAACAGCTGCTGAGAAACACTAAGCACGTGATCATCCCAAGCATTCTGGTCTCACTGTTGGGACTCACAAGCTGGTTTTAATGAACGCGCTTTACTGAAAGAAGCAAATAGTAAAGTCTGTATTGCATAGTTGCGATTAAAAACCCACTCCTGTCTTCCCATTTTTGCACCCACAGCTGTGCCAAAAGAAAAGGCAGAGGCACCCAAACAGGAACAGGCTCTGTGCCTTTTTGCAATCTCACTCAACACAATAATTATCTTTTGCCTGGTTGCAAAGGCCACTGAGGCGGCTTGGGATAAAATGAGGTCAGCAAAGCTGCAGACTGTGCTTGCTCATGTGGCTTAAGAGGAGTCAGATATTACAGGGATAGGATAATGTTGGGGCAAATAAGGCAAATCTGTTTGGGATCAATGGGAAAGCAAAATGGCAGAGCTACTCAGTGTTATGATTCAGAAATATTTTAATTTTTTTCCACGTAAATTTTAGTAATAAAATGAGTCATTATCCTTATATCTTCAGGAAGGAATGTTGTCAAACAGTAGGTAAGGTAAGGTAAAGTAAGCAGCAAAAAAATGTTTGCTTATGTCCATGGCAGGCTATTGAGATGAGAACCATCCCAGATTTTTTGGGAAATTAGCAAACAGATTTATTGCATGACTGCTAATTAGTTCTGAGCAGCCACAGATAGCTGTGAATGAGACAGAGCAGAGCAAAAGTAAATGCAGTACTAATCATAATCTAAAATAAGGAAACAAATCATTCTGGGGACTACATTCTGCAAACAGCTGGTTCCCATGGAATACTGGAATGACTATCAAAAGACAAACAAATCACTTAATTTCACTCATGCTATGAAAATCCGCAGAGGTATACTCATTATTCCATGCTTTTGAGGAACAGAGAATAAAGACCAATGCCCAGAGATGGTATTCATTCAGTCCCAAAAGGTGACAGGAAAGCAATAGACTTGAGGTGCAGTAATTGAAATGGTTCAGATGTGAATACTATTTCCCAGTGTGATTATCATTTTGGGAGATGAATAAAGGATAAATAATAATTTTAAAAAAGGGGTCAAAGTGGGCTGGATTCAGTTAAGCACATTTTAAATGCATATATGAGCAAATCATCTCAGACATACTGTCAGAATTAAGTGTGTGTTTAATGCTTTGATGAGCTCAGAGGACATATGGGAGTAATTTTGGAAGATGGGGCCAAATATAGGTAAATATTTGTACTGGACAGAAAAATCCTAGAATAATAAACTAAATATATGAAAACAGGATTGGTAGGATTTGTAGAAAGAATCCAAACAGAAATTGATAATTTGTGTTGAAAAGTACAAGCCAAACTTTGCACATATGATTACAGGCTATTCTCTCTAGAAAGAAAGAAGAAATCTCATCTTTGAACTGTTTAAAACCACAAAAAAACCTATACAATAACTTACCATGTAGGAAAAAGTTTAATAGGAATGTGGTCAAAATGTCTTATCTGTTCTAAGCATTTCTAATGCCAGTGAAGCAGCTCCTCAGCAGTTTTAGGGCACATGGTCCCATTGACTGGGGGGCGGAACGACCTTTTTCCCCAGCGAAGGGTCTAGTCAAAAGATGCTCATTCTCTGAAGGTTGTCTTCCTTACTTGTCTCTCAGATAGGTCATGGGACCTATGCAAAACAACACACTCCTGATTTTAGGGTAAGACTGCTTTCAGCTGAGGTGGAATCTCATAGTTTTCTATGGCATGTCCCAGCCTGCATACAGGTCTGCACCGACTCTCAATGACGCTGGGACAGCCAGTGTTAAGGGCAGCACCACTGAGATGTGGCTGCAAGGGCTGTAGGTGCAGGCTGTGACAATGGCCCTGTCAGGTCACTGATATTTCACTTCCTCAGCCTCCGGTCCCTGCAGTGGCTACTGCATCTGAGAAATATCGATTCTTTGGAGGAAAGTTGGCACCTCTCAGGTGATGTATTAGCTGAAGGGTGGAAGAATAAGCCCAGAAAAATTTGGCAGTGGTAAACAGTTAAATTTAGATGGGTGCCATGTGTATTAATTCACATGCAGGCACCAGAACTGCAAACTGGCATATCTTCAGGAAACACCATCTTGTGATTAATTAAAAAAAGTCAGTAGTTGTCATTACTTACCCTAAACACCCATAACTCAGAGATTATCACTGCAGGAGCTAGTAAACAGGATACTTCCAGAAGGAGGACACTATTATAGCTTTTCAAATTGATTCAGAACCACTAAGCTACATCTTGGGCATTTGTTTTAGTGCATTAGTGCACCAGTGAAAGAATGCAGCTGCTGAGACAGCTACAGATGTTAGACCTGATTGGGGAATTAGAGCTGGGCCTGATGGAAGAAAATGTGTTTTGGAACATCAACAAGTCCTCATTAAATAAGGAAAAGGAAAAAAAAAGAGAAAGAAGAAGTCAAAGTCAAAGTGAAAGTCAAAGAAAAGGCAAAAACAAAGAAGAAGTCAAAGTCAAAGTCAAAGAAAAGGCAAAAACAAAGAAAAATGAAACAGAAAAGAAAGAGAAAAATGAAAAAGAAATAAATGGAAAGAAGAAAAAGGAAAAAGAAAGAGAAAAGAAACTGGAAAAGAAAAAGAAGAAGGAGAAAAAGAAGAAGAAAAAGAGAAAGAAGGAAGCATTTTTAAAAATAGCAGTAGGTGCTCAGGAATTTTCAAAATACATAGAAGAAAATAATGAATCAAACTGATCGGTTAAATTACACCTTCTGTCCAAAGCTGTATTTGGAGTAAATGCAGTTGTGAAGAGAGCAAACAAGGAATGAACATGGCATGCTATTAAGAATTTGGGAGTACAAGAGGATCTCTGTCCAACTGTGATTTGTTAGAGACATTGGGTCTCAACCAAAGCTAGGCAGTAAGAAATGCTAGCAGGACTTTTGCAGTTTCTTGTATAACCTGCTCTTTCTAGACAAAGCAAAAAAGAGTATAAAAGCCATAATACTGCCAGACTGCAATAAATCTGAAATAATCTGGTGTCTGAAGGGACTGAAGCTCACACCAAACCTAACATCGGGATGCTGTAGTTTGGAGTGTAAAAGTCACTGTGTCGGAAATGTGATCTAGTTTTAAGTTGGCTCTGTTTTATGGGTGGTGCAATAAATTGTGCTGCCATGTGGCTGACACAGAATAGAAGGAATTAATTTGTACTATCTCCTCCATATTAAGGAATGAATTATTGGAGGAATAAAGCCGATCACTCCTGAGAAATTTTTAACTGAGTCAACCTGGATTGCTTCTTTTGATGAGAATAGTACAAAAAATGATGGACGTTACATCTGCATTAGAATGACACATTTCCTGGCAGGGCATGTGGAAGAGAGTAGTGCTACAGTGAGCAGCTCAGGGGAGGACTCACACAGCTCTGCTAACCAGTCTGTGACTCCATCCTTGATGTACTCTCCTCTGCCTCCAGGGAGGTAGCACCTGCAGGGGATTTTTGTAAGGATGCATGAGTGAGTGTGGTTGATGTGCATTGATAGTCTGTGGAAAGGTTGCATTTTATTCATTTATTCAGCTGCTGTGGTTCAAATGCTTCTTTCCTTTGAAACAGAGTTAGGGAGTCTCCAACACAGCAAAATGGTGAAGTCTGTCCCCAGTTCAATTACTGACACAGTGTAGGCTGCTGAATGAATGTGAAAAATACCTGCTGTAGCAAATGAAGGGGCTTTGGTTTCGTAGTTCATCCTATTAGCCAATAATGGCTACCTCTAGGAAAACTGAAGCCTTGTATTTATCTGTGACAGGACCAAGAACCCTCTGAAGCTGAAGTACTTTAAATCACTATCATGATCACTGGAGAAAAGCACAAACTGTACTGACTTCACATCAGGAAGTTTCTTTCATTTCCCTCTCCAGAAGATATTTTGCACCTTGGCTTAGCAGTTATCTAGGAAAGATCATAGAATCGTGGCAGCCTTGGAAATTGTATTAGGCAAGACTGGACCTATGGTTCAATTCAAGGTGCTTTTTTGGTTGCTCCAGTCATACAGAACAAGGCAGAAACAGCTGTATAACCAGATCTATGCTGTGCATTTTTTTCTCCTTCTGACAGGGGCTTGGGGAGAGTAGATGAATAAAAGCAAGGCCTGGCTATGAGGATGTTTCAGGGTGTCACTGGTGGTATCAGTTAGAAGTGGCCCTGCCTGGCCTGGCATGGGACTCAGGGCTGTTTTGGAGGGCTGGTGCTAGCAACCCGCAGCAGACTGGGAGCCCTGTTGTGCCTCTGCCCCACTCTGTGAAAGCCTTTACAGAGCTATTTTTGAGTCAGCCCGGGGTGACTTGGGCTGAAAAATTTCTGACCTGCCAGAACAATTAATTCAGCCCACAGTCTATTCCCTGCTGACCCCTTTCCTAAGGATCCCTAAGACTCACACAGCATGAACGCAGGCAGGCGACAAATTGTGGGAGGCTGCTGCCTCTTCTGAGTGCCTGTGCCTCCGGCTGGGTGAGGCGAGGGGAAGCCTTTGCCTCACTGAGCCCCCACTGCTGTTCTGCAGCCGGATGGGGAATGGGAGAAGACGGAATGTGTGAGCCCCAGAGGTCCCTTTTGGCAGCAGAGTTCCCTGGTGCTGGGACTACACGGAGCACTGCATGGAGTGAGGAGGCCTTCTGAGCGATCCAGCCATGGCAGCTCAGCAGTGCGTGGCACTAATCAGCCCTGTTAACCATGGGAGCTAATTATGCCTTGCACAACCCTGTGTGAGCACAGCCCTGGAGAGAGCTCCCTGATAGCAGCTTGGGCTTTGGAATGACGGGTACAGGCCATGAAGAGCCATCTCAGTGTCCTTCCCTTGGGCAGAGCCGATATGGTGGCTAGCTCAGGAATGCTGCTGACTGTGCCAAGTGTGTGTGGTCCTAAAGCACCATCAAGTCTGAATCAAAGATGAGTCGGTTTCTCCCTGTACTCATTTTAGCTACAATTCAGCTCACAGTGGAAGCCTGAAGTAATTTCATATGTAACTGAGAATGTGAAATAGTAAGTCTGGCCCTTGTTCTGAAGCTGGGAATTGCATGAAAACAAATATTAATTTCTTTAATCAATAGAGACATCAAGAGCTGAAAAGCTAGGTGCACAGATGAATGAAGACTAATGAGGTCTCATCTGAAGGCAATCACTAGGAATGCCACTGCTGTGGGAGGAAGGAGAGCACATCTTGCTGTCAGTCATGCAGGGATAAATCAGGAGGAGGTCTTTTGAAGCCTGTGGATTCATTTTGATTTATACTGGTGTGACTGAGAGCACAGTTTAGCTCTATGGGGTTGTAGAATGATAAATATTAGTCCAAACTGAGCCTCTGGATATGTAATATTTTATTTTTTTCCCCCTGCAGATGGATAGCTTGGAAGGAAAAAAGGAGCCTATACCATGTAAAAATTAAGCAATGAAATCTGAAGGAATTGTTTTCTGACATCCTTTCTAAGCTCTTTTTTTTTTCATATATACCTATACGTAGTCTCCAGTCATCACAGCAGTATCTGATATTCTAAGCATGTAAAATCTTGATTGTATTGTTCAAACACTTAAACACATTAACTCTCCCCCTCCCCAATTTTGTCCAGATTTGTCACCTTGGTGCAGAATAGAAGCAAACTTGATGCTGACCATAAAACTTTGAATAACATGGTCAATACAGGGTCAACAGTTCAGCGTCTTTAAAAGAGTCAGAAAACAAAAAAGGGTGGATGGTTATAGTGAGGCCATTTGTGATGGCAGGTGTCACTTGTCTGATTTCCACCAGCTTCTTCCTCAAGGAGATATAGAAAAGTACATGCAAAATATTACCAAGTATATAGAATGAACTCAGGAATAGATTTTACACATATCTGTACTGATGGGTAGGTTCTTGGGGTATAAGGGATCCAAAAATAGTTGGATTTAATGAGCTGTCCTTCTACCCTTCTAGATCTGGAGAAACTTCTCTATAGTCCACAGAATTAACCTGTAGTCAAGATGTGGTAAGCCAGAAGATACTCTGACCCTAGAGATTTGCAGAAAACAAAAACTGAAATGCCAGTTTTCAGGGTGAACTGACTATTTAACTTGATTGTGAATTGCAGCTTCTAGCTGACTTGATCATGGACAGAAGCATGATCACAAATTCATCCTCTCTTTCCTAATCCTTATATGTCAATATTCTGTGCTTTGCCTTGACATTGTAGGAGTCCCTGGAAAGATCGCTGCAGATTTTCTAACATTACCTCAAATTACAGATGATGATTGATGCAGCAGATCTCTCTGAAATAACAAATATATTGGTAGCCCCTTGAAAGAGAAATTCTTCCCAAGCAAAGGTGACATGGGACAAAAGCTCTTGGGAGCAGAAGTGAAATTAATGTGGATAAATTCACTGCCAGTAAGAAGGCAGGCACATGAGGAAACATCCCGTGTTTCACCACAGTCTGCAAATACACAGATGTATACACTCTGTCGGACATCCTCTCGGTTCGGGTCTTACCTTCCCGACGTAGAGAGGGTCAGTTCCTGTGTATTCCTCCAGAACAAAAAACTGGTTCCACACCCAGCTCCTCTTCATACGTTGATGCAACTTGTCTGACAGGTTGTCTTCTTGTCCTTCAGTGAGGGGTCTGGCACTTCCTGACAGCACAGTTGTAGTAAGGTCCATCAGTCCCCAAAAATACAAGGAGATGCCAAGTCCAAACAAGTTCTTTGCATTGCTCATTCTACCTGAAGTCCACATCCGTATACCAGGACTGACTTAAAAGTCCAAACACAGTAAGTTGGATCCTTTGAGAAAAAGGTAGGTCCTCGGTGTAGTCCTTTGAAATGTCCAGGAGAGATCCTGGTTCTCAGAAATGCAGTAGCCTGTAAAGGTAAAGGAAATTCCTAAGAGGATGTTTTTTTTTCCCCAAGGCAAATGACCTTCCTCAATAGGCAAATATGCTCTATAGTATTTAATATTCTATATAAAAATGTACGATCAGGAGGCACACCTTCTGAAAACAGAAATACTATTACCATATAAGCTCCAGACCTGGAGCCTTAGGTACAAGAAACATCAGGGTTTAGTCAGTAAGTATGAGTTTTCTACTTTGCTAATTTAGCTGTAGGGTTGCTTTGTGATATTGATTGGCATGAGTTAAGTGCATACTCTTTAGAAATATTTATGACCAGAAGTCCTTAGAGAATATTTAAAAACAGTTCACTATGGAAAATTGTGATAGCTGGAGAACAATATTTGGCAACCATCTCTCTGTTTGGAAACTATGTCATTGTCATTCCACACACGTCCACACACACATGTCTACAAAAATACAGATATTATTACTATATTGCAAACCTCGTATATAATTTCTAGCAGCTCCAAGTTATTTCTAGTTTTAATTATTCTTTCAGTCTCTCTGTTGCTTGAATTCAGGTTTCACACTCTGCTGCCTCCTCTCTAAGGAGCTGATTGCTGCTACAAATGCAACATTTCTAGAATTTCAATGGTCAGTTAATAATTTTATAACCCACAAAAGGTTTCACAGTGCTGATGGCCACATACTATTGTGTAATATATCCAAGCAAGTCCAACTAACATATTTTTTCCTCCACAAGTCTGAAAGACCTGTTTAGGCAGAGGAATGCTGACCTCTATCAGAGGACACTTTCTGCTCAGTCTAGGATCTTTTGTTGTCATGAATTCAGTTTACTTAGGGACCTCACTCCAGGCTATGGATTATTAGCAAACCTTTCTTTCACCATTTTGCTGAATTTAATGATTTGGTGCTGCACGCAAGTCAAAACAACCTACACATCCTCTGTCGGCCCAGTGTTTTTGCTGTTCTTTTAAGGAACTCTTCTTTCTCTTTTCATGACAGACTCATTAGGAAAGGCATATGGAGCTCTGAGGACTTAGGCAAGTAGTTCACACTTCTTTTTACTGCTCTTCTATACTTAGGTCTTTAGGCTTGATTAATTGTTTTATCCTGTGGAAATAAAATGTAGCAGAAGGTATCTGTCAAATATTTCCAGTTGAAATCGTTGAAAGATTTCAAAATAATAAAAAGTATTATAGACGATTTTAAAGTAAAGACTGAGATAACACAATGCTTTCAGCGGAGAAGAGAGGTGTTTTGAAAATTCCTCAGAATCAAAGCTGGTACAGCTGGAAAACTGGGTACACTTAGAAATTTACTGAAACAGTAATTCAGAAATTAATCCAAAAGTTGGCTGAAATCCGAAAATGGCAGTGTAAGTCTGGAATAGATATCCACAGGGGGAGTAGAGACAAAATGACTGAGACTAATTTCTATGCAAAAAATATTTCCAAGTATAAAGCCCAGAAGAAATATAACTACACAGTTCTGCAAGCCTATGCAGTTGTGAAGTGTAACAAACTAATGGGTCCTTTATCTTGAGAAGTTTACAACCTAAGCCTGAGTAGATACAACAAAGAAGGACAAAACTATGATCACAGAACATGGTAAAATTCTTGTAAGCAGAGCAATGTGCAGAACTGCTAGTTGTTAGCACTGGCTACATAATAAGTTAGCATTTATTGTCTGCAAAGCCAAAGAATGGGAATTTACCTAAGCAGTACAAGCCCAGAGGACCACAGTAATCTGTGTGTCTGTCACTTCATGAAGAAGTTGGCAGCTGTTTGGGAGAGGCAGGGACAAGCCTCAGCTTGCTGGATGCCCACAGTCAAAGGAGTTCAAGAGCTATGCATGCAGGGCTTGCCTCTCTCTGTCCTGTGATGCCTTCACTCCAAACAGCCAATACACATTTACACTGGGGAAAGAAGGCTGAAGCCCTCTGCACATAATAAGTACACACACCATGCTCTTGGCATGTTTTAAACAGTAAGTTATTCCCAGTAAAGTCAGGGGGGCATTATTTACAACCCATGTTTTGGTGGTGAGTGAATGTGGGGAAGAGCTTCCCACCACCCCCCAATAAAATTTGAGGGAACCCAGCACTGCCTCTGCCATGCAACAGGAAGAGAAAGTGGGGCCAGGCTATGACTCAGCAACTAAGGTCCCACCTGGAGTTTACTCTAAGAAATTCCATGTTCTGCACAGACCAGTTACATTTTTATTTATATGACAAAGAGGTGATACAACATGATGGACCAATTCCTGTGGCAATGAGAATTGTGTTTGTAGGTGAGCTCTCAAACCACAAATTCAAAACTAATGGTGCCAGACGTCTCCTGCAATTAAGTTCAGCCATCATGGATCAACAGTGCTTAGGCAAGGTAGTATCAAGACATTGCTAAATGAACTTGCAGAGTTACCAGTATACCTGAAATGAGGCAATAGCAAAAGAAATCTGATCATCAAGATGCTTTTCATGCACATGGGCATTAAATCAGCAGGAAGCAAGGTAAGTAACAGCAGTGAAAAAAAGGTCCAGAGTAGGGAGATAAATGCTTCAGGCTCTCTGTGATTACAGCTTTTGTCATCTGAATGTGCAGTTCCATGAGGAGCCTTTCTTGAAAACACTGTGCAACTCAGTGGTCCCCAGGAGTAACATCCCTAAGAACATTTCCCAGTGCAATCTTATTCTGGGGTATAGCAACTGTCAGGAAACTTGCCATTAAGTAATGTAAAAGGATGTTCCTTCCCTGTGTACCAGTAATTTCCCCATTTAATGTCAGCCAATGGTGACATGGTCATATATTTTTGTAGAAATGGAAGCAAGCAGTAGCATTGAACTGGAACAGACTGGTTTTTTTCTTTGTTAGTATCTGCTTTTCTGGTGTCTCATGCCTTTCCAAAACTATAAGCGAGCAGGCTCAAACTCATTGCATTTTGCTGCTTGCCTAAAGGCAAATTACTACTATTAATAACAGTGTTTAGTCCACAACGGTTCTTCTCTGAGACTGAAGGAGAATGACATTTCCTTTTCTGTCTCAGACCTCTGTTAACATCTGGGCTGAGGTGCTGCTGATCTCTTTGGGTCTCTTTTCCCACAGCTTCAACAACCCCAGGTGTGTACTATTGGCCTCTGCACCTGCAAGGCCTGCTGGACAAGGAACATATTTCTCAGCAGTGTAAAAAAACACTCATGTACATTTAGTGTTTGAATTGTGTGGTAGCACAAGTGATGGCTGTGGGTGACTGAGTCTTTCAGAGGACTCATGCAGATGGCTTCTTCACCAGCTGAGTGTGATGGAGGAGTACAGGGTCACTTAGACTGTAGATGCAACAGTTGGCTAGGATGATAGCCAGATGCTTGGGCCGTATTAGCTTGGTGGGTTCTCTAGACTTAGAGAATGGCAGATGGCTGGCACAGGATTTGAGTCAGAGTCCGTTCCTTGCAGGGAATCAGGAGGCCCATCATACAGGAAGGTGTTTCTTGGCATTACTGGGTGAGGCAGAACTGAACTTTTCATGTTCTCTTAATGCAAGTTGTTTCTTGGAGCCCTTCAACATGCAATCTTAAGGAAATCTGCAAAGATGGAATTGATGAGCCTCTGCTTGCCATATGAAATACATTACAGAAACACGTTTCATGAGTCAGCATGGGGATGTGCGAAGGACTTGAAGGCAATAAAGAGAGAAATC
The DNA here is from genome assembly GCA_013398175.1 of Climacteris rufus. Taxonomy (NCBI): domain Eukaryota; kingdom Metazoa; phylum Chordata; class Aves; order Passeriformes; family Climacteridae; genus Climacteris; species Climacteris rufus. The sequence goes on along the minus strand of VZRZ01007410.1, from coordinate 1,440,132 downwards.
TTGTTCTTCTTGCTCAGACACAAAAATTATTGAGCCCAGGAAGACTGCATGACCAACATCTGTGAGATTTCTGCAGACGGTGCTTTATTTTTCAAGAACAATTTAAATGTTTCATTTTGTTACTCAGAGCTGTAAAACACTTAGGTGTGTCTGTGCAGTTTAGATCCCTGACCCGAAGTGAATGCCCTTCTTGCCCCTTCTTTTGTGATGAATATTTGATTATCAGCTCTGTTGTTTAGGTTACTTTCTGTGTTCTTTTCTTGCAAACATTGATGAAATATCTTTTTCTTTGCAGCCAGCAGTTAAAAATATGGCTTTTGGCTTCATAAAGACCCATGAAGATCTGATTGAACTCTGTGCTACTGGTAGTCTATACATGGTAAAAAGGAACTATCTAATTGTTCTACACAAAAAAAGAGTCAAAACAATGCACTTTTCAACAATGCAAATACAAATTACTCTTTTAGCCCATATTGCAAATTAAAGTACGAATATTCCAAGTGTGAACTACTCTTCATGCTCCAATTTTACAGACCTC